>JAXCMG010000034.1:4563414-4633780 GCA_034642415.1 Podarcis siculus
ATATATATATATATATATATATATATATGTAGGCTGATTCCAACCTCTTTCTTGATGGTAACTGCTCCTGCCCAGAGAAAGCATTTTGGTTCCAGAAATTCATTCCGATTGTGCGGATAAAATACAACTGATGGAATTCTACAGGATGGGGCGTTAGTGGGTGAAAGAAACAGTCCAGCTCCAATGATCCCCAGGCATGCGCCTCCAGATGGTGGAAAAGCTAGGCATCATCCTGGCTTCCAGGCATCTTCTCCAAGTCAAAAGTGGTCAAAAGCCATGGCTAATTTTGAACACTGCGTGTGAGGTTTGGCATAGCTTGTGCTTAACTAGCTTTCAGTGAATCATCTTTAAAACACAGTTCTGCATCGGCACATGGTGGCGCATCACCCCTTCCGCATGGCGTGGACCTGCCAGTCTCTTCTCGTGCGCCTTTAAATTCAGGAGCGCTGCACTAGGGCAGGGCACTAATTCTGCATGTCTGTCACCGAAGGGATGGTCCACCTGTGTCCTTGACAGTTGATGGATGGACTGGGCAACTCCCAAGGTGTTTTGCGGGAGATGCTGTTTCCTTTAGTCACTTAAATCCACTGGTCATCGTGGTACTTTAATTAGCACAGTGCAGATATATATCTTGCACTCGGCAGCCACTCCAGTGGATGGAACAGGTGTGAAGTCAGCATCTGAAATACTGCTTCTTTTGCCGTATAGATTTGTTGATTGATTGTTCATTTTTATACAACGTTGTTCGGGGCAAGCACGCCTCCCTGGGGTATAATATTTCTCCGGAAAAGCAGAGGAGGCAGTTGAATAGAAAGAAGTACACATCCTTTATTCCCGATATATTTTGAGAGTAACTCTCTCTGGGGACAAGTTTCTACAAACTTGAAATGGGCAGAAAGAGAACAGGATGTGTGAAACGCACATATTTTATTCGGCACAAACTTAGCAGAAGCAAAAATCTGCAGGTTGATAATAAATGAGTAAATTTGCAGGATGATAAAAAAGAAATAACAATAGCTATGTAGTAACATCATTGGGTTGGTCTTTTACAGAATAGAAGAAAGAAAGGACTATCTCTTGGAGAATACAATATAGCATTTGACAGAGGAAGATGGAAATGGGGCTGGGGGAGTTTGCAATGCAATTCAGTAATGATGTACAGTGGTACCTCGGGTTAAGTACTTAATTCGTTCCGGAGATCCGTATTTAACCTGAAACTGTTCTTAACCTGAAGCACCACTTTAGCTAATGGGCCTCCTGCTACTGCCGCACCACCGGAGTACGATTTCTGTTCTCATCCTGAAGCAAAGTTCTTAACCTGAAGCACTATTTCTGGGTTAGCGGAGTCTGTAACCTGAAGTGTATGTAACCTGAAGCGTATGTAACCTGAGATACCACTGTACTTAGGTTAAATCATACAAACGGACTAAGGGGTTGTGCTGACCACAGAAGGTGGGTATTGAGGAGAGACAACATGATGTGGTTAACGCCCTAAATGCCCTTGGCCCTGTATACCTGAAGGAGCATCTCCATCCCCATTGCTCAGCGCAGACACTAAGGTTCAGCTCTGAGGGCCTTCTGGCAGTTCCCTCACTGCGATAAGTGAAGCTACAGGGAACCAGGCAGAGGGCCTTTGTGGTAGTGGCACCTGTCCCGTGGAACACCCTGCCATCAGATGTTAAGGAGATGAGTAATTACAGTGGTACCTCGGGTTACATACGCTTCAGGTTACAGACTCCGCTAACCCAGAATAGTACCTCGGGTTAAGAACTTTGCTTCAGGATGAGAACAGAAATTGTGCGGCAGCAGCGGGAGGTCCCATTAGCTAAAGTGGTGCTTCAGGTTAAGAAGAGTTTCAGGTTAAGAATGGACCTCCAAAACGAATTAAGTACGTAGCCAGAGGTACACTGTACAGTGGTACCTCGGGATCCATTCCGGAGCTCCGTTCGTATCCTGAACGGAATGTAAGATGTGTCTGCGAGTGCGCGGGTCATGTTTTGCCGCTTCTGCTCATGCGTGTGACACCATTTTGACCGTCTGTGCACGTGCGAGCGGTGAAACCCGGAAGTAACACGGTCTGTTACTTCCGGGTCGCCGCGGAGCGCAACCCGAAAGCGCTCAACCCAAAGCGCATTTATCCCGAGCTATGACTGTATATAACATTTAGGAAACATCTGAAGGCAACCCTGTGTAGGGAAGCTTTTTAAGATTTAATGTTTTACTATGTTTTTATATTTGCTGAAAGCCACCCAGAGCAGCTGGGGCAACCCAGTCAGATGGGTGGGGTACACATTAATAATAATTCGAAACAGTAATTCTCGGATAGGGATCCTACACTGATCCCAAGAATTCCCCTGTGCCTTATTCTTTCACTGGTGTCCAGCCCTCTGATTCTTACAGTGAGTCCCTCCTTCCTTCCCTCCAACAGGCTGGCCCCAGATGCCAGGTGGAACCCGCACCGCAGCTTTCTGGGAACCGGGAACTATGATGTCAACGTCATCATGGCAGCTCTTCAGAGTGTGGGTCTAGAAGCCATCTGGTGGGACAAACGGAGGTGAGGAGAGCAACAACCTTTGCCTGGTGTTGTGTATCTGCTTCCCCTGACGCAGGCGACTTTGCAGGCTCCCCATCATCTCTCGGCTTGCCATTGCTACTGTGGGCGACTTGCCACGCTCCTGTCCTTCTCCCTCCCATTGGCAGATCCTCTTCCACCTGCCTCTTTTAGCTTCTTTCTTTATTATGTTTATGGGATGCCTTTCTGCCGAATTGCTGGGGGCCACGGCTGACAATCTAAGGTGCAATTCTATTATATGAAAGGAAAACAAAATGAGAAGTGAAGGGAGAGGCGGGGGGGGGGGGAGGAAACTAAGCAGAATTGCATAGCATCTTCAGTTCTAATAACCGGATGGAGTGGCCACTGCAGTGAGAGCGTTTGTAGAGAAAGAGGGCAGCCAATTGGCGTCTGGTCCCAGCTGAGCTCATGGAGGGGCTCTTGCTGGCTCAAGGCGGCAGGAAGTGTCCCCGTTTCACCTCTCCATGTTACACTGTGTGCATGGAGATGAACTGCGAGCACCCGAGGTGAGTTGGTCTGTGCTGCAATGTTGAGTAAGGCAGGCCAAAGTCTCATGGAACTAGAGGCAGCCGCTGAAATCTCCCACCATTTGCTCTTTTGATATGATTGCAGTCCCCATAGGGTAGGCATGTCCAACAGGTTAACCGCAATCTACCGGTCGATCGGGGGGCGTCCCTGGTCTTCTTCCCCCCCCAAAAATCTCAATGACTTTGGTCAATCCAATGGGGAGATCACTGCCAGTTTGGTTATAGTGGGAGTAGATCGCAGTCTCTTGGGAGTTGGGCATGCCTGCCATAGGGTGTTTTGTTGTTGTCCTCTACCGTGAATTGCTCCCGTTTAAAAAATTGGACCTGGAATTCTGGAGAATGTGGAAGTGACATTTTGCTCCCAGATAATCTCCTCCTTTCCCAAGGACTGACTGTGTTGAGACCAGGGTGGATAAAAAAAAATCAGATTTTTAAAATTTAAATCGGATTTTAAAAATAAAATGCTTTTGGAGGAAAAATCTTTCTAAAGATAGTTTTCTATTTAAGTTACCGTATTCTTCGCTCTATAAGACGCACCAGACCATAAGACGCATCTAGTTTTTGGAGGAGGAAAACAAGAAAAAAATATATTCTGAATCTCAGAAGCCAGAACAGCAAGAGGGATCGCTGCGCAGTGAAAGCAGCAATCCCTCTTGCTTTTCTGGCTTCTGGGATAGCTGCGCAGCCTGCATTCGCTCCATAAGACGCACACACATTTCCCCTTACTTTTTAGGAGGGAAAAAGTGAGTCTTCTAGAGCAAAAAATACGGTACATTATAGTCCAAAGGCCATCAGGAAATAAGGACATGTTTAAGTTTTTCATGTGTGCTAAAACTCAGTCTAAGTTGTTTTTTAAAATTGTTTAACCACATCAGTTAACAAACAGGGATACATGTGCTATAATGTTACTGTTTTAGTTAAATAAATTGTTTACATTGTTATTCAGGAAATGATTATTTTTCTCCTTCCAATAAAGTATGGCAGAAAAGTTGTCCAAATATAAACAGTTAACTTACTAAACCTCACAATAATTTTGTAATTATCGGTCTGTGTATTTCTAATAGTATAACCAAATCAGTAATTTTTGATATAACTGTAAAAACTACTCTGAAAATCCATTATTCCGAAATCAAAACCTCCATCTGGTTGTAAATATTAAGATTATACCAGCAAGAATGAGTCTCTCTATTAAAAAAAAAAAAGATTTAAATCAAGTCTTACTGGCTAGTGATTTAAATCAAATCCACCCTGGTTGAGACCTGCCTTAGCTTCTTAACAGCTCGACAGCTTGAGTTTCTACGAGTCACTTGAGAAATGTGTGTGTCTCTCTCTCCAGAATCATATCTTCTTTGACAAGTCTCATCTCCCTTTGTGCCTTAGGCCCCTAGAGCAGCTCTCCCTGGAAGGGGTTCTTGGTTTCATCATCAACGTCCCGTCCAACGTGTGTCTGGGCTTCCTGTCCCTCCCAGTGAGGCGCCGCCACTGGATCGCCGTGCGCCAACTTGACGGCACCTACTACAACCTTGACTCCAAGCTGAAGGGTCCGGCTCCAATCGGTGGTGAATCTGACCTCAGGTACTGCTCCTGTGGCTGGTTTGGGGACGACTACTGTGTAGTCCCAGGGACGCGGGTGGCGCTGTGGGTTAAACCACAGAGCCTAGGACTTGCCAATCAGAAGGTCGGCGGTTCAAATCCCCGTGACGGGGTGAGCTCCCATTGCTCGGTCCCTGCTCCTGCCAACCTAGCAGTTTGAAAGCACATCAAAGTGCAAGTAGATAAATAGGTACTGCTCCGGCGGGAAGGTAAACGGTGCTTCCGTGTGCTGCTCTGGTTCGCCAGAAGCGGCTTAGTCATGCTGGCCACATGACCTGGAAGCTGTATGCCGGCTCTCTTGGCCAATAAAGCGAGATGAGCGCCGCAACCCCAGAGTCGGCCACGACTGGACCTAATGGTCAGGGGTCCCTTTACCTTTATTGTGTAGTCCCAGTGATTTATTTTTAAATACTTTATATCCTGCCTCCTTTATCCTCCTTGCGCCCCAAAGCAAATTAGTGTTGGCTTACACCAAAGCAGATTGTGCAGTGGAATAGAATTTATAGTGTGAGAAAGAAGACATCAAAGCTCATTTTGCTGATTTAAAGGAATCCACTGCGATAGCATTCCTGCTAGATGACCATTCGGCAATAAATAAGAAATACATTATAACCTTACTGGAAAACCAAACACCATCAGTTTGGGAGGTAAACGTTGCTTAAATAACAAGAGCATCAGAAAACTCGGTTAAAAGACTTCTGGGATAGTTTTGCCTTCTCTTTGCCAGGCTTCTAGAAGAGTATTAAGTGTTGGGTCCTGACAAGCTTCCCTTGGAAGGTTATTCATAGAATCACAGAATTGTAGAGTTGGAAAGGGACCCCAAGGGTCATGTAGTCAAACCCCCTGCAATGCAGGGAACTTGGCTAAAGCCTCCATGGCAGATGCCCAACCAACCTATGCTTAAAAACCACCAATGAAGGAGAGTCCATAGGTAGGTAAAGGTAAAGGTACCCCTGCCCGTACGGGCCAGTCGTGTCCAACTCTAGGGTTGTGCTCCCATCTCACTTAAGAGGCTGGGGGCCAGCGCTGTCCGGAGACACTTCCGGGTCACGTGGCCAGCGTGACGAAGCTGCTCTGGCGAGCCAGCACCAGCGCAGCACACGAAAACGCCGTTTACCTTCCCGCTATAAAGCGGTACCTATTTATCTACTTGCACTTTGACGTGCTTTCGAACTGCTAGGTGGGCAGGAGCTGGGACCGAAAGACGGGAGCTCACCCTGCCACGGGGATTCAAACCGCCGACCATGCGATCAGCAGGTCCTAGGCACTGAGGTTTTACCCACAGCGCCACCCGCGTCCCTTCATAGGTAGGTGCAGTTATCAAAAAAGCCTGGCTTCTAGTAGCTGTTCATGGTATGTCATTCGGCAGTGGGAGAGAGCAAAGGTGGAGATGGAGAAGGAATATACAGGAAGAGGAGCCTGAAGATACACAGGTTCCAAAAATACTCGAGGTGGTAAAAAGAAGTTTTGTAGTTTTAAAATCTCGCCACTGCCACCATGTAAAGGAGCGTCTCCACCCCCATTGTTCTGCCTGGACACTGAAGTCTAGCTCTGAGGGCCTTCTGGCGGTTCCCTCACTGCGAGAAGTGAGGTTACAGAGAACCAGGCAGAGGGTTTCTTGGTAGTGGTGTCTGCTCTGTGGAATGTCCTCCCATCAGATGTCAAGGAAATAAACAACTACAGTGGACGCTCGGGTTGCGAACGTGATCCGTGCGGGATGCACGCTCGCAACCCACAGCGTTCGCAACCCGCATCTGTGCATGCGCAGCTTGCGGTTTTGCGCTTCTGTGCATGCACGACCGCTAAAACCCGAAAGTAACCCATTCCAGTACTTCCGGGTTTCGGCAGTCCGCAACCCAAAAAAACGCAACCTGAAGCGGCTGTAACCCGAGGTATGACTATATCTGACTTTTAGAAGACATCTGAAGGCAGCCCTGTTTAGGGAAGTTTTTAATGTTTGATGTTTTATCGTGCTTTTAATATTCTGTTGGGAGCCTCCCAGAGTGGCTGGGGAAACCCAGCCAGATGGGCGAGGTATAAATAATACATTATATAATAAATTTATCATTACTATTATGGTTTTGTTACTCTGAGATGCCAGCATGAGAGATATATTTGAGAGAGATGTATTAGGGAGATGTTACTGCCACCACCTCTGTAGCCCCCCCATTCCTGAGCTCAGAGGAAACTGACGTTGTTCTCTGGACATCTTTGGGATTCACAAAGACAAGAGCCAAACAGCCCACTCACTGCCTTTTGAGTTACACAAGGGAACTCGGCAGCGTGTGACAAAGCAGGCCGGTACGGGATTCAGAACCAAGTTCACTTCAAGCAGCTGTGCCAGGATAAATGCAATGCTTTATTCAGAAGGTTGCAGGTGTTCCCCCTCCCACACACACTTATGCGGGATTTATGTTCTGGGCTTATGCGGGATTTATGTTCGGGATTTAAGTGAAATTGCATAAAGTGGGGAACCACCCCACTTCAAAAGGGGAGGAGAGAGAGAAGGAGACTCATATACGCTGCTGCAGCTGTTGCCTGGAAGTTGCTCGGGGTCACTGCCCAGCCTGTCCCGAGTCTTCCCATATTGAGGGCCACTGCCCGGCACACCTTTCCCCACTCATTTCTGAGCAGCAGCCCTGAGCAAGAGAGGACCAATTAATTTATTAATTACGCGGTGACCCATGTAAGCATGGTTGCATGCAAGTGGAGTGTATAACATAAGCGTAAGAACCCTTTGCCGATAAAATACAGGCTTAACAGTATATGGTGTATTTGGGAACTGGGAGTACAGAATAGAAAATGGCAAAGCCAGCTTGCCTCACGCTAATACCAACCATTAGAGTCACACACCTCAGTAGCAGATTTCATCCAGGCGTGCGTGCTTTTTGCAGTTCACGGTGCTTCAGCCAAATTGGAGCTGTTAGACCCAGGTCAAAAACCAGTTTTTAAAAATAAATAAATCAAAACTGCCTGGATACAGAAGGGTAGATTTTCTGTCAGCTGGTTGGGTCCCGGGAACATATTCCCCCAGCTCTGGAGGGTTATGTGCTCAGTGGATTTCTGCACAGTCACTGTGACCTTGACGTAGTCTTTCATCAGACATGCAGGTGGCAAGATGAACTGATTTAATGAAGCGTCTTCCTCGGTGAAGACTGTGCCCGGAATCCTGAGCAAAAAGCCATTTTAAAGCCAGCCCCAAGGTATTTTGCAAAGTCTTGCTCTGGAAAAGCAGTCAGGTCTCTTCCCGTCCCCATTTGCGTATCTGTGTGATGATAGCCTTTGCATGATGGGTTAAGCCAGAGTTACACTGGGGAAATGGACCTGATGGACCATAATCCAAGAAAGAATGTTGTCCCATTTTTCTGCTTGCAACTACTGATGCTGCAGAAGAGGTCCTTCTGTTTCTGCCGTTGATGAGAGGCAATGCCTGAAACCAGCTCAGAATAGCCTATGGCCAGAGTATCTGAAGAATGCTCCACCCCCATCGTTCAGCCAGGACACTGAGGTCCAGCTCTGAGGACCTTCTGGTGGTTCTCTCATTGCGAGATGTGAAACTACAGGGAACCTGGCAGAGGGCCTTCTTGGTAGTGGCACCCGCCCTGTGGAACGCCCAACTGACTGACCTTTAGAAGACATCTGAAGGCAGATCTAGTCCTGTTCAGGGAAGTTTATAATGGCTTTTTGGAAGTTTTAATGAAGTTTTTTTGTTGGGTGCCACCTAGAGTGGCTGGGGCAACCCTGTCAGATGGGCAGCATATGATGAAGATGAACCACCTTCTCCTGTAGGAACCTGCCCTTTCCCTGAGGTCCTCACTGAGGCTGTTTTCCAGGTTCCTCTTCCTTTGAGGATAGATGGGTGGTCACTGGAGATAAATTGTCTTCATGGTAGTGCCCCAGCTTAGGGGATATTCTTTCCCGTGAGTCTTTTGGCAACTATCCTCCCAGTTTGCAGACACCATGTTAAAACTCAGGCTGCTAAAGAGTTCTGAGGGTGCAGTCCTTTTGTGTGTTTACTTGTGAGGAGCACCAGCTGAGCACAGTGTTACTTGCTTCTGAGTAAGGGGCAGGCTAGCATATGGATTCCAGTTGCTCATGAGGAAATAGCAGTAGCCCCGGAGCTCTTCGTTTCACAAGGTGATGCATGGATGTGTCACAGAGCAGGCATTTGCTCTTCTCGGACAGCAGGTAATTGCTTTAAAGGTGGCATTTGCCACCCACGATTTTTATACGTATTAAAAATGGTAAAGAAAAGAAATCTGACGGAGTGGGAGCCCTTGGCTTTTCAAAGAGGATAAGATGTCAGTCCAGCAGCGACTTAAAAACAATTTCGTTCTGTTGAACTTTTGGCAGGTAATAATAATGTGATAGGTCGTTTGTTTTACTGCCTGTTACAATCACAGGCAGTTGCCTTGCACCAAGTAAGAGCTTTGGTCCATGCAACTAAGTACAGTTGTGCACGGGATCCGTTCCAGAGCTCCGGTCGGATCCCGAGGAATTCGCAACCAGAGGTGCCTGTTCTGAGCATGCACATGTGCAGTAGAGCGCTTCTGCGCATGCGCACCTGGCGAAACCCGGATTTGCCACGTGCACAACCCGAAGAATACGCAACCAGAGGTGTGCGTATCCAGAGGTACCACTGTATTGTCTACACCAGGAATGGGGACACCGTGACCCTCCAGAATGTGGGACTTCAACTTCCATCAACCCAGTTGTCTGGGATCATGGGAGTTGTAGTACAGCAACAATCTGGAGGGCCACAGGTTCCCCCTTCCTGGTCTACACTGACCACCAGCAGCTCTCCAGGATTTCAGAGAGAGATATCTTCCAGTACAGTGGTACCCTGGGTTAAGAACTTAATTCGTCCCGGAGGTCTGTTCTTAACCTGAAACAGTTCTTAACCTGAAGCACCACTTTAGCTAATGGGGCCTCCTGCTGCTGCTGCGCTGCCGGAGCACAATTTCTGTTCTCATCCTGAAGCAAAGTTCTTAACCCGAGGTACTATTTCTAGGTTAGCAGAGTCTGTAACCTGAAGCGTATGTAACCCGAGGTACCACTGTACTTACCTGGATATTCTGGGAATTGAACCTAAAGGCCCTTCTGCAAGCAGTGCATGTGGTCTGTCACTAGGCTGTGGCGCTGATGGCTCTGTTGCTGTGTGTTCCACTTTCAGAATGTATGTGACTGACTTTGGGTTGTAGGTTGCGTTGAAAACCTGATGGTGCAAAGGCAAGTCATTAAAGAGGAACTAAATCAAGAAAACCAGACCGACTTCTTGTAGCCAGAGATGGTGCAGGCAATATTTTTTTTCATTCTTTCATCGGATTCATGAAGCAGAGTGTTAAAATTGGGGTGTGCATTGGGCAAAAGGGTCATTGCAGGATCAACCAAGCTAACCACGTGAGGAGGCACAAGATGGTAGGAACATGGAGAACACGGCCTGGTCATCTGGGGGCGTGAGACATGAATGTCATCCATAATCTAAACAGCTGCTAGAGCATCAAAGCATATAACCTCTTGCCCTCAAAAGCCACGCTAAGCTAGCTACTCCCCAGAGACGCTGCAGTGCCTTTTTGCCTTTGATAAAGACCAGCCCAGTAACTCTCCTGGAATTTTGTTCCTCCTCTTGAAACGCTACGCCCCACTTGGAAGTCTTACTAGTGCCAGGCAAAATGAGCAATTTCCTTCTGGTGTGAGCTGGCAGCAGGGCAAGGGTGAAGTTTGGTAAACAGCCACGGCTATTTTGTGCTGCGACGGTTCTGCAACCGGAATTCTGTCAATGGGTGTTTGGAGCTCGCTTTGGGAGACCCTGCGAGATCCTGTTTGGGGAAGGACCTTTGACCACATGCCTTCTGTGCAGAATATCGAAGGTTCAATTGCTGGTGTCTCCAGCAATCGCCCCCGGCACAAAACCCCCAAATTGCTACTGCTAGTCAATCATCATCATCATCATCATCATTTATTTATACCCCACCCATCTGGCTGGGTTTCTTCAGCTACTCTGGACGGCACCAAACAGAATATTAAAAACACAATAAAACAAACATGAAAAACTTCCCTAAACAGGGCTGCCTTCAGATGTCTTAGAAGTCTTGTGCCTTCTAGAAATCAGATACAGTCAAACCTCTTCCTACGTCCGCCTCCGCTTGCGTCCATTTCGCCCAGCACCCGCGGCAAACCCGGAAGTAACTAGCAGGTTTGCTGCCGTTCACACATGTGCAGCAGCATCTATCGCTGTTTGCACATGTGCAGAACCGGCAATGGCCATTTGCACATGCGCAGGAGCGGGCAATCGCCGCCTGCACCTGCGCAAAATGGTGCCTCTTCCAGCGACCTGTTTCGACTTCCAGATGGGCTTCCAGAACAGATTGTGGTTGTGAGTAGAGGTTCCGCCATAGTTGTTTATTTCCTTGACATCTGACGGGACGGCGTTCCACAGGGCAGGTGCCACTACCGAGAAGGCCCTCTGGCTGGTTCCCTGTAATCTCACTTCTCGCAGCGAGGGAACTACCAGAAGGCCCTCGTAGCTGGACCTCAGTGTCCGGGCTGAACGATGGGGGTGGAGACGCTCCTTCAGGTATAGACAATACTGAGCTAGATGGACCAATGTCAGCTTTCTACATTCCTGTCCATGACCTCTTCTTCCTTCCCTCTTCTTCACCACAGGGTGTTCCTGCAGGAAATACTGTCCCAGGGCCCTTGCGAGCTGCTGCTGGTCGTGCCCCATGAGTCGAGCGAAGCTGGGAACTGGCTGAGCACAGTCAGGTGACCCCCTGGCGCTTGTGGATCCACGTTGGGGCCTGCCCTGAAGCACTCTGCCCCACCCTGTTGTGCTGGCTGCTGCATGCGTTGTGGGGGAGGAAGAAGCTGCACGTCCTCCCGTTTCTACACTGCCAGTCTGGGAGTGACAGTACGAGATCCGTCCTCCTCCCCTCTCCAGGAAATAGGAGTCCCCAGCTTCCCCCTTGCTTTTTAAAGACTTGGCCTGTCCTGGGACAGTGTGGAATAAAAGATGCAGTGCCCAAATGGTGGCAGGTCTCCTGGGCTGACCAGTTAAGACCTGTGAGATGAGTCATGCTATGTCTTCCAACAGCGACCAGCCAGATCTTTGAAGGGTGTGTGTGTGTATATGTGTCTAGCTTTATAGGCAGGCTATGATGGTTCTGTCCAACCCTTGTGCGTTTCCTGGCATGTGGCAGTCGGTGATATAAATGTGTCTGACTACCTGGTTCTGCTTCCATCCACTATGGCGTAGCAGACCTCTCTTCTCTGCTTATACGTGATCCCTTTCGTGAAAAGCCATTTCTGCTAGTGCATCACAGCGAGTTCCTTGGGCTAACCGAGGACTTTATTTGCCTTTTGCCTTAAATTTGCTGCCTCTTCATTTTGGGGCGAGGTGCTGGGTGCCTCCAAAGGGAGGATATTGGGAGGGGCAATTTGCAGGACATCTCGTTTTCTTTTTTTCCTGCAGAAGGCCGTAGGAATGATATATGGGGTTAAGAACTATCGAGTGGCTGTCTTGACGAGTGAAGATGGGAAAGAGGGAGAAAAGGAGTGTGAAAGTGCAATTTTGCTAGCACGTCCGGGGATCCAGGGTGAAGTTGGCTAGAGGAATTATTGGGCTGGAGTCGCAGATCAGCTTGCACAGAGATGCAAGGCTGCAAGCACTTAACTCCTGGGCCCGTAATTGCTGGCTAACATAAATTCAACCAGGAAGCTTCTCCCAACAAATGTTAGGTTTTGGGGAAAATCTGTCTGTTGGATTTCTACCTGTTCCAAAGCACAGGTTGGATTGGGGTAGGGGGAAGAGGTAGGTTTTTGTTTTTATTTTTGTGGGTGGAGGGAGTCTTCTTAAAGGAAAAGGTGTGTTTCTCATCCTCCGGGAGGAAAATTGCAAAGGGGTACATGGCATTCCTTGCAGTAGGTCAGAAATGAGTGGGAGCTGCGCAGCTTTTCCTCAGTGGTCAGGAAGTGACGCTAGTACCTTGCCCAGCGCTCTCTCTCACCCCCCTACGTAATAATCCTTCCACTCTTTATGCTTTGTTTAGCAATGTGTGCTGTCCTTTTCCTGACAAGGAAAATATCCCCCCTCTTCCAAAACACAAGAACCTTTTTAAGTTCTCGGAAAACCGAAAAAGAAGGAAAAACTAAACGATGCAAAACCAATAAAACGTGTGCTGGAGTTTGTGATTGTTCTGCGTGGAATGTATTTTTCTTCTTCCCTGAAATGGGCGGAGGGAGTCACACCTTCTTGCATAGGGAGAGTCAGCCTGTTGTTTTGGAAGAGTCACTGTGACTGTGTCGGGGAATGCATGAATGGAGTGGGAAAGGTTGCCTATTGCAGGTAAGAAACCAGTTCTGTGTTGCTAATTATATTAGTGAGTGTTTGTGTCCCCCCACCGCTTCACAGATGAAAACAGAGACACTCTTTTCGTATGCTGGTGCTAGGCATCTTTTTTCATCAAAGTATCTTTATTTATTCATGTACATTTAGGGCTGCCGTATTTCAAACAGTGAAAATCTGGACAGAAAAGTTGTTCATTTTCTTTTTGGGGGGTGCAAAAATCACTTTAAAAAATGCCGTTTTTGAGCTATTTTTATGGATAAATGGCAAGATCATAGATTGTTCAATTAGCCAAACGTCTAGAAGAAGAGGAATGTTTTTGCTTGGTGCATAAATATCTGTAATGAAGGTGCCAGGCGAGCCAACCCTGGGGAGACAATTTCACAAGCAGGGAGCCACCACAGAAAAGGCCCGTTCTCCAGACCTGTTGCGGAAGAGGCACACGAGGAAGGGCCTCAGGCGATGATCACGGGGTCCTGGCCGCTACCATTGGCTTAGCCCATTCCTGCCCCCACTTACCTATTGCATAAACTGAAGAGCTACTATACAGAAGAGGTCAAAGGCTGGTTCTCTGCTTTTCCAGAAAGCAAAGCTAGGGTCACATTCATGCCATGCATTTAAAGCACTGTGATACCACTTTATAAATAGTCATGGCTTCTCCTGAAGGATTGTGGGAGCTGTAGTTTGTTAAGGGTGCCGAGAGTTGTTGGGTGGCCCCTATTCCTCTTCTAGAGCTTTAATTCCCAGAGAAGAGGAATTGATTGTTACACCACCCTGGAATTTGGAGCTCTGCCAGGGGAATAAGGGTCACCCTACAACTCTTAAAGGGTAAAGGTAAAGGGACCCCTGACCATTAGGTCCAGTCGCAGACGACTCGGGGGTTGCGGTGCTCATCTCACTTTATTGGCCGAGGGAGCAGGCGTACAGCATCTGGCCAGCATGACTAAGCTGCTTCTGGTGAACCAGAGCAGCACACAAAAACGCCGTTTACCTTCCTGCCAGAGCGGTACCTATTTATCTACTTGCACTTTGTGCTTTCGAACTGCTAGGTTGGCAGGAGCAGGGACCAAGCAACAGGAGCTCACCCTTTCACAGGGATTCGAACTGCCGACCTTCCGACCGGCAAGCCTCTGTGGTTTAGACTACAGCGCCACCCGCATCCCAACAACTCTTAAGCACCTTGAATAAACTAGATCTCGCAAATGTAGGGCCATATCTTCCAACATTTCTCAGTCTTCTCCTCGCCTGCTCTCCAGCAGCTGTTACAGCCTTCCCAAGGGAGGAGGCTGGCAGGAGAGGCTGTGTAATTCCGAGATTGTCCCTGGAAAATTGGGATGCTTGGAGGGTATCCTGGCATGAATGTTGCCTAGATCTTATGGGCTTAAGTTACAGGAGTGCAGATTTTGAATGACCATTGGCAGAAATGTTCTTAACTGGTAAGAGCAGTTTTACAGTGAAACGAGAGGGGTGGGTGAAGGTGTTTTGGCAAAGTCTGGGCAGCTATATGTCCAGTAGGAGGTTCAACTGGATGGCCCCCAATAAGGGTGGGGACCTTTTTGGGGTCACAGGCCAGATATTTATGAGGCTCCCCCCTTCCACTGCCTATCAATCGCCTGGTGGCATCAGGGGATTTGGTGCTTTGAAGTCCCAAAGAGGTTTTGCCTTGAAACAGCTGCGAAAGCGAAGACCCTTTTATTTTGCTGCCTCTGAGCCGCTTTGAAGTCCAAACTCACTTTAATCCCTCGGTTTTGGTAGGATTTAGTGCAAGCCCCTTGCTGGTGGAGGAAGGGCTTTTGTGCTGAAACTGCTTCTGAAATGGAAAGGCGCCAGGGAGGGAACTTTGCTCTAGCAGGGGTTTCCATTTTGCTTAGACCCGGGTTTGGGTTTGTGAGAGTTCCATGCTTGATGTTTGGGTGCCTGGTGAGTGGGCCTGCCTTGCCTGGGACAGCCTCACTGGCCAAATTTGGTGTGAGGGGCCAGAGTTTCCCCACTTTTTTTTTTTAATGTTTAAAATTTTTATTTTTTACCAACAACCAAAACACATTGAAGCCCCCAAGGCAGCTGGTACTTTGGGTATACATAATCAATAATGACATCTTCAAATCAACCATATGTACAATTTTATATACGTTAACACTCCTCCATCCACAAGGTTTATTTAACTTTTAACATTTTAATTGCCCCAAATTGTTCAAACCTACCCAAATAAGTCAATATCTTCTCAAACCAATCCTCCTCTTTCTCACTGACCTTAAACCCTTTCATTCTGTGCATCTTCGCAGTTAGATATTCTAAAATTATAATATTCAGGTTTTTTTGTCCACTGGTTCACCCCTAACTCTTCTGCATTTTTCCAATTACTCGCTATAACCTGTCTGGCTGCAGTTACCATCAATTTTACCAATTTACGTTCCTCTTTTGTTTTTAACTCGGTGCTACTCAGACTAATAAGAACCATAGATTTAGATATTCCCACCTTCCTACCCACAATTCCCGATATTTCTATACCAATCTGTTTCCAAAATTCATTAACTAATGGACAATCCCACCACATATGACTGTATGTTCCCATCACGCCACTTAAGGCCCTATGAGGATGCTTCCAACTCTGTTGTGGTGCAGTGGGTCAGTGGATCTGGTTGTTAACCAGAAGGTTAGTGGTTTGAGCTCACCCAGGGACGGCTGTGGGCAGGATTCCTGCATTGCCGGGGGTTGGACTAGATGACCCTCAGAGTCCCTTTCCAGCTCCACGATTCCATGATTCTGTGGTAGCCTCTTCTGCTCCTCCTCCTCCTGTGTTGTGTAGGATCAAGGTGACCATAACTGTGTCCTAATATAGGAACACTTTAATCACTTGTGGAATCTGTTTATACTCGTAATTGCAAAATGCTACAGCTCTAACATCCAGCAATATGTTAGAATTGGGGACAGATGGCTATGGCTGGCGAGGGGGCAGGGTAATTTCATTCCGTTCTCGTTTAAAGGCGAACCCACCTCATTCGCCGTTTTCAAAACAAGATGTAATTTGAAACATGACCGTCCTTCACGTGCGGTTTGCCAAAGTTTCCAATGCGGTTCCCCAGCCAAGGAATGTGCACACAAATGCACAGAATCAGGTGCATGTGAAAATGCATCTGTTCGTGAAAGTAACATCTAAAAAGCAGTATTGCCCCAAGCTGCTCTGCAAATAAAATATATTAGTCAAAATTGCATGCAGTGGTATAAAGAGAAATTCGTATGAAACTGCTTGAATTTAAGATTGAAAAAATGGGAAACAGAGAACCCCCAAATTTACATGTTCCTCTATCATGGTGGAGGGGGAGCAGATTTGTGTCCGTATTCACCAATTTACATGTGGCGAATGTTAGGAGGCCAAGGTGTGTCTGCCCTCTCCCATCAGCAGTTTAGCTTTTTGAAAACAGAGGAGATTGGATTCTTGACTAACTTGAATGAAAACGGTCTCTTCCCCAGAAGGCAAAATGAACAAAACTGAGAGGGATTTTTCCAGCTACAAGTATCAAGAAACAGAAACTTCCCCCTATTTATGAAAGGGTTACTTGGAGTACCTGGGTGTTTTGATTGGTGGTGTGATGCTGGTGGGGTCAGCAGGGGGTGGGCAGCAAGTGCACACATTCAGAGTTTCTTATCGGGTCAAAAGAAAGGCGAATAATGCTGTTAGTGTCTTAACCTCTTCACAGAACCGGGCCCCCAGGCTGGTAACAAGAAAGACCAAACAAACTGGAGCTTCTTCCGGTCCTCAAGGCTCTTTGGTCTTCTCCGGAGACCTGTGTTGCCAGTTTGGCTTGCTCTGCACCTCGCAAAAAGCAGGCCTTGGGTACTGGCAAATGTGGGCCATGGGGTATTGGGGGAAGGAGGGACTTTGCATGGGCAGCCACTCTTGTCAGGGTCGCCTGCAGCCGGTAAAACAAAACAAAAAAACACAAAAAACAAGACCTTTCACCGATGAAGCAGTAAAGCTGCCTTCTCCTGCAAGCAAGTAAGGGAAACAGGTAGGCCTCATACCCTCTGACATTTCTCCGATGAAAACAGGGACATCCTAAGGGAAAGCGGGACATTCTGGGTTCAGTCAGAAACTGGGAAGGCTTCTGTGCATCTGGGACTGCCCCCTGGAAAATAGGGACACTTGGAGGGTCTGTTAGCTGTAGAGATCTTCAGAAGTCTTCAGACTAGATGTTTAAAGGGCAGAGAAGGGCAGAGACATCTGGTTGATGTCAGCCATGAAGTCTGCATTTTTAGTCTCCATTATTAAGACTGTGCAGAAGGGACGCGGGTGGCGCTGTGGGTTAAACCACAGAGCCTAGGACTTGCCGATCAGAAGGTCGGCGGTTTGAATCCCCACGACGGGGTGAGCTCCCGTTGCTTGGTCCCAGCTCCTGCCCACCTAGCAGTTCGAAAGCACGTCAAAGTGCAAGTAGATAAATAGGTACCGCTCTGGCAGGAAGGTAAGCGGCATTTCCGTGTGCTGCTCTAGTGCGCCAGAAGTGGTTTAGTCATGCTGGCCACATGACCCAGAAGCTGTACGCCTGCTCCCTCGGCCAATAAAGCGAGATGAGCGCCGCAACCCCAGAGTCGGCCACGACTGGACCTAATTGTCAGGGGTCCTTTATTAAGACTGTGACAACTCTGTCCTTTATTAAGGACAACTCGGTCCTTTATTAAGACTGTGACAACTCTGTGGCAGGCATAGGCAAACTCTGCCCTCTGGATGTTTTTGGGACTACAATTCCCATCATCCCTGACCACCGGTCCTGTTAGCTAGGGATCATGGGAGTTGTAGTCCCAAAACATCTGGAGGGCCGAGTTTGCCTATGCCTGCCCGTGACTTCAACATCACCATATTTTTCTCTCTTCTTGCCCTGCTTAGCACCCAGCATGAGGAAGAACCCGAAACCTTGCTCATTATTTTTTGACATTTTGCTTGACCCTCCAAAAAGAGAGAGCACAGCTTCCTTTGCTTTCTTATGAACTTTTTAGTATCCATATTAGACTTGAGGTGGCAGCAGAGAGTCGTGCTGATTGATTTCCTGGCCACACAATTAACCACCACCTGGAGAGTGGAACAAAGGGTTAGAGACAAAGATCTCTTAAAAGAAAAAGTGGAAACCCTTGTACAGCTATTACAGTGTTAGCTGTCCTGAATGGCTTGTTTGTTTTAGGCAATTTTTAGGCTGCTTTTTCACTCCAACAGCTTCCCAAACGGGGTGCAATTAACAATACAGATAAAATCAGGCAGTGATAAAACAGCAAATAAAACAATGGAGGGAAAACAGAAACAAACCCCAGACCTGGCATTAAAGCAGCAGTGATAAAGCAGATAAGAATAATGGAAACCTTGTGGGCAGGGAGGGGAAAGCCTTAACTGTTCTCTTTCAAAAGCAGCAAACAAGCCCCCAGATCTCCCAGGAGTGCAAAAGGAGCATATTCAGCAGTGGCTGCCAGCATGCCAGATGGAAGATTTTCGTCACCAGATTTTAGAGTGGGAAGGTATATATATAATGAGGAGATGGGCTAAAAATAAATAAAAGGGTGGGGTAGAATCAATGAGTTGGAAAGGACTTTAGAGGTCATCTTGTCCACCACCACCCCACTTTATGTGGGAAATTTGCTCCTAAAGGACACATGGGAGGTGATTTTTCCAGCCTCTGCTTAAAAGCCACCAATAAAGGGGAGTCTGTCATCTTCTGCAAAAGCCTATTCCACTTGCATGGCGTCCCCCATTTCTTGGATAATAAAACACACGGACACCAATATTTGGGGTTTATGGGATAAAGGTGCCAAGGTCAGTTCGCTCAGCTTCTCATTTTTCCCCCAATCTTAAAACCGGTTCTCCACAGTTATTTATTTTTTATTTATTTGTATTTATTAAATTTGTAGACCGCCCGTCATCCAAAGATCACAGGGCACATAAAAATACAAAAAGAAACCATACAATGCACAACAGAAAAACAGAAATACAAACCTATAACCTGCCTCCCACAAACACACTTTTAAAGGCCATAGGTTGTTTAATCATCTAAAGGCCTTGTTTAGAAAAACATTCTCGCTTCTCACCTAAATATATGTAATAAAGGCGCCAGGTAAGCTTCTCTGAGGAAATTATTCTGCAGATGGGGAGCCACCGCAGAAACATTCTGCAGCAATTTATTGATTTTTTTTGTAGATACTCATGAATATTTGCTAGCATTTTAGTGTGAATTTCCCTTAAAACACATTTTTTTTTACATGCAGTTTTGGCTAATGTACATATCTTTGCAAGAAATTTCCCCTAATACAATATATTTCAGTGACTAATCTATTCATTTTTTAATGCAGATTCTCCCCTAATGTATGAATTTTTGTCAACTTTGGTTACTTGGAGAACTGCATGACAAAATAGGGATTAGTATTTCTAATTTTTAAGGAGGGTTGTGTTTCAGTTCTCGTGTTGTTTTGGAAAGCGCAGATTTGATAGATTCGGTTTTAAATGCTAACTGAATCAAATTTGTTCCCCGTTCCCACTCAAAGGTATGGTAAGCCCTACTGAGCACAGCGGTCTTCTGAATAGAGGTTCATTTGTAGGATCATTCTGTATTTTTTTCTATTTTATGCTTTTTGAACTTCAGTTTTGTTGTACGGCACCATGATACTTTGTATGAAGGGTGGTCTATAAATAATTCTATAAATAAATAAAACAAAAAGAATTGAGCTGGGTGTCCCAGTGATTTCGAAGGCTGACATTTATGCAAGAGCCTTAGGCTTACGTTGGAATTGGAGGGCCTTAAGCATTTTCAAGTGTCCCTATTTTCATCGGAGAAACGTTGGAGGGTATGGACTTATGTAGGGCTGCCGTATTTCAAACTTTTTTGGCAAAGTTGTTAAGCTTTTTTGGGGAAATTACAAAAAGAGGCAATTTTTTTACCTATTTTTATGGAAAAGATTTTCTTGGACATTTTTGCAGATTTACACCAGGATAGGTCTGGGAAATTACAGATGTATTGCAACCCTAATTTTATGTGACTCCTGAGCCAAGGAGATAAGTAACTAGACAATTTTTAGAAGACATCTGAAGGCAGCCCTGTATAGGGAAGTTTTTCAATGTTTAATGTTCTATTATGTTTTTATATATGTTGGAAGCCACCCAGAGTGGTTCGGGCAACCCAGTCAGATGGGAGGGGTATAAATAATAAAATTATCACCACCACCACCACCATGGAATAGGACCCTATTTTCATTGGAGAAATGTTGGAGGGTATGTTGTCTGAATCATGCCCTGTGGAACACCCTCCCAGCTGATGTCAAGGCAATAATCAACTATTTTACTTTTAAAAGACAACTGAAGGCGGCCCTGTTTAGGGAAGTTTTTAATGTCTAATGCCGTATTGTTTTTAATATTCAGTGGAAGCCGCCCAGAATGGCTGGGGAAACCCAGCCTGAGGGGCGGGGTATAAATAAATAAATTGTTATTGTTATTGTTATTACTACTACTACTACTATAAACTGCAAATGAATCACATTCCTTCCTCCCTTCCTCTCTTCCTTCCTTTCTTCCTCCAAGCCTATATTAGGCATTACAGATAAAGACAATCTTAAAGCATCCATATATGGTGAAACCTCGCATCCCGAATGCCTGTTTTGGAACGTTTCGGCTCCCAAACAATGAAAACCCGGAAGTAAATGCTCCGGTTTTCAAACATTTTCCGGAAGCCGAACGTCCAACGCAGCTTCCACTTGAGTGCAGGAAGCTCCTGCAGCCAGTCGGAAGCCACGCCTCAGTTGTCAAACGTTTCGGAAGCTGAACGGGGTTCCAGAACGGATTACGTTAGACAACCGAGGTTTGACTGTACAGTGGTACTTCGGGTTAAGAACTTAATTCATTCTGGAGGTCCGTTCTTAACCTAAAACTGTTCTTAACCTGAGGTACCACTTTAGCTAATGGGGCCTCCTGCTGCCACCGCATGATTTCTGTTCTCATCCTGAAGCAAAGTTCTTAACCGGAGGTACTATTTCTGCGTAAGCGGAGTCTGTAACCTGAAGCGTCTGTAACCCGAGGTACCACTGTACAATTTTTAAAAACATATATACAAAGAAACAGCCATATTAGATATATAGTAACAGGAGTTTTCATTCAAATGTCTTCCTGCTAAACAGTGCCACTCTAAGAGATACTATTTGACAGAAACTCAGCCACCCTTGCAATTACCTCCAGGTTAACATCACACAGGCAGAATCTGATATTTTCATTGTGACATGGTGTTAAACTACCCAAAGTGGGGAGGGTAACATGTGTTTACGTAGCTGGTTGTAGAGTGCACAGTCGAAAAGAATAGGTTATACAGCATGGGTAGGCAAACTAAGGCCTGGGGGCCGGAACCGGCCCAATCGCCTTCTAAATCTGACCTGCGGACAGTCCAGAAATCAGCGTGCTTTTACATGAGTAAACTGTGTCCTTTTATTTAAAATGCATCTCTGGGTTATTTGTGGGGCATAGGAATTCGTTCATCCCCCCCCCGCAAGGTCTGAGGGACAGTGGACCGGCCCCCGATGAAAAAGTTTGCTGACCCCTGGCCTAAGGCATGGGTAAGCAAACTAAGGCCTGGGGTCCGGATCTGGTCCAATAGCCTTCTAAATCCGGCCCGTGGACGGTCCGGGATTCAGCGTGTTTTCACATGAGTAGAATGTGTGCTTTTATTTAAAATGCATCTCTGGGTTATTTGTGGGGCATGGGAATTTGTTCATTTTTTCCCTTCAAAATATAGTACTGCCCCCTACAAGGTCTGAGGGACAGTGGACCGGCCCCCTGCTGAAAATGTTTGCTGACCCCTCTTCTACAGTGTCCAGCACATCCCAAAATACCCCAATACAGTGGTACCTCGGGTTACATACACTCCAGGTTACATACGCTTCAGGTTATAGACTCCGCTAACCCAGAAATAGTGCTTCAGGTTAAGAACTTTGCTTCAGGATGAGAACAGAAATCACGTGGCAATGGCTAAAGTGGTGCTTCAGGTTAAGAACAGTTTCAGGTTAAGAACGGACCTTTGGAATGAATTAAGTACTTAATCCAAGGTACCGCTGTACAAATGACCCATAAGCAACCCCTCAAAAACTTGACAAATCAAGTGGAACTTGCGGCATCGACGTGGCTGAGCGACACATAAATGGAAAGGCCATGTTTGCCTCCGTACCTCGTGTTGACTTTGTGCCTCGTAAAATTGCACGTCCCTGGCGAGACCGTATCCCAGGGCCGATGCTTTTTGCCCAGGCAGTTTGTGACGGGAGCTTGTGTTCTCAACAGCTGTTGGCGTCTCTCAATGGCACCGTCCCATCTGCCACTCAGCACTCCCTCAGCTGGTGCCAAAGCCGTTTGGACAGAGGTGCTTTGGACTCCTTTTGGGACTGGGTGGTTGGGCCCTGACTTTATTATGTGCCATGCTCTCCCCTCCAGCTGTGGTTTTGCACCCCTACAGCCTGCCTGTCTACCCGCCGGCACCCCAGTGTTACTCCGGGCTGGTTCAGGTACGACTGTTTGCCTTCCTATCTATGCATGCGAGTGTGTTTGTGTGTGTGTGTGAAAGAGAGAGAAAGGGAGCGAGATTTGTGTCATTGACAGGGCCCAGCTGCGGCTGGCTGGTGGTCTTGAGGGGGGACAGCTGATAAAGTCTCCCGCAACGATAAATCCCTTCATTCCCGAGTTATTTTTACAGAATTGCTCAGAGAAAGTCCTTTCCTTGTAAGGGGAGAGAGATTCACGGCTCCGGTGGGAAATGTGGAGATCAGTCCATTTTGTACCTGATTCCGTGGGTTCTGTAGAGCAGATGGACTCTGTCAACGCGAAGGCCCTGCAAACCTAGTGGGAGAAGTCTCTGCGGATTTAAATTACGTGCTGGTTTAAAATGGTGGTGTCATAAAACAGCTTCTGACTTTGGTGGACGCAGCCAGATAAAACCGAAAGGAGAGGAATAAAGAGAAGGGACAAACTCTGGCAACTGGCTCTCTCTTGGGGGCTCACTGTCTTTTGGTTATGTCCACAAGCCTTTAAGCCCCCTAAACTGACAGTGGCTTCTAGATTCTTTATAATGTCACGCCATATCTGAGTCCTTCTGAGTGAAGGGTCATTTCTGGTACAGTGGTACCTTGGTTTAAGAGCAGCCCTGCTTACGAACGATTCGGTTTACGAACTCTGCAAAAAAGTAGTGTCCCAGTTTGCGAACTTTACCTCGGTCTAAGAATGGAATCTGAATGCTGGAAGGGCACTGGCAGCGGGAGGCCTCATTAGGGAAAGTGTGCCTCGGTTTAAGAATGGTTTTGGTTTAAGAACGGACTTCTGGAACGGATTAAGTTTGTAAACCAAGCTACCACCGTATTCTTGTAGGAAACAACACACAGGTTAACATGAATGCTCTAATCCCCCTCATAGGCTGGGTACAGACCATACATTTAAAGGCCCCCCCCCAATAATCCTGGGAACTGTAGTTTACAGAGCTACAATTCCCAGAACCCTGGATTCTTTGGGGGGCAAATGTGCTTTAAATGTGTGGTGTGTAGTAAGCAGCCAGAGACTTTATCCCTGCTCCGTCTGAACGTCTTGGAAGAAAGGTGGGGCATGTGTGAATAATAATAATAATAATAATAATAATAATAATAATAATAATAATAATTATTTTACTGAGCAAATGAAGTGGCATTTGCAGGCCTAGCAAAAGATATTTTGACACCCGGTTGGTTTCACCACATGGGTGGTGCCCCTTAAGATCCCACATGATAATGCTGAGGTGCAACCACATGAACTTTGAGCTACTTCACTGGTGCCCTTAACAACATGGCTGCCCTCAGCAACTGCATGCGCTGCTGGGCAGGCCCTCGGTATTTTGCACACTGAGAGGAATGACACAGCTTCCATGTTTGCGCTTCTTCTTTCCCCTCTTTGTGTTTTTGATTTTTGTATGCATTATGAACTTTGGTGCACAAGAGACAAGGGATTTAAAGGTGCATGGCCAAAATGACAAAGACTGAGGTTCTTGCAGAATGATTTGTGGCTGAAAGTTTCTCTCTGTGTCCCTCATCTGGCCGAACTCCCAGTTTATTTTCTTAGATAATTTTTATTGAAGTTTTCAGGTTTTACATTTCCACATGAACATCTTTCATGATACACATACATTCAACGACTTCCCTCCTTCCCCTTCCAAGGTTCTTTTAATTTACCCATAATTCCTGCATATTCATGTATATCCATCTAAATCACTCCCCCCCCATTTTACATCCATTTTAAATATGTTATACTGCTGAATTTACCTTAATACTGCCAGCGTTTTACACTGTGTACAGTCATTTTCCACTCCTCTTTAAATACCTGTTCTTTTTGCTCTCTTATTCTGCTAACTCTGCATATTCTATCATATTAAGTTGCCAATCCTCCTTACTAGGGACCTCATTCACCCTCCATTTTTGGGCTAACAAAATCTGAGCCGCTGTTGTCGTTCCTAACAGGAATGCCTCTGGTTTTTTGGTGGCACATTGTTTTAAACAACTTTTTCATCTCATTATATATCATCTCCCAATATTCTTTAACTTTTTCTGCATTCCCACCACATGTGAAAGAAGTTTAAACTCCCAGTTTATTTTCCTTTATTTTTGTAACCAGGGGCACCAACTATAGGGGGTGGAAGGGACTCTGGCCCCCTCAATAATTTTGGGCAGGGGGCTGAGCCTCCCCTGCCCCTGACAGGAAGGGGCTCGTGCACCAGAGGGAATTTTGGGCTGCCTCAATGTGGCGTGCAAGTTGGTTCCCCTTTTGGTAACTACATTTTTAAATCCCACCTTTTCCACCGCAGCTGTAATAGGTGCTAAAAGTCACACACAGAAGTGACTTGTTTCGTGAGCAACCTTGAACAGTAGACGATATTAGATTCAAACCCATGAAAATACACAACTTAAAAAACGAGACAACAAAACTACGAGTCATGAGTCAACAAAAGCAGAATGTTTGGAACAGCAGCAATGATAAACTGTGGCGCAACGGAAGCATTTTGGTGTCTGAGGCAAAACAACAACAACAGCACCTAAATGGCTGGTGGTAATTAATGCCATGATTGATAATTGATCAATAATTGACTACAGCAGAAGCTTGGTTCCTGAACTTAATCCATTCCGGGAGCCCGTTCGACTCCTGAAACGGTTGGGGACCAAGGCGCGGCTTCCGAGGAAGCTCCTGGAGCCAATCGGAAGCCATGCCAGATGTTTGACTTTCAAAGAACGTTTGAAAACCGGAACAATCACTTTCAATTTTTGATCGTTCAGGAGTCGGAACGTTTGCCTCCCAAGGTGTTCGGGAGCGAGGTTCCACTGTATTTGCTGCCAGTACCCCCAAAAAGACCTGACCTGAGAGGCCCCCTTTTCATGTGCCATTAAAAGTTTACAAATGATCAGTTGTTGCTTTAGTATAGGGAGGGGGACAGAACACTTGCTTTGTGATTTTCTGCCTCATGCATTCATAATATCTCAGGCGGCCCTAATTGCCAACCGAAAAGCTGGCAGAACAGAGAATCTTGACAAGCTTTCTAAATATTTGCATCTGTCATTTCACACATATTGTGAGAGGTGCGAAAATATTCAGGGGAAAAGTTGCAGGGGAAATCCTACTGAAGTATATTTGGCAAGGAATAAGCTGATACAAACATCAATGCTCATCCGTGGCTGGAATAAAAAGTATTCCAGATGATATGCAGGCTGGGGCTTTGTCAAAAAGAAGGAAATCTAACAGCTTGGTAGAACCTCTGCACATATGGATCTGGCATGAACAAGGCATGATCACAAGCTGTAGAAATCAAAGTGGGACTGCTCTATTTATTTCTTTATTATCTTTGAAACTGCTTAACATTTCAAAAAACTTGGATTGAGATATATATATATATATATATATATATATACATACACACACACTGAAAACCAACCAATATATTGTCAAAAGTATTAAAACACAACCTAAAATGAATAAGACAACAATTTGCAAACACATACATATATGCTGTAAGCTGCCCAGAGTGGCTGGGGAAACCCAGCCAGATGGGCGGGGTATGATGATGATTTAGTGTCATTGGCCCAGTCCTGTGGAACACCGTGCCACTAGAAATTCAGTGGGTGCCCCCTGTGCCAACTTTTAAACACCTGCTGAAAACTTTCCTATTCTTCCAGGCCTATGCAGAGTACATCCCCTCACAGATGTCTATTGCTGTTTGCGTTTAATTTCTTTTTACTTTTAACTTGTTCTTTTTCACTTCCTATGATTTTATTGTCTGCTTTCATGTTTTTATATTGTTGCAAACTGTTGTGATATATATATATGAATGATACAGTGGAATAGAAGTATTTCTTATAGATAAATAAAATAAAGGCAAATAAAAAGTAAAGCAGAGGATTCTAACATGTAAAACCGGGTCCAAGCCTGCCTGAGCAAAAGGGCAAGCCTTCACAAGACCTCTCAAGCAAGCAACTAATGATTGCTGCTTCATGTATAGCAAATAAAGGACTTTATGAGAACGAGACTGGTGGCCTCCCTTTAGCAGGGGTGCCCAAACTTTTTTCAAAGAGGGCCAGATTTGATTAAGTGAACGTACGTGAGGACTGACCAAAGTTTTTAGGATTTGATCCCAATAAATAAACTGCCACAGGGGCCGGATAAAACCTGCCAGAGGGCCGAATTAGCCCCCCAAAATGGACTTTGGACATGCCTGCTTTAATGTCTTCCTTATTCCCCTGGTGTGGCTGTTAGGAACAGCTCAGAAACTTCCCTTTCTGGTTTGATTCATTGCATATTAATTCCAGAGCCTTTTTGCTGGTCAAATGAGTAGTCTGAAGACAAACGCGAGTTAGTATCAGTTGGCTGAGCCCTTACTTTGTAGGCTAGCGGCCACACCGAAAGCAAGGCTACCTCTTCTCCTTCTTTTCTTAGGGCACAGAAAACATACTAAAGCCCTGAACTTCAGTAGTTTGGGACCAGGTCTCTTGTAAGCCGAATAACTGAAATTGGGACAAATACTACCGCCCCCCGCCCAAATCCTGCAACTTACCGTATTTGTCCATGACAGGAGTTTAAGTGGGGTTACTATAGTTTCCCCAGGTAATTTAAGTACTGGATGGTGTGGCAAAAAAATTATCTCGACGTTATTTCTATGTCAGCTCCAATGTATTGGCTGGATTACTGAAATGTGCAGCACTTGTGACAGGCTCTAGTTGCAGCTAACATGTCAAGATGTGAGGAGTCACCACCCAGGGGTGCCCAATTCTATGTCTGCAGATCCACTGCAAAAGTCATATTAAAATAACAGTAATTTTCACATGAACATAACCTGCTGCTCCTTTTTAAAGCTGTTGACAGATCGTATACAGGTGGGAGACCCTGTTCACTTTTTAGCATCACGGTACATAGGAAGTTGCCTTTAGCTCAACAAATATTATCCAGTCTGACTGGCAACAGCAGCTGTCCAGGGTTTCAGAGAGAAGGATATTTCCCATTGCCTGCTATCTGAGTCTTTTAATCAGTGGTGTTGAACCTGGGAAATTCTGCATGCAAAGTATGTGCTCTGCTGCAGAACTGTGGCCCTTTAAATAGGCCCCAAACCCATAAACCTTCTGCCATGGGTTTTCTTACGATTTAAGTTCCCTGTCTGGACACTGAGATCCAGCTCCGAGGTCCTTCTGGCGGTTCCATCACTGCGAGAAGTGAAGCTACAGGAAACCAGGCAGAGGAGCTTCACAGTGGTGGCCCCCGCCCTGTGGAACGCCCTCCAATCAGATGTCAAGGAAATAAAAAAACTATCTGATTTTTAGAAGACATCTGAAGGCAGCCCTGCATAAGGAAGCCTTTTAACGTGTAATGTTTTATTATGCTTTTACAGTGGTACCTCGGGTTAAGAACTTAATTCGTTCTGGAGGTCCGTTCTTAACCTGAAACTGTTCTTAACCTGAGGTACCACTTTAGCTAATGGGGCCTCCTGCTGCCGCCATGCGATTTCTGTTCTCATCCTGAAGCAAAGTACTTAACCCGAGGTACTATTTCTGGGTTACCGGAGTCTGTAACCTGAAGCATCTGTAACCCAAGGTACCACTGTATATACGTTGGAAGCTGCCCAGAGTGGCTGGAGCAACCCAGTCAGATGGGTTGGGTACAAATAATAGCATTATCCTCCTCCTCCTCATTATTATTACTCTTATTTTTTATTAACTTTAGAGAAACTCAAAAGTGGCTTGCATTGTATTTCGTTCCCCGTCATTGGGATGGGGGCTAGAGGAGAAACTATCTACAGATTTTTTTTGTTTTTGTTTTTAAAATACAAGGCTAATCTGGCTTCCTGCCAAAGGCACCTCAGCAATCCCTGGGCCTCAGAAAGATCCCTTGGAACTGGAGAGTAAATCTATTTATGACCCACCCCCCAATTCGGGCCCCTCTTGGGCTGTGACTGACAAGAAGGTGCTGTTTATGAAGTGGAGCTATTTATAAGACCTGGAAGTGGAGCCAGCATTGATAAGAAATGGCCTCCCGGGGGCTGCTTAAACCACCCAGTGGTGGTGACGAGTGTCTGTGATTTGCGCAGTGACGGGACAGGATGGTAGCGCATAAACCCAGGGAACAGGCTGGAAGGCTGGAAAATTTCAGCTGGTTATTTACTCCCTTTGTTTCCTAAATGAGGAAAAGAACTTCATAGGAGACAGGTGGCTTTTAAAAGCGCCTGACACACTCTCTCTCACACACACACATGAGTAATCTGCTCCTCAGATTAGAAGCACTCTCTCTGACATGTCTTCTCATGTGCAGCTCAAGCCTTTAGCTCCAAAGGGAAGAAAAAAATATTTTGCACTCAGGGTTTTTAGTGAAGGGCACCCAGTCTTGGAAACTTTGCTTCACAAAACTGTCAAAAGTGTTCTAATTATTGCAATGCTAGATAGCATAGGATACCCTAAGCTCCTTCAGCTGTGGGGAGGGGAATTCATGGCGAGGGGAGATTTGTCTCTTGATGCTACCAAACTCTATGCTGTTCAAGGAAGCTGGACATATTCCCTCTCATTCAGTGTGTTTAAGGCAATTTTAAAGCAGGGGTTGATAACTTGTCCTTCCAAGGCTGTTGGGTCTCAACTCCATCCATAGCTGTCAACCTTCCCTTTTTTTTGCGGGAAATTCCCTTATTCCAGCACTATTTCCTGCTGCTTTCTGCTGCTATCCCAGATTGTTAGATATCCCATAGACAGGTGAGGCTGCTGGTCCCTTATTTTCGAGGCTGCTGATCCCTTATTTTCAAATCTGAAAGTTGACAGCTATGACTCCATCAGCCCCAGCTAGCATGGCCAATGAGTGTTGTCTAGCAATATCTGGAGCCACATCTGTCTTGCGAGTTATTCCCTCTTCAGAAGAACAGCAGAATGCTCATTTCACCTATATTTATATGGTTCTTTAATTTAGCACTTCTCCTGAACTCAGTGTCTGGGCCCGACATCTCTTTCTGAAGCTGTAACCAAAGTCCCACAAAATGCATTGGCTGGAACTTTTGTTTTCTTTTCATCTGGAGAGTATATTGCTTCGGACAATGGGCAAAGAGCCCTCCTTTTTAAAATGTCCCCCCTTCTGCTTTCTATATAAATTGTTTTATTATTACAAGATCTCTCTGATACTGAACATGCCCTCCAACATTTCTCCGATGAAGATAGGGACGTCCCATTCCTTAATGATAATTTTACTATGTATATCCCACACATTTTACTGGGTTGCCGCAGCCATTCTGGGCAGCTTCCAACTTATATAAAAACATAATAAAACAATAAACATTTTTTTAAAAAAACCTTCCCTATACAGGATTACTTTCAGATGGCTCGTGGGGGGGAGGGGGCTTGGATGACTCCATACCCTCCAACATTTCCCCAAAGAAAATAGGGACATCCTAAGGAAAATTGGGACATTCTGGGATCAAATCAGAAACTGGGATGGCTTCTCTAAATCAGGGACGTCCCTGGAAAATAGCGAGACTTGGAGGGTCTGATCTAAGAACATAAAAAGAGTCTTTTGGATCAGGCCAATGGCTCATCAAGCCAAGCAGATGCTTGTGGGAATTTTCCATGTTATGAGTTTGGTGTATGTGTGATATGGAGGGGTGTTCAGTTATTGAGTCCCCAAATGTTGTCTTCAGAGCTGCAGCACAGACCCAGATTTCTCACTCCAGTGACAACTCTTCATTTATTTGCTATATTTATGTAAGGCTGGCTAGTAACCCTGTTCTACAGATAGCTCACTAACATACAACGATAAAATGCTATCAAAATGCAATGGAATAAAATAGCAAAATCATAAAAGAATAACTTGCAGCCTAAACATTTTCAGCAGAGAGAATAAAGCCAGATGACTAAAAAATAAATAAATTTACACGGCACATAAACCGAGGCTCAGTGCATGAAAATCACAGTTTGTTTTTAAGGCTTGGGAGAATAAAATAGTCGTCACCTGGCAATAAGCAGCCATTCTGATTTGTTTATGAGGCGATTATATGACAATGAGCTTTCATCCTCCATTCATCCTGATTTGCTTGTGCGGTTGTTTATACGTCTTCTTCTTAAGCTATTCATTCATTCCACACTTTTCAATGCATTTCCCCATCTCTTTCTGAACGTCTTAAAAAGTGGATTTGCTGTGCAAGAGCAACAGAGCACTTTAATCCACTTCAATTGTGCAAACTTAAATCACTCGGTATGTACCTCAACCCCTCCCACATGGCACCTAGAATGACCATAAAGAAGGCGAGAGCCGCTTTAAATATCTCAAGTTAAGGGTAGGTATAAGTGAGCCAAAGCAATCTTTCAGACATCCTGGCTCCAAATCAATAAGGGCTTTAAAAGCTAAGATCATCACTTTGAATTGGGCCCGGAGCCATGGAAGCTGATAAAATGTTGGTGTCATCACGTGATGTAGATGTGAGCAAAGTCACTTAAATAACACAGATGGAGTCCAGCAAGCAAAGTTCAGAGGAACTGAAAAGCTGGGAGGGGGGGGAAACCAGTGTATGTTCCAAAGAGAAAGAGAGATTTTGTCTTTCTTAGTTCAGGCCTTGTACATAGCATGAAGACATTCAACTAAACATACAGAAGAAAACCCTCCTGGAACTACATAGGCAGTCAGAGTATGTGCTACCTCGGTGGTGGTATATTATTATTATTATTATTATTATTATTAATTGAATTTACTGTATTTTTCTGTGTATAAGACTATATTTTTTCCTAAATTTTTGAAGTTTTAAATAAGGGGTCGTCTTATACATGGATAGTGCATAGTGCATTTTCTTAATTTTGAGTCCCCACAAATAAGGGGTGTCTTATACACAGAAAAATACGGTATATACTGCCCTGCACCCGGAGGTCTCAGGGCAGTTCACAGAACAAAATCAAAATATAAAACCACAAAATATATAATCAAAATAAAAACAACCCCCTCCCCCAAAAAAACACATTTTAAAAGGGCATATGATGTCAATCAAATCAACCAAGTTAAAGGTAAAGGGACCCCTGACCATTAGGTCCAGTCGTGACCGACTCTGCGGTTGCAGTGCTCATCTCGCTTTATTGGCCGAGGGAGCCGGCATACAGCTTCCGGGTCATGTGGCCAGCATGACTAAGCAGCTTCTGGCGAACCAGAGCAGCGCACAGAATCATCGTTTACCTTCCTGCCGGAGCGGTACCTATTTATCTACTTGCACTTTGACGTGCTTTTGAACTGCTAGGTTGGCAACGGGAGCTCACCCTGTCGTGGGGATTCGAACCGCCAACCTTCTGATCGGCAAGCCCTAGGCTCTGTGGTTTAACCCACAGCGCCACCCGCGTCCCAAATCAACCAAAGGCCTGGTTAAAAAGGAACGTTTTTGCCTGGCACCTAAAGGTGTATAATGAAGGCGCCAGGGGAACTTCCCTGGGGAGAACATTCCACAGACAGGAAGCCAGTGCAGAGAAGGCCCCGTTCTCATATTGCCACCCTCTGCACCTCTCAAGGAGGAGGCACATGAAGAAGGGCCTCAGAAGATGATCTCAGGGTCCGGGTAGATTCATATGGAAAGAGGCAATCCTTGAGGTATTGCGTTCCTGAGCCCAGTAAAGTTCATGTCACTCTGCCTGGTTGCTAAGCAATACTTCCACCCCTCCTGGTTAGCTGTCTTTAACACTAACAGAATTAGCACTTATGTAAGAAGCTGAATGATCCCTGCTGATGCACTTCCAACAGGAACTGGCCAGTCCAAGCTAACCCTCTTGCAGCCCTATTTTCAACCACCTGACGTTTCCACACCTTTTTCGAACAGTGCATTGCAAGAAACTAAATGGGGAGTAGTGAAAGCATGGGTGATTGTGGCTAGGATCCAGTTATGGCCGTGGCTGGGCAGATCAGCAAAGGTCTCGGTTTCTTCTACACTGTCTGATAGGGCCAGCCCAAGCATGAGGCATGGTAAGGTGACCGCCTCAGGCATCAGGATCCACAGAGGTAGCAGATCACAAGGTAGATCTTTATTCCGATGTAGATCTTTATTCCCTGCCCCCCCTTCCTGATGCAGATCTTCACTCACCCCTTTTTCCCTAGCAGGGAAGTGGGTGCCCTACGTGCCAAAATGCACTGGGCCGGTCCTACTGTTTGGTAGGACAGTGGCATGTTCACATAAAAGCTTCCCATCCCATCTGTTGCAAGCTCTAGCAAAGGAGATGTGTGGGAATTGAGGCTCTTGAAGATAAAGTCTGATCTGATGCAAGGATTTTGTGCTTCAGCCCTCCTCAAACATCGTTCTTCACAGGAGAGGTAGAAATTCACTTTGGCAGACAAATCCCACCATTCACAGCATATTTAAAATATCATTTAAGCAAAAAAACCCAGAAGCTTTCCTTCTGGGTTTAGTAACGGAAGGTATCCCCAAAAGTATGAAAAATATATTCCTGTACGCAACAGCAGCTGCCAGGACCTTGATCGCAAAAAATTGGAAAGGGGAACAAGCCCCAACAAGAAGGGATTGGCAGAGCAAATTTTGTGAATTTATAAATATGGCAAAATTGACCGCAATTATAAGAGGAAAATCAAATAAAAAAATAAAGAAAGAATGGAGTTGCGTAAAGGAATACATGGAAAAACATTGTTTTGGTATTAAAATATTGACATGAAGTCTAAGATATCGCAAGGAGAAGTGACAGAGTAATAGGCATAACAGATACGGTGGTATAAGATAGCACAAGAACACAACGAGAGAAGTAAAATTTAAAAGGAAAAGTCACATATGGATGGAGGGAAGTCATTTTTACTCTTTTTATGTCATCTTAGTTTGTATTGATTATTCTATCTGATATGTTGATATTTGAAAAAAATAAATTTACAGCACATTTTTGTGTGCATTATTGCAAATTGTGCCAACAGTTGTACGACTTCCAGGGACTGTATGGGGGCATCAGGGACCCATAGTTAAAACAGAGCCATCCACCAAGGATTTTGTCAATGAATCATCTTTTTAACTAATTGAATACGTGTAAATACATTTGCACCTCACCAGAACCTCAGTACAAAAGATTTCCTCATTGCAGGGGGTTGAACTAGGTGATGCTAGTGGTCCCTTCCAAATCTTCTGTTCTGTGATTCTATAAATGCCTTTTTGAGCTGTTGAAAGAAATGTGAGATAACATACAAAAGCTATCATGTAACGCTTGAAGGAAATTCCACCTTCAATTGTTCCTTTTCGAATCCCGGTTGACACAGTGGTGCACCAGAACCAAAACAGCACCATTGTGTATGTGTGTGTGTGTGTGGTGGCTGCTGTTTGGGACCAGAACAGGGAAGTTCTGGGTTCAAATCTCCACAGCTCTGAAATCCCACTCACTCTCACCCTATCATAATGGGGATGGGGAGAAAGATACACAAGCCCTTTGGAGAACGGGTGGGAGAAGATTAGAATGTAATATATGTGATCTTAACTCTCAACCCCGCCAGTTAATCAACTCCAGCTTTTGTCGATTAATCCTCCTAATTAAGCAAGCTGAAACATGTAGCCCAAATTAAAGCCCTTTGTGCTAACAGGAGCATTGCTTGCTTTCTTCAGTCTGAGATGCCAGTCCACACCCTCAGATTCCTAATATCTTCATACTACGGATGCATAAACAACCTGGTTCCTTCTAGGACTAAGCCCTTGGGCTCAGATTAATCCTTGCCCCTGCCGTTGGGACAGGTGGGGCAGGTGCGTGGGCCACAGGGGCTGAGCCTGCCTGCAAACTGCAGATTCCAGTGAAATCTTGCAGCTGTCTTTCTTCTTTATCTGCAGCCGGTTTTTTCTTCTTCCAAAAGCCCCCAAACAGCTGAAAGACAAAGAGAGACAGTCCAGCAACTCCAAATAAGGGCTGAGGAGGTGTTGATAAGAGGCTGGCCAATGGGAGAGCCTGCGCCTGTCGTGATTTCTCCCCATTGGTGGAGGGGAAAGCACAAGGGATTCCTTTATAGTCCTGGGCCAGGCAGAGAGAAAGGGTGTGCGCATTTTTCCTGAGCATCTTATCCTGGCAGAGACTCTGGAAGGTGCCAAGGGATGGGGCCTGTTGGCGTAGGTGGGTGAAATCTTGCAGGCTGCCTCGCTGTTATGATAAACTGGGGTAGGGTTTGGCTTGAGAGCCTGAGCTCCCATATAGGGGGGAAAAAGGAGTGTAATTGGTTCAGGCAAGAGCAGCTGCGGGATGAGACTCTGCGGTCCTCTGGGAGGAAGGAGTGGGCTGCTTATCAGGTTAAAGGTAAAGGGACCCCTGACCATTAGGTCTAGTCGTGACCGACTCTGGGGTTGCGGCTCTCATCTCGCTTTACTGGCCGAGGGAGCCGGCGTACAGCTTCCGGGTCATGTGGCCAGCATGACTAAGCCGCTTCTGGCGAACCAGAGCAGCGCACGGAAACGCCGTTTACCTTCCTGCCAGAGTGGTACCTATTTATCTACTTGCACTTTACGTGCTTTCGAACTGCTAGGTTGGCAGGAGCAACGGGAGCTCACCCCGTCATGGGGATTCGAATCGTTGACCTTCTGATCGGCAAGCCCTAGGCTCTGTGGTTTAACCCACAGCTTCACCCGCGTCCCTGCTTACCAGGTTGGGGGGGGTTTAAAGTATGTCTTTATTCCTGTATTGGAAAGACAACTAGTCAGGATAACTGGAGGCCTGGGTTCCCTGTGAACAAGAATTGTGGAGAAAAGAATTTATTAGTGCTGGATTTTAGGGTATTGGGGATGAATGACTGGGACCTCCCTCATCCAGCTCTCGCCTCCACCCAGATGACCTTAGGCATTTTTCTCTTTCTCTTTCCATTTCCTGCATGCTTTGGATTATAATAGTGTCCTACATCGCAGGGGTGTTTTGTAAGAGTTACTGAGACAATGTCTATAGGTCCCTGAGGAGGAGACCTACATACTATTCTGATATGTTGTCTTTGGGACAAAGGATACTGAAAAAGTCTGGAAAGGAGAGCAGCGTATTAGGAAGGTGGGTGGACGTGTTATGAGAGAGGAATTGGTGTTTAGCAGTTGCAGGGATGAAGATCAGTGGCCGAGCCAGCTCTATCCCCAGTCCTGTTTGATTCTGGAAAATGGCTGCGATTGCTCCCCTCTTATTCGCTGCTCGCAGCTCCTAACTTTGTTGTCTTTCTGCTTTTCCTGCCTTTAGGGTAGTCCAGATGCAGCAGTACCGCCAGCGGATGCCATGACACAGACGTTCCCAGCTCAGTACCCTCCGCCGCCACCCCAGGCCCGGCTGCCTCCGCAGTACCATCTCCACAGCACCCCTTCAGAGTACCCATCCCCAACAGCGCCGGATCACAGCCTTCGTATCTTCCCCGAACAGGGAACAGCTGCGCCAGAGCCCCTGCCTCTGCCCCCACCGCCTGCGGTAAGTGATGGCTGAAGGTCTGGCTGGCTTCACTTGGGCAAATGGATGGGGAATTGTGGGTGGTTTGGGGGTACGGTATTTTTTATTTCGAGGGGTGTGTTATGGGTGCCATGCATCGTAATGGCCCTGATTCCATTTGTAGCATTCCTCCGAAATAGTTCAGGAGCTGGTTCAAGGATCTGGACCCCCCTATTTGTTATAGGAAAAAACACCTGAATGCAGGAAAGAGTTTCATTTCACTTCCATCTCTTCCTTCCTGTCTCCACATCTTGCACCCCAAAAGAAGCTGTGTAGGGCAGGCCTGATTTTTTCTCCAGGAGCCTCAGTTCCAGGGTTCTCTGGGAAAAGAGTGACATCTCTTGGGGGTTTGGTGTTTGGCAGGTGGATTTTCTGAAAGGAGAGGGGGATCTTGGGATTTTAGAAGGAGAGTAGATTTAAGACAGGTGTGTACTGGGCTTGCAGGACTTTGTGTGGTCATGGTTCACCACAGGGGCTGCTTTTAGCCCTTTGGGTTCTCAGGATTGAGCCCTGACACCTGTGAAGCATCTCTAACCATGTGCAGAGAGTGGCGTGTTTTTCCACCCTCACGCCATGAAGCAAACCATTACCAACTCCTACTTCTGAAAAGTTAGAGGGGGGAGAATGGACTCCCAAAGCAAAGAATAAATCTTCTGGGACAGGCTCAGACACAGAGGCTGTTCATTTTAGAAAATTAGACACAGGAGAGGCACCAGATTTCTACAAGAGGCTTTGTGCGTTTTTGTTTCTGTGCTCGTCTGTTTGGACTTCCCTTGGCCGCGGCCCCCAAATCTTGGAACAAACAAGGAGAAGTGCCTCTGAGCATATGTAGAATGTGCTTTTGGTCAACTACTAAACAACTGCTGCTTGTTGACAGCAGAGAGAGAGAGAGAGAGAGAGAGAGAGAGAAAGAGAGAGATTCAGATTCATGGGACCTAATAGTTATCCCCCACCCCAAAATAACCACTGCCCTTTCCTCCTTTACCTGCACCAGACACCTCCAAACTCAGCCCTCCAGATGTTTTGGGACTACAACTCCCATCATCCCTAGCTAACAGGACCAGTGGTCAGGGATGATGGGATTTGTAGTCCCAAAACATCTGGAGGGCCGAGTTTGTGTCCTATCAAGACTCTACCTATGGTCCTTTCCAAACCCATTTTAGTAGCTCCTTATAGATCTGCTTTCCCTGGTTTTATCTTGCAGTGATCCCCTTCGCCATCTTGTAAGTGCTCAATTTTTACTCCTCCCTCATGGCTGCATTGTGCCTGAGCGCAGGACTGGAATTTACCTCAGTACCAGTAAAAGTTGGCTTAGGTTTGAGGTGGCCCTAGGCAAAATGTCTTCTGCTGAGCCCCATCTAATGTTGGTTGGCCCTGATGGTCTTATCTGATATTGGCAGCCGCCGCCAGGTGGTTTGGGGCTGCCATTTTACATTTCCCATGATGCCTCTGACGTAGCATCATTCCAGGACAATGAGGGAAATTAAAAATGGCAGCTCCAAGCCATCTGGGGTGGGTGGGTGGCCCTGGGCAGGTATTAGTTCAGCTAATTGCTGCCCATATCCTGATGTTGGGCCTAAATGCCAGGGAACCGTTTCTTCCCCTTCAGATACAGAGGAGCTTTTTCCTGAAATAACAACATGTCTTTTAGGGACATCATGTGATGTAACATAGCTCTCCCACTGGAATTTCCCAAAGTTAGACTTCTGAGGAAGGACAAGATTAGCGCGAGGAAGAGAGACCAATGGATATTCTTCTTTTTTTGGTGGACCAGAGGCTTTAATAAAAAAAGAAAAAGCACTTGCACACAGAGATGCTGACACAGTCATCTCTTCCTCTAGATAATAATTGAGAGAATGGAGGCTTCCCTCCGCCCCACTTTCTCTCTGATGCTACTTAGGCAAAGTGTGTAGGAATTGTGAGGTGATCATAGGGGCTAGAGACATGGACTCCCTACTGATGACTTCCATTTCTTTTCATACCAATCTGTGCTGCAGACGAAGGCCATCATTTTCTTTCTCTGCCCCCAGTTGCAGAATCACACCATGCCTTGTTGGTTTCTTACCTCTGCATACATTTAGGAGGAAAGTAATCAAATTCCGAATGTGGGGAGTTTCTTCATGGAGAGATGTGTCATGGAGTAAGATCTTTCTGACATGTCAGAAACTCCCGAGCTTCTGTTTTCAATTGCGCCGTGTTGAACCTTCCTGAGATGTTTCACTAGTCTTGCCTAAACTCTCTCTCGCGGTTGCTGAACAGCTTGGTAGGTTTCTGGATGAAACATCTGCTCTGGATCCATTCCAGTCCGGCTTCCGCGCTGGTCATGGGACCGAGACGGCTCTGGTCGCCCTAACAGATGATCTCCGCAGGCAGCTGGATCGAGGCGGGTCGGGGCTGCTGATTCTTCTAGATCTGTCAGCAGCCTTTGACATGGTCGATCATGAACTCCTGGACCACCGCCTTGCCGACGTGGGGATCCAGGGCACAGTCCTTCAATGGCTGCGCTCGTTTCTCTCTGGTCGGGGACAGAGGGTGGCGCTTGGGGGGGAATTGTCATCGCGCCACTCCTTGGTGTGTGGAGTGCCTCAGGGTGCGATTCTCTCCCCGATGCTTTTTAACATCTTTATGCGCCCCCTCGCCCAGCTTGTCCGGAGTTTTGGGCTGGGTTGCCATCAGTATGCTGATGACACCCAACTCTATCTGTTGATGGATGGCCATCCTGACTCGGCCCCAGACACACTGACCAGATGTCTGGAAGCTGTGGCTGGATGGTTACGTGGGAGCCGGTTGAAGTTAAATCCTTCGAAGACAGAGGTCCTCTGGCTGGGGCGGGACGATATGGGATCGAGGGGGCAACTCCCATCTCTTGCGGGGGTGCAATTAGTGCCAGCACCGTCCGTTAAGAGTTTGGGTGTAATCTTCGATACCTCCCTCTCTATGGAGGCGCAGATTACAGCTATAACAAAGGCGGCATTTTTTCATCTCCGCCAAGCTAAGCAGTTGGCCCCTTATCTCTCTCGCCCTGACCTAGCCACTGTGATCCATGCGACGGTCACCTCCAGACTGGATTATTGTAACTCGCTCTACGTGGGGCTGCCCTTGAGACTGACCCAGAAACTCCAGCGGGTGCAGAATGCTGCAGCGAGACTCCTTACGGGGTCCTCGCTGCGAGATCACATTCACCCGGTGCTATACCAGCTGCACTGGCTCCCGGTGGAGTATAGGATCAGGTTTAAGGTGCTGGTTTTAACCTTTAAAGCCCTATACGGCCTAGGACCCTCGTACCTACGGGACCGCCTCTCCTGGTATGCCCCAAAGAGAAACCTACGGTCTGCAAACAAAAACATCCTCAAGGTCCCAGGCCTCAGAGAGGTTAGGCTGGCCTCAACTAGAGCCAGGGCCTTCTCGGCTGCGGCTCCAATCTGGTGGAATGCTCTGTCACAAGAGACTAGGGCCCTGCGGGACCTGACATCTTTCCGCAGGGCCTGCAAGACAGAGTTGTTCCACCAGGCCTTTGGTCAGGGCGCAGCCTGACTCCCTCCTCTGGCAACCTGCACAGAATTTTGTCTAATCGGTTGCCATCAATTTGATTTTAATTAATTTTTATAATGAAATATTTTTAGAATGTGTGATTATTCAACTGTTTTATTTGATTATTTCATTGTTGTTAGCCGCCCTGAGCCCAGCTTCGGCTGGGGAGGGCGGGATATAAATAAAATTTATTATTATTATTATTATTATTATTATTATTATTATTATTATTCTCTCGAAATCACCCAGATGGCTTAGCCAAACAGGAAACACCATATTCACAGCAAGCTGAGGTCAAATATGGTAGCAATTTTTACTGTGGTTGGAGAAACAGGAGTACAGTGGTACCTCAGGTTAAGTACTTAATTCGTTCCGGAGGTCCGTTCTTAACCTGAAACTGTTCTTAACCTGAAACACCACTTTAGCTAATGGGGCCTCTTGCTGCTGCCGCGCCGCCAGAGCACGATTTCTGTTCTCATCCTGAAGCAAAGTTCTTAACCCAAGGTATTATTTCTGGGTTAGCGGAGTCTGTAACCTGAAGCGTATGTAACCCGAGGCACCACTGTATTATTCACCTGGGTACACACCACACGGGACGCGGGTGGCGCTGTGGGTTAAAGCCTCAGCGCCTAGGGCTTGCCGATCGAAAGGTCGGCGGTTCGATTCCCCGCGGCGGGGTGCGCTCCCGTTGCTCGGTCCCAGCGCCTGCCAACCTAGCAGTTCGAAAGCACCCCCGGGTGCAAGTAGATAAATAGGGACCGCTTACTAGCGGGAAGGTAAACGGCGTTTCCGTGTGCGGCTCTGGCTCACCAGAGCAGCGATGTCATGCTGGCCACGTGACCCGGAAGTGTCTGCGGACAGCGCTGGCCCCCGGCCTATAGAGTGAGATGGGCGCACAACCCTAGAGTCTGTCAAGACTGGCCCGTACGGGCAGGGGTACCTTTACCTTTTTTACACACCACACATTCAAAGCACCTGCCGAAAGATTCCTGGGAACAGTAGCTTACCCATCACAGAGCTACAACTCGCAGAACCATTAGTGAACTACAGTTCCCAGGATTCTTTGTGGAGAATAGAATTTGCTCTGCAGAGAGGGGAATATTGTGTATGGTGTGTGAGAGGAGATCTCAGCTGCTTTGCTCCTCCTCATTTGATCTGATGCTATGCCACACAGAACCAAGCCAATGTTTGGCATAGCGTGCCTCTGAACCTGAACTTGTGGTTTGGCTCTCTCCAGACTAACCCCAAAACCAGGTTTGTAGAGAAAAGAACAGGTCTATTATAAATCGCACCCACACCATATACTACTTTTTTTTTTTAAAAAAATGTTTATTACTTTTAACAGAAAAAAGAGAAGAGAAAAGAAAAAACAAAAAAGAACAAATGAAACAATACAATACATAAACAATACAATACATAAAAACAATACAATAAAAAACAATGCAATACATAAACAATACAGTGTAAATAACAAAACCTTCCCCTAACTTATCTTTCATTTACTTGTTTCCTTGACCTCCTCACACCTCCCCTTTTTGTATTCTAGTTCAGTTATCTATCTCAGCAAATCCTTTCCATCTTTCCCTGTTTTTTATCCTCTAATTTATCTTAATATAATGTAACTTTACCTTTCCTCTTTTCCTCCATTAACAATCTTTATTTCTTACCTATTCCTTTATAATATTTCTGCTAAAGCCACATAACTTCATTCCATCCTCCTTCTAACATTCCTTAATTTTACAATATTTCTGTAAGTAGTCTTTAAATTTCTTCCAATCTTCTTCCACCGACTCTTCTCCCTGGTCACACCATATACTACTTTTATGGTCATGACGCCCCCCCCCCCCACCAAGAATAATGGGAACTGTAGTTTGCCAAGGGAGCTGAGAGTTAACAAACTACAGTTCCCATTATCCTTTGTGGGGGAGCCATGACTGGGAGCACAACGGGGCCTGAGGGTAGCTGGACACTGTTCAGAAGTGGTGGGGAAGGGGGTACATGGCACAACTGTTTCATATTATGTGAGCTCTCATGCTTAGTGCCCACACATAGCAAGCAGAATGCTGGACTGGCAGTCATTCTGAGGCAATAGAATGGACTCCACCACATAAGTTTATGGGGAAGGTGGGCAGAGGGGAGAGGAAAACCTACCTTTAAAAAACAAAAAGCCTTCCTGCAAGTAGGATATTAGCACTGTTAAAAGTTGCCGGGTTAGAACCGCTCTTTTCTCTTTGATGTGCTAGGTTTCATATTTGCATGGATTCCTTTTTAATAAAAGAGAGCACTCCAAAATGACACCCACACCCACACCCACACCCCGCAATCTGAATTAGTATGGTCCACTTTGGCACCTCAGGCTTATGCCACCTTCTTCCGCTGCATGTGTAGACCCAGCCTTACTGCTCATGCAGAAATCGAGTCACACGGGCAGGACATTGTTGTGGAAGGTTTCAGATTAGAACAACTCCTGACTCTTGCTCCAAAGGAAGCAGGGTGAGGCCCACTTCTCCCATCATATGCATTAGGTGGATCTGCCCCTCTTTCCCCCACCCTTCAGGGCAACGGCTACCTCCCTCCTCTCGCCTGAGCTAGTGACCCTCAAAGAGATGGCCTCTCTGCCCATATTGGGTAACACGTTTTTTCGCCGGCCAGGACAGCTGCGCCGCACCCCCTATCAGATTCCCTGTTCTCTCTCTCTCCCCTTCCCCCCCCACCCTGCCCTCAACTTTCACCATCTTTGCTGGCAGCTGTTTATCTCCACATGGGAGACAAGTGGTGTGTTGCTGATAGCCTCATCTCAAGGACACTGTGCCCTCCGAGAGACTGTAAACAGAGAGGGCTCAAGACAATTTGGTGCCCGAGGCAAAAAAATAAAATAAATCCTGACGGATTCCCTTTCCGTTCCCTGGTGGCGGCAGTAGTAGTAGTAGTAGTAGCTCTTATTGACCACCACCACCAATTGTTTAGCTTCCAAACTGACAGTTGGCTGCTTTCCAATGGCACCCCAAAATCTACCACGTGAGGTAAGCCTTATACTAGGGCTGGACGAACAAATGCCCTCCTTCAGAGTCCTCTGCTGTCGCCCCCTGCCTCCACCCCCAATAAAGTTTCCATCTGTCCAGAATTTCTTTTTTTAAAAACTGGCCTCTAAACAACTGCAGAAGCTGCAGAAGTCAACAGGTGAAGTTTTTCCAGGGCCCAAAAACCCACCATCATCTGCTGACTCCTGCAAACCAAACTGTTGTTTAGGACGCAGCTGCTGGGGTCGATAAATTGGCAGCCCTACTTGTCAATCCAGTGTCTGGTTGTTTCACGTCCAGGCAAACCCTGATCTATGGTTCTCTCGTGCAACCTAGATTACAAATTATCCCACAAGCTCTAATCCTGCTTGGCTATCTGCCTCCAGCTTCCCTATTCGGCCACAGATATAGGGTCCCCCCCTATAGCCCTGTTCCTCTGCCTTTAACGCCAGCTGGGCATGCAGCAGCCAGCAGGTGAAGCCTGCATGTTCTTTGTCACCTCCTAACGCCTGCACATCAAATCAGAGCACAACATAGAAGCCGGTAATAATAATAACCAGTGCTTTTTTCTGGGGGTACACAGGGGTATGAATACCCCTAAACATTTTGTGAATCTAAGTTCGGCCTCATTGAGGGGCAGTATTTCAATGTGAGTAGGAAAATGAGAGTACCCCATAACATTTGTTTTTGGAAAAAAGCACTGATAATAATAAGAATTAATGGCTGCTTTGGTCTTCAGCCTGACAATACCTGCCTTTTGAAAGAGCCCTTAGAACAGGCATCCCCAGCCTGCGGCCCGCCAGATGTTTTGGCCTACAACTCCCATGATCCCTAGCTAACAGGACCAGTGCTCAGGGATGATGGGAATTGTAGTCCAAAACATCTGGAGGGCCGAAGGTTGGGGATGCCTGCCTTAGAACATATTTCATTATCTGATGTTGAATTATAATGTTCAATTTCACATTGCTTACTGTGTCCTGATATGGGTTGTTACCACCCCATGTATATTCTTTTGTAGCTCACCTTACTTCAGTTGCAGGTGCTTCCACTCTTCTATTGCCAAGGTGGGCAACACAAAGGCTAAATTGGAGGAGTGGGGAGTGCTTTTTTTTAGCTCATTCCCTAGTGGAGAGCCTTCCGGAGTGGGAGGCACAAGAGGGAGATGGGTGGGGCCAGAGACAAAAGTGGGTGGAGCCAAGGCTGTGGGTCTTACCTTTGGCGCAGTGCGATTCATTCCATCTATTCCCGTATTTCCCAAGTGGGTAATAATGCGGCCGCTAGACTGGTGACTGGGAGTGGCCGCCGAGACCATATAACACCTGAAAGACCTACATTGGCTCCCAATACGTTTCCGAGCACAATTCAAAGTGTTGGTGTTGACCTTTAAAGCCCTAAATAGTCTCTGGCCAGTCTACCTGAAGGAGTGTCTCCACCCCCATTGTTCTGCCCAGACACCGAGGTTCAGCTCCAAGGGCCTTCTAGCGGTTCCCTCCCTGCGAGAAGTGAAGCAGAGGGCCTTCTTGGTAGTGGCACCTGCTCCTGTGGAATGCCCTTCCACCAGATGTCAAGGAAATAAACAACTATCTGACATTTAGAAGACACCTGAAGGCAGCCCTGTTTAGGGAAGCTTTTAATGTTTGATGTTTTATCCTGCTTTTAATATTCTGTTGGGAGCTGCCCAGAGTGGCTGGCGAAGCGCAGCTGGATGGGTGGGGTATAAATAACAAATTATTATATAATAAATTTATTATGATTATGATTATGATTATTATTATTATTATTATTATTATTATCCCCTGGGTGGCGCTGGAACCATCCAGGGGCATTAGTCACATTGGGTGCAATTGAGAAGCATTGAATAAAAATATAGGGGTGGTGGAAGCATAAAGAAGAGAAGAAAATTTTGAAAAAACGTTCGTACATGTTTCATTTGTTGCGTAATGACGCTTACCGCCAGGTCGGGTGCCGTAGCGGGACAGTGACAGTGTCTCCCCTGGATCCGATGGTTGTGCTGGAGTCAATGAGTTTTCAATTTCAAGCTTCAAGGTGTCTTACTTACAAAACATTTTCTTTACTATGTTGTAGGACGTAGGTAGAAATATACTGTAGATACATAAAAGAACACAAAATTGTCACTGTGTCTTTCTGTTTGCTCACTTAAAAAGTTGGATTTTAAGAGGGGGTGCTAAGTAGTGGGTTTCCCCCCTCCCCTGAAAAGAGGGAGGTAGGCCAAATAAGTTTGGGAACCTCTGGTCGATGCAAAGGTCTAAGCGGTGTCTGTACACACATCTATGCAGCCCTCACCCTGCCAAGCAAGAGGCAGCCTCGCAGTTCCAGGAAAGCCAAAAAAGTATGAGAATGTGGAGCAGGGCAGGTGAACCATGTGGTCTGGGGAGGGAAAGTGTTGTTTGGGAGGGGTGCGGCCTGGGGAGATCCCCATGGGTCAAACAGAGGCTGCCACCACTACCCTATGGGCATGAGATCCCCCAGCCCTGCTTTAATGTCTGTATGTGTCTCTCTTCTCTCCTCCCCTCCCCTCCCTTCTCTCTCTCCCTCTGCTGGAAAGCCTTTGCTAAGTGCCAACTGCCAAAGGATTCCTGGTCTGTAGCAATTCCTACCCCCCACTCAATGACTGTGCCTTTCCCGGACTAGGGCCTTTTCCTGGGGGTGTTAACAGCGACGGTTCGTGGACCTCTCCCATCAAGCTCAGGTTTTTGTCCCAGGCATCTTGGACATCCATCACGTTTCTCTTGTTCTACTCTCATTAATACATATGAATAGTTAACCTCTTACTCACTGTGCAACTGCACCTGCCTGTCTTCTCAGCCTGACACCTCCCCGCCCCTACCACTCCTGTGCATTTGACCCTTCCAGCCAAAATCGGGGAGGTTTTAATCCCTGTTGAACTTGTCTTTATGAGCAAAGAGTCTGCGTAGCATTTGATGGATGCATCCAGCTTTTTTGGGGGGGGAATTGTGGAGTGTATTGCCAGGGTGGGGGGTGGGACGACAGAGGGTTGTGGGTGGGGATGAAGCAGCGGAAGATGGAGGACTGGCTACTGCCTGGTGGATTATTTGCATTTGTGAGTGGCTGGAATCGCGTGTCTTGTTTTTTTTTACTAGCAACATGAGGGTGCTCCTTGCTGTGGGTGTGGCATGCTCAGAGGCCGGCACACTCCCGGCACAGCCTGTCAGCATGCCCACACAGAGTGGGCATATTGTAGAGCTCTCCACAAGTCCCACAGACATCACTGTTTATTTTGGAAGGGCTGTTGCAGCTCAGCGGTCGAGCATCTGGCTCGCGTGCAGGTGGTCTCAGGTTCGGTTTCCAACATCTCCAAGCAGCACAGAGAGAGACTCTTGCCTGAAACCTTGGAGAGCTGCTGCCGATCCGGGTAGACATCACTGAGCTAGATGCACCACTTGGTTTAAGGCTTCTTGCCCCTAAAATGGAATGTCTGCATGTGGACAGGCTGAGGGCGCAGATCATTACCAGCAGAGACTCCTGACTTTCACTGGGGGGCGGGGGAAGCAGTGGGTCGGAGCGAGACACGCACGTTAGCAGAAATTGTCCCTGGGCAACGCTGTACATGCATGCTTCTTCCCCTTGGCTTCTGAAGATTGTTCCCCTCTAGCATCTTGTCTCAGAGACCAGTTGCTTTGAAAACAAAGGGAGGGTTCGGCCACAGAAGTGTGTGCCCAGGAGAAAGGGCTCAGAGGAATCTTTATCTGAGCCCAGTTCCCTCACCACCATTGATTCCCAGGGACCGTGCTCGAATGAGACTTTCCTGAGCACCACCAAGCTGGAAAGGCAGCTTGTGAGAAGCATTTCCTTAGCAGAGAGAAATGGAGGGGAGGCAAAAGTAGCCTCTTCTCAGCACTTTCTCCACTCAAAACGCACAGCCTCCCAGGGCTACTTTTCTTTTTTTTTTTTAAAGGGGCTCTATTGCTATGCCAAAGGTATAGGTAATGGCTGGGCGGAGTCCATAAGTTGTGTGCCCCACATGTTCTTCCAGTGCGTTGGGGGTGTCACCTGTACCCCTTTCCTATGTCTGGACTGTACCATTGTAGATGGCAGCTAAGAGCTCACAAGATGGAATGCTTATGAAAACCCAACAAATCACCACACAGAGGAAGTTCAATGTTGTGAAGAAGGATCCTAGCCTTCCTTACCCGCTGGATAGGCTAGTTTTCTTTGAGCATGAATGCATTGCTCTTAATGTGCAAGATTGCATGCGGGAGCTTCCCATCATGCGCCGTTGACATGGCAGGGTCCAGACACAGTTTACAGCCTTATCTGCCGTTTCTAAGAACAAAGCCACAGAGCCCAGGCTTCTTTGGCGATTAGCAGGTCAACAGTGAGACTTCGTGCTCCACCAAGCCTGTTTGGACATTCCTGCCTTCCTTGTCATTGCAAGGAGGTGTTGGGTGGTAGCACATGCCCCAAGCAGGGCCTTTCCCCTCTTTGCCAGGCTGCAGCAGGAATTTCAAAGACAAGTTCAACTCTGCCCCCCTGCCGGATTAATTGCTTCTCTCAGGCTCTTCTCTCTCCCCCCACCCTTTGGCACTTAAAAGACATTGCAAGAGAGGCTGCCCACACCTCGGCCGTGGCCTTGGAATGTTGCATCGTGGTGATTGCATCGTGAGTCGAGGGGGACCATCTGCATGGAGAAGAGGGGTGGTGGTGGTGTCCAGTTTGGGGTCCCCCAATCTTCTCCACAAGGTTTCTGTGAATCGTGCCCTCTCTCACCTGGCCCTGCTTCTTCTCTCCACTAATGTCCTTCTGTGTGTTGGTTTGTGTCCATCTTCTCCATTAACCCAAGCCAGAATGTTTTGCTGATGCATTGGGACATCTGTTTTTCCCCTTCTGGTTGACCAGGAAAAGTTTGGGAAGAAGAAGGTTGGCCCCATCTTCCTTGCAAAGAGAGTGGATCTGATTTTGGGGGGTGGGATTGGGTAGGAAACAAGGAGGGGATCTGGCCCTCTCTCTCCTGAACTTTCATGCCAACGGACAAGATAAACAAAAATGACCAAATGAATTTGTGGTATTAGCAATTGTGTGAATTGTTTAAGAGTAAATGTAGCTGATGGGGGAGCCCAGTCCTGAGCAGAATTCTGGCAGGGGAGCTTCAGAAATGGATCCTGCCCTTTCTCACTTGCTATTCACACAATTGCAAAATGTGTGACAGGTGTCACATTGAGTTGGCCTCCCAGTTTCACATGAATCCTTCTGCAGATAAATATACCAGCTCTTGCTGGACAGCAACACTTTAGGTTTCAAGGGCAAAGGAGTTCATGACTGACTTTCCCCCTCCATTTAAGAAAATTTAACTGCATATGCGGTGCTGGCATGCCAGGCAGAAAAGCAGGCCAAAGAAAGGCTTCTCTTTGATCTGCTCCCCCCCCCAAGGGGAGTGAGTCCAGTTCTTGTTTTTAAACTATCTGAGAGAACACCCATACATCTAAGGAGCTTCCACTTGAAACCTGAAATGGTGCTGTCCCAGGAAGACTGCACCATTATTATGGTTATGTATTCATCTACTATACTGCCTTTCTGCTAAAGCACTCAAGGTGGTTCCTGTTTTGAAATAATGGTATACAAGGTAATAGACAAACAGTACGAAAGGAAAAGAGGAACGGGGAAGGAAGCAGTAAATAAGTCAATTTGGGGATTTCATAGTCTCTCACGATTTCTTTCTACAAGCAGATTGGCCCTTGCTTTGTCTAAAGCAACCTTTCCCAAGCTGGTGCCCTCCTGATGCTTTGAACTGTAACTCCCATCAGCTTCAGCCAGCATGGCCAATGGTCAAGGATGATAGGACTCTGAACCCATTACACATCTCCTTGGCCACTGTGAGAGCAGAATGCTGGACTAGATGGGCCTACGGTCTGATCCAGGAATGGTTCTCCTTATGTTCTGGCTGGTCAGAAGAATGGATAGTACTAAGGCTAGACAGAGTGATAGTCTGACTCAGTGTGAGGCAGCTTCAGATGCTCAACGTTGGGATGATGCTGATTGATGGCATCTGATGTCTTGGACACCACTTTCACTACACACATATACACAGGCCACACCTGCTTGCTTTCTCCTGTACAAAGATCAGAGCAACAGAGTAAACATGCTACGAAGATGCTGCTGTATATCCCCCCACCCCATAGTACCCAATTTCCTCCCACCCCATCTTGGCAACAGTTAGACTCCATAGACTGACGTTGCCACGCTGCAAGTCTCTGCACATCCTCAAGACCACTTGCACATGAACTGGAGAATGCCCATTGTTGGAACTTGCCCAGCTCTGACCACCTTGTTCTGCCCATGGCACGACTTGGGAGTGTTACGCTCCATGCCCTCTGTGCAGGTGTTGCAAGGGGAGGGTTGCCTCAGTGGTGTTTGTGATCCTGCTTCTTTTCCTCCTTGCCCCACCCCTCCCCACAGCAGCCAGAAGAAGCCCCTGCGCCTGAGCTGTCTCCTGAGGCAGAGGAAGCAGAAAGCAGCGAGAACAAGGCCCAGCCCAAACGCCTGCATGTGTCGAACATCCCCTTCCGCTTCCGTGACCCAGACCTGCGGCAGATGTTTGGGGTGAGTCCTCTTTACTGCTTCCCTCCAACCTGAGTCATGTCATGTGATTCATCCTCATCGCAGGTCAGCATCAATGGGCCCCAGGCAGCTGCCCAACATTGCTGGATGTTGACGCTGTGGTATCAACCCCAGCACTTTGGTGGATTTGGAGATCTGGGGTGTCATGGTCATATTGCAGGGGTGGCTGAATCCAGTGGCATAGCGTGGGGGAGGTTTCCCCAAGGGCGGTTTCCCCAGGTGCAAAATTGTTAGGGGCACAAAATTTCAACACCCGGTGCTGCGCTCTTCTGTTTCTGGGTTCCATCAAAAGTGGCTTCTCCATGCAAACCAGGAAGTGACCTCTTCTGACAACAGAACAGCTTTTCTTTTCTTATCTCTGCAGCTGCGATCTCCTGGGTGACATGGATGCTGTTAGGCAGTTGAATGTGAATGCATAGTCTGCTTCCTCCCCTCCACTGTGTGGCTTTGGGCACTGGCAACCCATGCTATGTCACTGGCTCAATATGTAGCCCTCTAGATACTGTTAGACTTCCACCAGTCCCAGCTGCATGGCCTATGGCCAAGGCTGATGTGAGTTGTAGACCAACAAAATAGGTTCTCCACTGTTGCTACGTGGAATGCATAAGGAGATGCAGGTGCCATATTTCTGCTCAGGGATAAGTTGTGTATCCAGCAATGCTGGAGGATGGCTGAGTTGCAGGGGAAGCACTAAGTTTTGTATTAGACACTGTCATAAATTCGTTATGCACGGTTTCTAGAGCAGAAGGCTGTGCATTGTCTATGTCAAAGACTGACTTTTCCCCTTTCCCCCCTAGCAATTTGGAAAGATCCTGGATGTGGAGATCATCTTTAATGAGCGTGGCTCCAAGGTATGGAAATGCTAGCTGCCAAGAAGGGGTGGAGAGGTGTGTGGACAAGAAAGCCAGGGTCTGCTGGGCAAAGCTGAGCAATTTCTATGCCAGGGATGGGAGACCTCTGCCCCTCCAGACATTGCTGGCCCATAAATCCCATCGTTCCTGGCCTTGCTGATGGGAGTTGAAGTCCATCAGCATGTTGAGGGCCACAGATTCCCCATCCCTAGTCGATGGTCTCACAACCACACTGTACAAGTGCAGGGTTTGATGTTGACCAAGTGGCCTAAGGGAAGCCCACAAGCAAAGCTAGAATGTGATAGTACACTGTGTTGCCCTCTCCCCATTAGCAACTGGTATCTAGTAGCATGCTGCCTCTGAACATGGAGGCTCCATACACCCCCTATGGCAGAGAAGCCACTGATAGTGGCCTACTCCACATTCCCCCCCCCTAGGTAAAGGTAAAGGGACCCCTGACCATTAGGTCCAGTCGTGGCCGACTCTGAGGTTGCGGCGCTCATCTCGCTTTATTGGTCGAGGGAGCTGGTGTACAGCTTCCGGGTCATGTGGCCAGCATGACTAAGCCACTTCTGGCAAACCAGAGTAGCGCACGGAAACACCATTTACCTTCCCGCTGGAGCAGTACCTATTTATCTACTTGCACTTCGTGCTTTTGAACTGCTAGGTTGGCAGGAGCAGGGACTGAGCGACGGGAGCTCACCCCGTCACGGGGGGATTCGAACCGCCGACCTTCTGATCGGCAAGTCCTAGGCTCTGTGGTTTAACCCATAGCGCCACCCATGTCTCATTTAATCCCCCTAATCTCCCTTTAAAGCAGTGTTCCTCAAACTCCTTCTGTCCTCCATCTGGACGAGGAAGAGGCGTTAACAGAATCCAAGAACACATTCCAGCCAGGCAAAAACACTCAAGGGGAGAGGACAAAGCAGGGTGGGTAAGGGGTGTGCGGTCTGGAATCTCAAGGGCCAGGTAAATTATGAGAATCTTCTCCTTTTTTCCCAAATTAATTTTTATTTGGTATTACAAATTAAAATTAACATTCAAAATCACAAATAAAAACAAATACACAAGATTCTCCCGAATCTTTGGACTTCCCTCCACCCCTCCGTGGGTTCCGTACTTATCCTTTTCTACTGCATATTTTAAGTCACTCCAGTTATTTGATTGTCCATTACAGGCATAGGCAAACGCCGGCCCTCCAGATGTTTGGGACCACAATTCCCATCATCCCTAGGTAACAGGACCAGTGGTCAGGGATTATGGGAATTGTAGTCCCAAACATCTGGAGGTCCGGAGTTTGCCTATGCCTGGTCCATTATATCCAAAGTCCTTGTTACAAGTGTTATTAGAGTCCTGGTAATGAATTTGGCTGTTTACAGTGGTCTTCCAAATACGAAATAAATCTCCCCCCATTCTTTGTTAAAATTTTGATCTTCCTGGTTTCTGATTTCCTGGTCATTTTTGCCATCTCTGCGTAGTCCATCAACTTGGTCTGCCATTCCACTCTGGTAGGGACTTTGCCGTCTTTCCATCGCTGGGCTAAAAGCATCCTGGCGGCATACTTACCTGGCAGGGGAGACACCATGATCACGAAGAATCTTCTCTCTTAGGGTTTTGGCTTTGTCACCTTTGAAAACAGCCAGGATGCCGACCGGGCGCGGGAGAAGCTGAACAGCAGCATTGTGGAAGGAAGGAAGATTGAGGTAAGAATTTACCGTGTCCTCAGCATAAATGCCTGTGTGCATTTCAGTACCCACATGCTATGAGCTCTTCCCTGGGAGCTTATGCTGTTGCAAGGGGAATAATAATAATAAATAATAAAATTTTATTTATACCCCGCCCTTCCTGGTTCAGGGCGGCTAACAACAAATTTAAAACACTTAATTGATGCAACAAAAAGCAGCATATATATGAATCCACCTTAATTCAAACCCCTTAAGAGCCTTGTCAAAATCATCACTGTGTGGCTATCTATTTACTTGTCCCACTTCTTTGGAGGAAAAGAAGAAGAAGCTAACAGCAACTTGTTATGCATGTGGCCTCACTTCCTTCTCCCTTCTCCCATCCAGGTCAACAACGCCACAGCCCGTTTAGTCACCAAGAAACCACCGGCAGCACCAGTGGTGAATGGTATGTAGAAGCTGGAATAAAAATAGCAACGATAAATTTGGTTTATGATTCACTTGCCACGTAGTAATTCTCCAAACAGCTTACATATTTTAAAGAGCATTTTAAAAACAAAAAACCCCCACCAATGCATAGGGGTAAGTACTATACAATAATCAGAGCCGCCTTTCCTATTGGGCTTACTGGCGCGTTGCTCTCAGGGGCACCCCAGTGAGTGGGGGAGCTGCACGGCTTTGCTGGCGGCCTCCCCTTTCCCTGCACACCCACCAGCTGTGCCCCGTCAACCATATGGCTGGCGGGCGTACAGCTTGCCTCCCAAGCCTCCACGGGAGGAGAGCAACTCTGGGAAATGGGGGGGGGAGGGTGCCGGAGGGATCTTTGAACCACAGCGCCGGATATGCTTAAGGTGGCCCTGACAATAACCAAAATGCGGGATGCAGGTGGTGCTGTGGTCTAAACCTCTTGGGCTTGTCGGACAGAAGGTTGGCAGTTTGAATCTGCACAACGGGGTGAGCTCCCATTGCTCTCTCCCAGCTCCGTTCGAAAGCACACTAGTGCAAGCAGATAAATAGGTACCGCTGCAGTGGGAAGGTAAACGGAATTTCCGTGCTCTCTGGCTTCCGTTGTTCTGTTGCACCCGAAGCGGTTTAGTCATACTGGCCACATGACCCAGAAAGCTGTCTGTGGACAAACACCGGCTCCCTCGGCCTGAAGATGAGATGAGCGCCGCAACCCCCATAGTCGGCTTTGACTGGACTTAACCATCCAGGGGTCCTTTACGTTTTACCTTTACAATAATCAAACAACAGACACAATAGACCAAGGAAGAGAAACGGTGGATGAAGATTGGAAGAAATTTAAAACTTATCTTAAAAATTATTATAAGATTAATGAATGCTAAAAATGTCAAGGGTAATGTAAAAACCTAGATTACAGCTGTAAATGATTGGGTAAAATAAGAAGAAATAGAAAAAAGTTTAAAAATTGGCAGAAGTGAGGGGTTGCTGGAAAAATTACCAACTAGAGATGCAGAAAAGGGAGGCATGGGGAAGTCGGTGAAAGAGGGTAAATGAAAAGAGGGTTATGAACTTATACGTGTTTTATATGTTGTGTTTGTTTATGTATTGTGCTGTGTATGTTTAAAAATTTATGTTGGAAAACTAATAAAAATTTATTTAAAAAAACAAACAAACAACAGACACAATAAAACAGCAGCAAAAACATATACAGTGGTACCTTGGGTTAAGAATTAATTTGTTCTGGAGGTCTGTTCTTAGCCTGAAACTGTTCTTAACCTGAGGTACCACTTTAGCTAATGGGGCCTTCCGCTGCTGCCACCGCGCGATTTCTGTTCTCATCCTGAAGCAAAGTTCTTAACCCGAGGTACTATTTCTGGGTTAGCGGAGTCTGTATCCTGAAGTGTCTGTAACCTGAAGTGTCTGCAATCTGAGGTACCACTGTAACTTGCAAACAGCAAAATCATCATAATTGGTTCATTAAGGTTAGGGGCAAGACTACCGGGAAATAGTAATGAAGATGGGACAAGTTTCTCCTCTCAGTCTCTCCTTGTTTGTCTGTGTCCATTTAGGATGGAAGATCAATCCTATGGTTGGCGCTGTCTATGCCCCGGACCTGTACACAGGTAAATCCCCACCTCTTTGTGATTACTTTCCCCTCCTAAACTTCCACCAAGTTCCCCATTTCTGCCTTCCTTTCTCATTCACCACCTACTGAAGACCCCAATTCCTGTACGCATTTATTTAGGGGATTTACTTGGAATCAAGTACAGTGGTACCTCGGGTTAAGTACTTAATTCGTTCCGGAGGTCCGTTCTTAACCTGAAACTGTTCTTAACCTGAAGCACCACTTTAGCTAATGGGGCCTCCTGCTGCCACCACGCCACCGGAGCATGATTTCTGTTCTCATCCTGAAACAAAGTACTTAACCCGAGGTACTATTTCTGGGTTAGTGGAGTCTGTAACCTGAAGCATATGTAACCTGAAGTGTATGTAACCCGAGGTACCACTGTAAGTTCTATTTTATGATCCCAATTACTAACAATCCCACACTGGACTGGCCCTTGCATGACTTAGAATGAGATTTCTGTGATCATTAGAAAGCAATACTAAACAGTCATATGTATAATAATAATAATAATAATAATAATAATAATAATAATAATCGTGTCAGATGTATGCCCCATTTGCCTCAGACTCCAAAATTTTGTGGGATGGCTCTGTGCCTGATCAGTGTACTTATCTAGCACCAAACCAGAATACATTTCTACCCCTGGAATTTTCTCGTTCATTTGTGGTTCAAGGGGCTGAAGAGCAGAGACTTGTTTGGCTCTGCCATCCTGATTTGTGCTCAGTGCTTCGCTGCTGTTTATTGTACCTCTAGGGAGGCTTCCCAGCTGAGTTGAAGCAGTCTGTGTTGTCAAGCTGACAGAGATCCAGCTGGAGCATGCTGGGCTTGGTCTTTTTTTTGACCGTGTATGTGTATAATTTCCTAAGGCCTCAGGAGTATCAAGACTAGCATTCCTGAGGCGTCTCTCAGCTAGGGATGTGGGGAAATCTCATCAAAAACAGGAGCATCAATTGCTGCAGTTTGCATGTTCGTGCAAGGTAAGGCACTAAAATCATGCAAGAAGAATGCAACAATTCTTGGCTATCTTTTTTTCTTTTTAGTCTGCAAACATCAGTGTTTTTGACGTTCTCCTTTCATTGAAATCAGCTACTTAATTCATTGTGCTAGTTTCAGCCACAGTGGAGAACAAGGGAATTGTTGGAAGAAGCTGAACCGTAAAGGAAGAGAAACAGCCCTGATTGTGGCGAAAACAGGATGGGACAGGAATGGCTGCCTCCTTATATCCTTACATCCAACGCTGGCTGAAAATCTCAGTCGTGGCTGAAATTCTTTGGTGGCTTCTCAGAATCCTGTTCTAGGGTTTCCTCTGTCACTCTCCTTATTTGAAAAGCGCTTTGGGCCAGCCACTCCTCCTTTAAGTCACCTAGTTCCACTGAGCTCATGATCAAGTTTGCCTCCACCATTTCTGCCCCTAGTGGAATATGCACACCCCATTTCCCTCCATTATGGATTGAGCAAGCTCCAGCTGCCTAGACACACTCCCTGACCTTTGGGGACATCTGTGGAAAAAGCTCTTTCTTATTAGGCAAAGTCCAAGGGACGCGGGTGGCACTGTGGGTTAAACCACAGAGCCTAGGGCTTGCCGATTGGAAGGTTGGCGGCTTGAATCCCTGCGATGGGGTGAGCTCCCATTGCTCTCTCCCAGCTCCTGCCAACCATGAAGTTTGAAAGCATGTCAAAGTGCAAGTAGATAAATAGGTACCGCTCCGGTGGGAAGGTAAATGGCGTTTCCGTGCGCTGCTCTGGTTCGCCAGAAGCGGCTTAGTCATGCTGGCCACATGACCCGGAAGCTGTACTCCGGCTCCCTCGGCCAGTAAAGCGAGATGAGCGCCGCAACCCCAGAGTTGTCTGTGACTGGACCTAATGGTCAGGGGTCCCTTTACCTTTACCATAGAAGTCCAAGAATGAGGGCAGGAAGTGTCATCTGAATAATCCTGGCATCACGTCATTTCCATTCCTGCTGCCTGACTTCAATGTGACTTTTATTGTGGAGAATATTTAGCAAGCTGCTTTGAGAGCCTCTCAAGGCTATAAAGTGGGATATAAGTATTGGAAATAAACACATTAATATCTTTCTTCCTCCCATCTAGTGGCGAGCATCCCTTACCCCATGATGGCACCAGCTGCCCTGGCATATCGTGGGGCTCTGCGAGGGCGTGGCCGAGCTGCCATCTATAACCCCATTCGAGCAGCTCCTGCCCCTTCTCCAGTTCCAGCCTATGGCAGGTGAGAGGCGGAGACTGTTCTGTTTGCTTTCATGGGGACAACTTCTATAGCCCTAAAAATAGGTCCTGAAGTCTGGAGGTTTTGCTAAAAGTTCCCCTCAAAATCTTTGCAACGAGCAAATACGTTTTTATTAAATAGGCATGCTTACATTATAAATGTGCATTTCCGTTTCAAATCTGCACAAAGAAAGAGAGAAATGAGCCCAAGTCACTTGGAGACCTGGCCATTATTAGTATGTGGCCCCGTAGATTACCCCCGAGAGAAAACGGCCCTTAACAAGGAAAAAAGCTTTGTTATTTCTTTTCTCTGTTCATTTGGAATATATTAAGCTGCCCTTTATCACAATCAGTCTCATAGTGGAATATAAAAACCTCAATCAAGTAAAACAGATGCAAATATAACATTCCACTGAATGCAAGCATGACCAAACTTGGCCCTCCAGCTGTTTTGGGACTACAACTCCCATCATCCCTAGCTAACAGGACCAGTGGTCAGGGATGATGGGAACTGTAGTCCCAAAACAGCTGGAGGGCCAAGTTTGGCCATGCCTGACTTAATGGCAAGAACAGGTAAAATGGACTTCTTGCAGTTAGGAAAGTAATGGGGAAATGCATTGAAAAGTGCGGAATGAATGGCTTAACAGGAAGACACATAAACATCCCGTGAGGAAATCTGAATGAATGCAGGCGGAATGCTCATTGTCGTTTAACCTCCCCATAAAGAAATTGGAAAGTACTTCTCCAAATTTCCTAATCCAGTTTGTCAATGAATCAATCAGTAAAAATTGAGGGAAATTTTATTAAGTTAATTATTTAGGGGAAGTTTGCACACAAATGTGTACATTACTGAAAGTAACATCCCAAAAATGCCTTATATTAGCAGAAACGGCTTGGAAAAATGCATACCGTATATTAGGCACAAATGTGTGTATTAGGAGAAATGTGCTTGAAAACACTTTTTTGGGTAGGTGGAAATAGATATTTTTTAATGCATGAGAATATGCAGAAATGGGGCAAACTGAATTTAAGATTAGAACAATAAGAAACTAAGAAAAACCCAGATTTACCATCCCCTGTTGATAAGATGGGCAAGGTAGAGGACCATCTGTGCTGATTTTCTTTTTCCTTTCCCACCTAGTGTGCTCTATCCAGACAGTCTGTATGGCTCTGACCTCTACGTAAGTCTTTACCTGGGTTTCTTTGGGTTTTAGGGTTCAAAGGTCCTGGGTATGTGCTGGCACCAGTTACCTGCGAGTAGAGAAAACAGAGTGGGTTGGGTTCATGGCTTTTGCAAGGCAAAGGTCTAGGTTGTTCTTCAGAGGGGCATCTCTCAGGGCAGGTGAGCTAGCAAAACAGTCCTGCAAAACTGGCAGGACCCACAAAATTGCCCTGGAAACAAGATGGCATGAGAAATGAGGAACATGAGAATCTTCCTTTTAGAGGCAAGAGCGTTGGTCCATCTACTGTTTACACGGACTGGCAGTGGTTCTCCAAGATTTCAGGCAGGGGAACTTGGCACCTCTGCGTTCAAAACAGATGGTTTCCCCCTGAGCTACATCTCTTCCTCCAAGGCTGGGGCAGTCGGGAGGTATGGGTGGCCTGAAGGAAAAGGGCATTGAGCCATGTGCAAGTCTGGGTGATCCAGCATGAGAATTGCTCCTGATTTGGGGGTTTCACGTGGGCCTGAAAGAGTGGGACTCCATCCTTTAAGACTGTATTTTATCTATTGAAGAGCTGTCCAGAGACTGCATCTTGTTGGGTGGCCATGCACGTGTAGTTAATAAATTAACAGTAATAACAAATAGAGTGTCATGTACTGTAGAGGTTTTGTGAACTAACATCATGCATAAGACTGTGTGCACAGTGTAGACCTTGTGCAAACATCTGGTAGCTAGGCAGGTCTCCGAAATGCAAAATCGGTGCACTAGTGGATGGCCGAGGGGCAAAATTCTTGTGTAAGAAGAAGCAGAAAAGAGGCATGGGTTCTCTTGTGGGTTGAACTGCAAGGTGAGTTCCAGTGGCTGCTCTTGATCACGATTCAGAAAAGGGGGAAGAAGGTGCATGGAGAAGTCTTTTGTTTTCCTTTGAAGAAATTGAGATGGAGTGGCCTTCAAGAATCATGCACGATGGGCTATTGAACTGAATTGAATCTTTGAATTGCAGGGTTATCCTGCAGCTTACAGAGTGGCCCAGACGCCTGCAGCTGCAGCAACAGCAACGGCTTATAGCGATGGGTAAGTTTGAGACAGATCGTGCGCCCTGTCCAATGACCCTAGAGCATGGGTAGGCAAACTAAGGCCTGGGGGCCGGAGCCGGCCCAATCGCCTTCTCAATCCGGCCCATGGACGGTCCGGGAATCAGCATGAGTAGTTATCTCCTGCTTGGACTACTGCAATGTGCTCTTCGTGGGGCTACCTTTGAAGGTGACCCAGAAACTACAACTAATCCAGAATGTGGCAGCTAGACTGGTGACTGAGACCACATACCACCAGTCTAGAAAGACCTACATTGGCTCCCAGTACGTTTCCGAGCACAATTCAAAGTGTTTGTGTTGACCTTTAAAGCCCTAAATGGCCTTGGTCCTGTGTACCTGAAGGAGCGTCTCCACCCCCATCGTTCTGCCCGGACGCTGAGGTCCAGTGCTGAGGGCCTTCTGGTGGTTCCCTCATTGCACAAAACCAAGTTACAGGGAACCAGGCAAAGGGCCTTCTCAGTAGTGGCGCCCGCCCTGTGGAACGCCCTCCCATCAGATGTCAAAGAGATAAACAACTACCTGACATTTAGAAGACATCTGAAGGCAGTCCTGTTCAGGGAAGTTTTTAATGTGTGACATTTTAATGTATTTTTAATCTTTGTTGGAAGCCGCCCAGAGTGGCTGGGGAAACCCAGCCAGATGGGCGGGGTACAAATAATAAATTATTATTATTATTATTATTATTATTATTATTATTATTATTATTATTATTATCATCATCATCTCTGGGTTATTTGTGGGGCATAGGAATTCGTTCATTTCCCCCCCAAAATATAGTCCGGCCTCCCACAAGGTCTAAGGGACAGTGGGCCGTCCACCTGCTGAAAAGGTTTGCTGATCCCTGCCCTAGAGGCTTATCTGATTATCTCCTGGGTCTTTTGCTTCACAGGTATGGACGGGTCTACACCACCGCCGACCCCTATCACCACACCGTGACCCCCGCCTATGGAGTCGGTGCCATGGTGAGTCACTGCATTAATGGCCAGGCGTATTGCGTCCCCATCACAGAATCACAAAGCTGGGTGAGCATGGAAGACCATGCGTCCGCAATCACCCGCTGCAAGGCAGGATCAGCTCAGGCGATCTAGTTCCCAGCAATGTAAGCATCAAGCAGGCAGAATGGAGGAAGTTGCTTCAAGAGCAGCAGTTTAGCTTCAGAAGATAAATGCACGTGAGGCAACCCCCTTACCCCCAAGGAAGCATTTTCCCCCTGGGACTGAGCTGGCTTTTTGGTGGCTGCTTCATAAAAAGGTTGGGAAATGTCTGCCTGTTTGGAGTGAGGGCTGTGCTTTCTGAATTGGCTTTATTTGCCCTTGATGATGTCAGCCTGCAGCCAAACTGGTTATGCAGAATTGCAGTATTGTTCCATTTACTACCTGTACTATGATTGGGTCATTGCCCATGTGACTAATAGAGGACAAGGAGGAGGACATAGTGATTAGAAGATTGTGTCTAGCTGCAACAGGGGTAAATAATGAGCTGGATCCTTGTTTGCTGCAGGTAGTTCCTGATGAAATCTGTGGGACTTTGAAGTCATGACTAACTAGTCCCACTGATGTCAATGGGGCCAAGTTTAAGCAACAGGAGTTAAAGTTCTGTGCCCACTTACTTGGGAGTAAGTCCCACTGAACTGTATGGGATATATTTCTGAATACACACATATAGGATTGCCCTGTCAGACTGGATTCAACCCAATGTCTGCAAACATGAGCGCGAGCAGTAATTTCAGCTTTAGAATCATAGTGGGGGACGATTTGGCTTGGCTCTTTTTTTAGGAAAAAAAGAGGAAGGAACAAACAAACAAACAAACAAACAGCTGTTTAATAAACCACCATAATGTAATCATTGATCAAAAGAATACAGCTGTTCATACAAGGGACTAGGACAGCAGTAGGTTTTCCATGAAGGATCAGAAACAGAAAAGCTAAAGTCATTAAAACCAAACTCTGGTGTGCTTTTTAAAGCGAGGATCATCATAGATATGTGAAAATTCTCATCGCAATACTGGGTGTAGCTTGACTGCATCCCTGAAAAATGCCCAGCAGATGGCAGTGGTTACCTGTCTATTAAGGGTCTTCTACTTTTTCAAATAACAAGCATGTACAATCCCTGTTCCTTTTGCTTCTATGTGGGATTCCAGTTTCGGTGCTTTGTTTGGCAGCTTAAAAAGTTCTGACGGAAACGAAACAGTGCATTGAGCTTGTGCATAATGTTGTAAATTAGAAATGTCACAGTGTCTGATTTAGCTCAAACTTCTGACCTGAGGACAGCCTTGCAACTCCCCAAAGTAGGGTGGTTGGTGGGAGTTCTATATTGCATGTGAAGGGGAAGCCTAGACAGACAGGTTCCTGTCCTCTGTATCTTCCATTCAAATAACCTAGAGCTGCAGGCACCTTATTCGTTGGGGAAGAGAGCCCCCAAGAGGAATTCTGGGGAATGGAAAGGAAGAGGGTAGGGCGGCTCTTCCTATCTGACTCAACTTTCTGTTACCCACCCAAGGTTAAAAAACCCCCCCAACAACTTGAGGGTGCCATAGTGCTCACATATGGTGTATTCTTAATTTACAGTGGTGCCTCGCAAGACGAAATTAATTCGTTCTGCGAGTTTCTTTGTCTTGCGAATTTTTCGTCTTGTGAAGCACGGTTTCCCAAAAACCTCAAAAAAGGCTACCACACCACGTGCTATGAGTTGCTCTTGCAAGACGTTTTCGTCTTGTGCAGCAAGCCCATAGGGAAATTCGTCTTGCGAAGCAACTCAAAAAACGAAAAACTCTTTCGTCTTGCGCGTTTTTCGTCTTGCGAGGCATTCGTCTTGCGAGGTACCACTGTATGTAGTTGATCTATGAGGGATGAATTGTGTGAATGTTCCTATCTTTAGGTAGAGAGCGAAAACAGATTATGATGGTGATCCCATATACCAACAGGGAATACTTTCAATAAAGATCCATCTTTAGTTAAAACAGCTAAGAGGGAAGGTATTGAATGGTTTAGAGAGGAATCCCAAAGTTTGTAGAAATGCAACACACACACACACACACACACACACATGGATAGGAGATAATTAGGACTTAGCAGGCTCCAGTGGTCATGGAAAACTGACTGGGGGAGAGTGTAGAAAACTGTTGGTGGTGGTGGTGGAAGAAGAATTGAATACCCTGGGAAAAGGGACATAGCTGGAATACTGAACAGGAGTGTCTACACTGCCACATTTTGTTGCGGATGCTACATCATTTCTACAATGCAGACACCTACACTGCATTTTACTACTACTACTACTACTACTATATTATTTATACTGCGCCCATCTGGCCGGTCCTCCCCAGCCACTCTGGGCAGCTCCCCACGGAACATTAAAAACACGGTAAAACATCAAACATTAAAAACTTCCCTGAACAGGGCTGCCTTCAGATGTCTTCTAAAAGTCAGATAGATGTTTATTTCCTTGACATCAGATGGGAGGGCGTTCCACAGGGTGGGATCCACTACCAAGAAGGCCCTCTGCCTGGTTCCCTGTAGCTTCACTTCTCGCAGGGATGGAACCGCCAGAAGGCCCTCGGCGCTGGACCTCAGTGTCTGGGTTGAACGATGGGGGTGGAGATGCTCCTTCAGGTATACTGGGCCAAGGCCATTTCGGGCTTTCAGCACCAATACTTTGAATTGTGCTCGGAAACGTAATGAATGTAAATAGACAAGTCCCTGCAGAGTTCCCAGTTTAAGTAGGTCTTGAAAGACCTGCACTGGCTCCCAGTACATTTCCGAGCACAATTCAAAGTGTTGGTGCTGACCTTTAAAGTCCTAAATGACCTCGGCCCAGTATACCTGAAGGAGCGTCTCCACCCCCATCGTTCAGCCCGGACACTGAGGTCCAGCTCTGAGGACCTTCTGGCAGTTCCCTCGCTGCGAGAAGCCAAGTTAACAGGAAACCAGGCAGAGGGCCTTCTCGGTTTTATTATAATAAAACTGTAGGAGGTACCAGAGGAAGAGAAGAAGATAGCAAGACGCTTTATATGACATATAGGCTTTGCTACAGGAGGTGAAGAGGATTAAGAAGTCAACGTAGCTTTGTTTTATTAATGACTTCCTGTCCTATTATTTTGACTTTTCCTCCCGTACAACTTTCCCTTCACACGCCTGCTCCCTCTCTTTCTGGCAGGCCAGCTTGTACCGAGGTGGATGCAACCGTTTCACTCCGTACTGAGGGACCAAGCGCTGGCGCTGAACATCTCGGAGGCACCTGTGAGCTGATGGCACAGGTGGTGGGACCTGGCGCTGAGAACCTTGCGTGTGTTTGTGTGTGTGGTGTATATGTGTGCGAGAGGAAGGCAGGCAGGTGATCGGTGAAGATACCTCTCAACCAGCAGGACGCGAATTCTGGGTGACAGTCAAATGACGACAGCTCAGGTGTTTCCTCCAGTCTCTTCAAAGCCTTCGTCGTTCCTCACAAATTCTGGCCTCTCCTGTGTTTTGCCGTTGGGCAGAGGCCAGCAGTTGGATGGTCGACACAATTCAGATGCAGGGCAAACTGAAAACAGGCTACCACATCTAGGTTACAGGATTGGCAAGGTGCATAGGATGAAATCCAGTTCCCTTTGTGGCAGTGGGGCAAGCTAAGGTCTTGGCAAAAGCCATTCCCTGGAGTTCTCTGTGATAGATCAGATCTCCTTTGTGTCCTTCCACCACAACCATAAACCAGTTTAAATAGTTATGGCATCTGATTATGGAACCTTGAGGAGAATCGGAGATTCAAGGATAGAATAGTGTATTTCTTCAACCAAGGATACTCAGGCCCTTCGATTCTGGCAGATGGACTGGGGAACTGTGAGAACAAAAACAGATTCCAGACTAGTTTTGGATTTCAATTCTCCTACGCTACAACACGTGCATCAGTTATGGCTTCCCTAAGATCCTGGGAAGTGTAGTTTTGAAAATGTTGAGAATTCTCTGCTTGTGGTTCCTAAGCCTGTCCCAAGCCACAATTCCCAGGGTTCCCTGGGGTATAGTTTTTATCCCCTGTGTTATAGATCTGCCATATGGTTTAGTGAGCGGAGGTTCAGAATCATCTGTGCAAGGGGTGGACTTTGGTCATCTTTCGTAATATGGCATCCTGTGCAAGGCCAAAAAATGGCACCCCCAAATTGATCTTCTCAATTCTGGATCTTCTCAGTTTTGCACCCCCTTGGCTTGGCTCCCTGTGCAGGGAATCTGCCCGTCCCACCCTAAATCTGGCGCTGATCTGTCTCTATCTGTCTCTGGAGTTCTCCCTTCCTTCTCTCATTCCCTGTCCTTTCCCTCCTCTTTGGTTGCTCTTTTATAAATATATATTTTCTTCATGCCTCACTCATACTGTATTCTTTTGTGCTCTCCTGTACTTCTGATCTGCTTTGGGTATCAGCTCATGATAGGTAGCGGCTCAAGCCAGCCTCTTACTTTTCTGTGAAAACTTTGAGACTATTTTTTTAAATCAAAGTCAGGGGTAAATCACAGTATATTTTTATAAATGTTACTTCCCTATTTTTTATTCTTTCGTGAATCTATCTATAGTGGACCCTCCAGATACAAACTTAATTCGTTCCAGGGGTCTGTATGTACCCAGAAAAGTCCGCACCTAGAAGTGCTGCCTCTGCGCATGCACGCAGTGCGATAGAACGCTTCTGTGGATGCACACAGAGTGCTTCTGTGCATGCGCAAAGCACACAGCATTTGCTTCCAGGTTTGCCACATTCACAACCCAAAAGTTAAGTTACCTGAAGGTAACGTAACATGAGGGTCCACTATATATCTAATGGCCATGATGCAGTAAAATGGCTTCGTGTGCAGGGCTTAGTAGCAGAAGTTTTCCTTGCACAGAAAAAGCAAATGAACTCAAGCAGGGGTTCTATGCCACATGAACCTGTTCAACAATCAGGCGCTGATTTGCAGGACCCTCCTGTGCACATCATATTGTGCAACAGTTTTGCATATCTGTGCATAGAGAAGGATGTGTGCGCACACACATGTATGTATATATTCACACTTTCTTCTGGATCTCAGCCAATGCTGCATCAAATATCAAACTTAGGTTAGAAACTATTCCAAGTCCCATTGATCTGAATGTGCTCAATGGTTTCCCATTCAAATCCATTGGACTTGTACCTAATTTTGCCTGGATTTCCCCCTAAAAAATAGAATAAAAAAATTTTTTTTTGAGGGCTGGGGTTTTGACTCATTCATTTTTTAAAAAAACCAAACCAAGCTGGGAAGGTTTATAGCTGGAAAAGAAATTTTGATATTTTAAAAATGCAAAAGAGACAATCCAAAAAGAAGTCCTAGAAACTGGTAACACAAGGAGTTTCCAATGAAGCAAAGGGGCATTAAAGAACTCAGTGCAGAGTGGAAGCCTAAGGAATGTTAAAGGTAAAGGAAAAGGGACCCCTGACCATTAGGTCCAGTCGTGGCCGACTCTGGAGTTGCGGCGCTCATCTCGCTTTATTGGCTCAGGGAGCCGGCGTACAGCTTCCGGGTCATGTGGCCAGCATGACGAAGCCGCTTCTGGCGAACCAGAGCAGCACACGGAAACGCCGTTTACCTTTCCGCCGGAGCGGTACCTATTTATCTACTTGCACTTCAACGTGCTTTCGAACTGCTAGGTTGGCAGGAGCAGGGAACGAGCAACGGGAGCTCACCCCGTCACAGGGATTTGAACCGCCGACATTCTGATCGGCAAGTCCTAGGCTCTGTGGTTTAACCCACAGCGCCACCCAAGGAATGTCACGAGGCAGTTTAAAAACAGAACAAAGACAAAACTGGAGTGCATCTCAGCAGCTAATTCATTTTCCTCTGAAGGATGCTGAACCCAAAGCAGAAGCCGTTTCTGTTTCTAGCAATTTGCTTTCCACGTATTTCTGGGCTTGGGTGTCTGGCAGTGCCTGTTCACAGTGCAATATCTCAGGGAAACCTTTCTATATAGATGCTTGTTCTTTTTTTCACTGTTTCCTTGTTACTGTAATAAAATCCTGATTCTGGCTAATTTCTTTTACTCTGCCTCTTTTACTTCCTTCTCCTCTTCCTCCTCCTCCTCCTCTGTTGCTGCTGCTGCCTATTTCCTCTTGTCTGGAATGAAGGCCACATCCAAACCAAACATTTAAACCTTTTTAAGAGTTGTGGCTTCCCCCAAAGAATCCTAGGAACTGTAGTTTATTAAGGAGAGTTGTTTGAAGCCCGCCCCCACAAACTACAGTTCCCAAAATTCTTTGGGTGGGGGAAGCATGACTCTTATACGACTTTAAGAGTGCTTTGAATGTATGTTAAGGATGTGACTGAAGACTTGCTTGCTTTCAGCTCCTAACTGGCAAGGGTGTTTAGTGAAGGGACAGGAGCAAAGCAAGGCTGGAGTTAACTGAAAAGCACTGCTATTGGTGCCTTCATCCCACCCTTGGCCTCTGGTTAGGCCTGGTAGGTTTTTTTTTTAAACCCTGCTAAACCTGTTTGTTCACAGGTGACAGTGGAACAAAAGAAACTTGCATACACCATAGTAAGCGATTCCTCTCTCAAAACTACTTTGACTTGTTTTAAGCGTGTTTTGCCTGGCTTGATCCTAAGAATAGTTGCTTACAGGGGTTGAGCATGGAACACAGGATTGTGAACTTCCCTGCTGGTCTTTGGAGAGGGATAATCTGGGTCATCCAACCCCACTGGTGAAACGGAACGAGGTTGGTTGCATTTTTGTAACTTGCAGTACTGTGGAGCCTGGATTTCCCTCTAGCCAGAGTGGTTTGTATGTTGCCCTGGGCAAGTGCTGAGGCTCAGCGTTCAGCACTCTAAACCTTCGCTTCTTAGGAACTAAGTTTCTCACCCTTGTGACTGTGACACTTGAATGCATGTTAGCAGTGCCTGTGGAAATTGCAGAAAGCAGAGACAGGATCTGAGAAAAGTACAGCCGTATGTTGGATCTCAAACGACTTGGCTCCTGAACAAATTGGCTCCCGAACGATCGAAACCCGGAAGTGAGTGTTCCGGTTTTCAAACAATTTTTGGAAGCCAAACATCTGACATGGCTTCCGCAGCTTCCAATTGGCTGCAGGAGCTTTCTGCAGCCAATCAGAAGCTGCGCTTTGGTTTCCAAACATTTTGGAAGTCGAACGGACTTTCGGAACGGATTCCATTTGACTTCCAGGGTACGACTGTAGGCCTAGGGTGGGATTCTGGTACTCTTCCCCAGTTCCTTGTCCCAAGATTCATTTTGTTAAAACACACACACACACACAGCATACATCCTCCTGAGTATAGCCTTTAATGAGGACTTAATCTGAGTTTCTTTAGTGGGCAGAACAGGTGGCCTGAAATGATGCGGTTTTAATGGGGATGCTATCCAATGCATAGCTTCTCATAAACTTAAGTTTGATTTGCCTTTTCAAGGAAGGAAGGAAGAGAAATGGCTCCTTAGTGCTTTGTCAGAATGGGGGCTTCCTCAATGCCTTGCTTCATACTGCTTACTCTTTCTCTGCTCATTCACCCACAATTCCCTCCTCCTGTCATCTTTCAGCATCACTGCTTGCCCCAGATCATGCTGGAAAGTCAAGCTAAAGGGTCTTGGGCCACAAAAGACTTGCTCTAGTTCAACATACACAGCTGGATGAAGAGGTTGGGTGGTGTGGTAGGGCCCGGACTACAGCTGGGGGATACCGAACGTTGCCCTTTCAAAAATAAAAGCTAAATCCTGCATGTGGAAAACAAAAATACGAGGAAGAAAGATTCTAGCCCAGCCCTTTGCTTACTGTGGCACATCTCTGCATTTGCCTTCCGCTGAGCTTTTCTGCCTCCTTGGCCACTTACTCTGACGCTCCTTTGCTTGTCCTCTCTCCCTCGAACCCCTGTCGCTTGCTCGCAAACGCTCCTTTCTCCTTTCCTATCCTGCTCCCTGTTTCTCTCTTGCATTCTGTCCTGCATGCGATCTCCATTTTGCTTCTGTCCTCTTTTTATTGCTTAAAGGTAAAGGTAAAGGGTCCCCTGACCATTAGGTCCAGTCACAGACGACTGTGGGGTTGCAGCGCTCATCTCGCTTTATTGGCCGAGGGAGCCGGCGTACAGCTTCCAGGTCATGTGGCCAGCATGACTAAGCCGCTTCTGGCGAGCCAGAACAGCGCACGGAAATGCCGTTTACCTTCCCGCCGGAGCAGTACCTATTTATCTACTTGCACTTTGATGTGCTTTCAAACTGCTAGGTTGGGACCGAGCAACGGGAGCTCACCCCATCACGGGGATTCAAACCGCCGACCTTCTGATCGGCAAGTCCTAGGCTCTGTGGTTTAACCCACAGCGCCACCCGTGTCCCTCTTTATTTCTGGTTAAAATTAGACGTGATATGGGAGGAAATGGGAGGCAGGGAATGCCTTAAACCTGTTTCATCTGTCTCTCCCCCCCCATTTTTTTGCTGGAAATCACCCCTTTCTGTTTGTCCACTCGGGGGGGGGGGGTACTATTTTCCCCCCTGCAGGGAGAAAAGCAATTTGAAGGTGGGTGGTTTCTGATCAGGTTAATAGTCTGGAGGGAAACAGATTAAGCAGTCCCTGCACCACGCCATTGCCATCCATTTCCCCACTTAAACTCACAGCCTCCCAAAGTTACCTTTATATATTTAAAATACTGGGGGGAAGACAAGTGGGGCAGCTAGGGCTTGACCTTACGGCCAAAGTCCAGGGGGCCTCCAGATGACCACCTGAGAATGGGAGATGGTGGGGAGAGAGGGAAGGAAGGCTGGTATCGGCACCTGAGCAAGCATGGACATGCCAGGGCCCATCAAGGCTGATAGTGGTCTCCCTGGCATCCTTTCTTCTTATTTTTTAAAAAATATGTTATAGTCAGAGTGGTGGACTGGGCATGTACATGGTCACAGATGCCCATTTTTATTACTATATTTACTTCAAAAATATACCGTATTTACGTGAATAATGTGCCATCGAATCTAATGCGCACCTTAATTTTCAAAACTGTGAAATCCAAAACGTATTTGCTGGCGATTGTAAATGCGCCATCAAATCTAATGTGCACCCTAATTCATTCATTCATTCATTCAATCAATCAATCAATCAATCAATCAATCATTTATTTATTTATTGTGTTTGGCTAAAAGCCATTACAAATTCAATGACAGATCCAGCAAGTCCATTAAAAGCTGTTAAAAGAAATCCAGAGGTATACATCCACTTACAATAAGTCAATATCAACGAATCGCCTGCACAGTGGACAACATTGTCTTTTATACAGCTAGCACAAATACTTTGGGCGGCTTTAGCAAATAGGGCTGTTTTGTATGCGACAAGCGGATCAGTCTTTTTTGCGACATTATTTAGCCCCAAAAAGTGTGCATTACATTTGAGTAAATTCGGTATTATCCTTTTCTACAGCAAAATTGTGCCCATTCCCAAATATTTAGCAGTAGAAGCAAACTCCATTTATTTATTTGTTTAGTAATGATGTTGCTATGATTTAAGATAGTTAAAAATGTGAAACTGCACGTTCTCAAGAGTATATTTTTACTTTAAAAAACTAGAGCGGGCAAACTTTTTATTGTTGTTCTTATAATTTATTGGGAATGTAGGAGGAGTTGCAAAGCATGGCAATGGGGGGGGAGAAATTAAGGCTTCCTCCCTCCCCAACACCTGTAAGACCTGGAAATCCAGCATCTAAAATTAACTATGCATTGCTTCTGATTTGACCGTCAGCATCTTGGCATTTCATTTGCTCTTGTCTTCCCTTCTCTGCCCCCTGCATTCTCATTCTCTCTCTCTCTCTCTCTCTCTCTCTCTCTCTCTCTCTCTGTTGCTCTCTCTGCTTTGGCTCACATCGCCTTTGCTTTCTTTCCCTCTGCTTTTGTGTCTTTGCCTTCTCGCCCTTGCTTGGTGATTCTCATTTCTTCTGTCGCTTCATTCCAACTCTCTTCCTCTATTGTATCAGCTGAGGATTTCTCATAGTTCATTGTCACGTGATACCTGCAAGCCATCACATGAAAGGGTGAGACCATAGCCTGCTCCCCTCCTACAATAATCAGGCATCATTGGTCGCTCCTCTTGTCGTCAAGAGCTCTCCTGGTCCTGGCGAATGGCAGGAATGGGCTCTTCTCGTTTCCTGCAATTCAGAAGAAAGGGCCACCGACTGAAAGTGATGGCGAAAAGTCACCTTGCAGTGAGCGGCTTTGCTGAAACAAAAACGAACATGGGAATCTAACATTAGCATGAATCTTGCTCTCTCATCGACTTTGCTCTCTACCTCCTTCTATACGGTCTCTACATTTCTGCTGCTTTGCATCCTCTCTCTCTCTCTCTCTCTCTCTCTCTCTCTCTCTCCCTCCCTCCCTCTCTCTGTGTGTATTTCTGCCACTCCTCACCTTTCTTGTCTAATCCTTTTCCTCTTCTGTACTTGCCCTCTGTGGGTGCTTCCCACTGAGAACTTAATAGTTCAAGCAGTGTATTCACATAGTGTGGACAATAGTGGTGGGTTTGTTTGTTTGTTTGTTTGTTTGTTTTTTAAAAAACCAAAACAACAACCCAAAACCAGATTTTCCCCAGGAAAAGGTATATCCAGATTATATGGGGAAAACAATAAAGGCTGACATTCTGGTCCCAGTGACAGCATCCGGTCCCTGCAAAAAAGCTTGCATACATGAGCAGAACCCACCTCATCATAAACCAATCTGGAAGCAACTTTTGAGAGGATCTCCTGATTTGCTTATTAACAAAACAAACAAAAAAACAACCCTAAAAGTGCCAACCCTCAGCTCTGATTTTGATCACAGCAGATGCATTGGGGGAGGGGGGAGAATGTTTTAACACTCTCTCCCTATCACTCTCATGTAAGTAGACTCCCTGAGCTGCATTTAGTCCTTCTTGGGTGGAGGGTAGAGATACTGGTATTGTATGGTGTCGTGTTCCCTTTTGCTCCTCACTTTTCTTTATTAATATTCTACCCCCTTTTCATCATAGAATTCAAGATAGGACATGTGGGAGGTCTGCAGTCCAAGCGCTGAACAAACCCACACCTGCTTAGCTTCAGCAAGGGTTCTACAGCATGGGTCTTTGGGTCATGTTGAGAACCAGTTGCCTCCTCATCACCCTACTCCTTACTTCTTTCTTTCCTTCCTTCCTTCCTTCCTTCCTTCCTTCCTTCCTTCCTTCCTTC
>JAXCMG010000034.1:4647653-4684715 GCA_034642415.1 Podarcis siculus
AGGCAGCTCACTCTTTCTGGAGGGCTGAGGAAGATCAATGGGCAGAGAAAGCAGAGCAGGAGTGAAATGAGGAGAGTGTAGGTGAGGTCCCGATTGTTTGCTCTGACAAGTGGTGTGTCCTGATGTTTAATGAAGATGGCAAGGACCACCACGCTGAGGAGAGAGAGTGAAAGAGCCAACAATGCTAAGCTCATCCCCAGAGGCTTTTTAAAGGACAGGAAGCTGATGGTCTTTGGAATGCATTGCGATTGGTCTCTGTGTGGATAGTGATCTTCGGGGCACCCAACACAGTCATCCATATCTGGAAAGAAAGTAATGTATTCTTATTTCAGATGTGTTGGGGAGCAACTACTAAGCTGCTAGTATGGTACTCTTAAGGTTAAATTAGAAATTTCACAGATGTCTCCTTTTTTCACATTACAAGAAATGAGATTCTGACTAAACATCAAAAAGAACCTTTTGATGGGAAGAGCTTAGGTCATGTGTAACAAACATTTTCCTTTTAGGACAATGTGCATTATGGGGGTTTTCTATACATAGAGATGGAGGAGAAATTTGGTTTTGTTGCTGTTTGAATGGGAAAGTTATCTAAATTGCACTCCTTGAAACAACACACGAACGAAAGTATTGTTACCCTGCAAAATGTGTAATTCTCTAAAAAAATATGATAGATTCTCTAAACAAATAATATATACAAAAATTATTTAATTAACTTTCTCCACAACTTCTAATAAACTTATGTTTGAAAAGTATTTATCTCATGTCTCTTACCCTTCTGAGACGAAATCTTGCCTTGAGGACAAGGAACACAATCATAGCAGCAGAATGGCTCCCCCTCCTTCTTTTTCTTGCTGGTACCAGGAGGGCAATTTGGGTTACACACAGAAAGGGGTGGAAACTGCCCATTTAAAGAAACACATAAACAATCTAGCACACAGAAATTAGCAGCAGTTTTGGCTTCCTATTCCTTCCAGCTAAAAGCAGGAAGACACTAAACTACGTACTTATTCTGCTATTCATGGTTTAAAAAAATAATGCCGAAACAGACTCTCTTTGAGCCCCCTTTTGGCATTCAGAAAGAATGCATGATAGCTGAAATAGGGAAGTGGATTGGGGGCTCATCCTCACCAGCCCTGCCCCCATTGTCTCCATACATAATGTAACACATGCTCCACCCCCAATTCTCCAGTCATAGGACATGTAAAAATTCATGGTTCTTGGAGAGGACTGAGGCGTAGTGCCAAGAATGATCTACAAGTGTAAGAGTGGTCTTGTGCTCACTCATGTTCAGCTTGTGGGTTACAAACAGGCATCTGGTTGGCCATGCATAGTTCAATACAATAACCACCTGAGACAATAGGAATGGACCCATTGCTCGGTCCCTGCTCCTGCCAACCTAGCAGTTCGAAAGCACGTCAAAGCACAAGTAGATAAATAGGTACCGCTCTGGCAGGAAGGTAAACGGCGTTTCCGTGCTCTGGTTTGCCAGAAGCGGCTTAGTCATGCTGGCCACATGACCCGGAAGCTGTACGCCGGCTCCCTTGGCCAATATAGCGAGATGAGCTCCACAACCCCAGAGTTGGCCATGACTGGACCTAATGGTCAGGGGTCCCTTTACCTTTTTAAAGATATGTAGAGAAGGTGCCAAGTGAGTCTTCTTGGGGGACAGCTGATTTTATTTATTCCTTTGCCCTTATTTATTGTTTTGAGTTTTCCACAATCTAAGAGCCCCGTTCCTCATTCTATGGTTGGTGACACAGGGCAGCTACCCACAAACCTACATGTCCCCTGCTTCCTTCCCACCTGAGCAATAAACACCTTTATTCTTGACAAATGGCTCAAGTAAAAACCCTGGGATAGAGAACGCCCCAGCCCAACAGCCATGTTTATGCCATATCCAGATGCTGGACAAGACTGGCCATTGGTGTTATGCTGGACAAGATGGGCCAAGTTCATCTTACTTTCTTAGGTACTGCAAAGGAAAATGTTTTGAATCAGGCTGGATAGCCAGGGATGAGCTGAACTGATGATCTCTAAGTGCAATAATGTTCTGTTTTCCTGTATCTCATGGATGCAGGAGTTATGCCCCACCTGGTGAAAGCTTCTGTGCCAAACCATTCGGTTGTCATCAATGGAAATTTGCTGGCCTGGGGCAGATTCCACACCCACCCTTCCAACCTTGACCCGCACGAAGGAGTTATTTGGAAAAGTGACCATGTTGGTAATATCAAAGCCAGCTTCTACTTCCCTGCTCTCACTGAAAGATACAGTTTCTCCAGCAGAGTTGTTAAAGGAAACACTCCTAAGGAAGGGATGGAGCTGCATTGGAAGAAAAAATAGTAACTATGAAGTAATGTAAATGTCTTTCCTTACTGACACTCAGGATGTCTCCAGACTGTTAGTACACATAGATACTGCTATGCGAAAGTAAGCCATCCCTGATAAATGGTTAGTAAGCTGAGCATTTGCCTAGTGAGCTGACGATTTCTATTGTTAACTATAGGGAAAATCTCAATGTTTTCCGGAACAAAAAGAAACGAGGAAAAAAATCCATGGCTTTTAGGACACACTGCTTGGATATCTGCCGCTGTTGCAAGAGGGCAACCAGCTTCATATACTCATCATGAAGGGGTTAATACCATGGAGTAAGCTGTCCTGCCAGGCTCCCTCGCTTTGGGAAGAAATGGGCAACAAAGCTTGTTTTCTACTCAGCCTACGTGTGAATTCTCTGCTCCCTCCAGTCACATGGATTTAATCTGCCTGTTTTGTTTCAGAAAAGAATGGAATATGAAACTAGTGTTTTCTATACCAATTCTTTAGGAACTATTACCCTTTTGTAATCAAGTTATGTTTTACTGCCTGTGCAGTTTTTTTCTGACTGCTATATGGAAAAGCACACGAATGTTACCTTTGAAGAGTTTTGTAAGTAAACTATGTTATAACCTTCAGTGGGATTCACTGGAAAGAGCGCATCTGAAAGTTTCGCAGCCTATATTTCTGTGCTTTGATCGGTGCATGTTTTCCCATGTTAAACCTCTGCTACCGTTTCCTTACCCAAAACTTGGGTCTTGGCTTCCTGGGATTTCCAACAAGAATGACATACCTTAATGATCTCAGCTAAGATACAAAAAACAGCTTTAAAGAAATTCACTAAGTCCTCTTCATTACTTGTTTTTTGCTGGTCAGGGACAACCTCTGTGGGTGCTGTGCTTGCTCTTCCCTAGATTTCCCCCCAGTTGCAGAACATGCCTTGCCAACTCTCCCCTTTTCTGATCAGGAGGCCCATGTAGAGCTTGTCTGAGGCATGGGGCAGCTGGGATGCACATGGTGTTCTTGGCATGATAGTGTAAGTTCAGCAAGCCCTGGCAGGGCCCCGTGACCAGCTTAGCTTTTTGATGAACAGGGCAAGTGTACCCAGCTGCTCCACTCTCTGCATGGGCCTGCCTTTCAGTGTAGGATCGGATCTTCCGATTAACTTGTATGCAGAGAGCTGCTTGTGAAGGAGCAGAACAGTGCGAGATTGGATCATCCTGCACTAACAATTTCTCTGCAAAGACAGCTGCTCACGAAAAAACAGCGCCCTGCAGGATTGGATCCTCCTGCTTAACAGCTGTAAGCGGGACGCTCTGATCCTACACTGTGCTACTCCTTCATGAGTAACTTCTCTGCAAACAAGGGGAGAATCTGATCCTACACAAAGTGCTCAAACATTTTTAGAATGCTGATTTACACATCATTGCCCAGGTCAAATAAAATATATCTCATGAAAGGAATTACCTGCCAAGGCTGGAATTTCTGAAGCTCCTGCATCCCTCCTTCCACCGCTGCCCTGTATTTGGTCCTGGACAAGAACATGGCATGTAGAGCATGTGCCGTTGCATAGACAGCATTGTAAAGACTGTAGCTGTGGCCAGACATGGTCATCTCAAAAGCAGACGAAGGGAGATTCTCCAGCTTCTCCTCTCCAGTGCAGGTTCCACTGGCCTGCTCCTCTGTACCGGAGTTTGGAAATAAACAGAGAAATGCTTGTTCCCAGAACTGCTTGACAAAGCCATTTCCATTTGCCTCAAAAGGATTTTGGACCTCAAGAAAGGCTTTGAATCGTTGTACCACATTTGAATGAACCGCAAAGGAGAGGGAACCATGGAAGTCTTGCATATCCCAGCTCATTTGATAGGTCAATGCTGTGAAATCCAGCTGTGCTGTCAGAATCCACACCTTGCCCTCAGAGGTCTTGGTCACATTTTCCAATTCACCAAGTGTTACCATTTCTTTCAAGTCAGTCATGGAGATTGTTTCTCCATAGAAAACAACAACGTTGGCTTTACTTTCCATCATAGCTTGATAAATTTGGATTGAGTAGGACTGCAGATCATAATACTCTGCCAGATATGTGGTTTTTGGGGTTTTCTTTGAGAAGGCCAAGCAAATGCCTTTCTGGGAGAGCAGAGGTTTCAGGGTCTCAATAAATCTCTCTCCACTGTCATTATCCACAGCGAGCAGCCCAACCCACGTCCAACCAAAGTGCAGAAGTAACTCAACGATCCCAGTGTATTGATGGGCTTCATTGGGCACCATCTTGTAGAAGGAGGTAGATTGGCTTTGACCAGCATCCTCTGGGGCAAAAGAGCCATAAGTGAGCTAAAAGGAAATAAAGGGGTATAATCCATAAATTGATTGGGCATGCGTTTCCTGACTAATTATAAGGTGAGTTGAGACAGTTGCCCTAGGAAAGAAGGCACTGGAAAACTTGGAGGGTGGCAGATCTTTTCTGCATGGAGTGCTTGTCAGCCTCTGCCTCCTTGCATACCCTCTTTCCCTCTCCTCTCCCCACCCCATTTTTCCTTCTCCAGTTCTTTCTCTTTGTTTCCGTGCAGTCCTGCTTTCCTCTCCCACCTACTCCCTTTCCCTTTCCAGTTTGTTCTCCTTGTTTTCCTGCACTGCTACTTTCCTGCACCCTAGCTTCACCACAGCACTTCACCTTCTCATTTCATGGTGTCTTAATTTCCCTTCCCTACCTTTGTCAAACCCCTAACCCACAGAGTCCCGCTCAAGGGCCACAATGTGTGGGGCAGTTTCAAAGAATCCTAGAATTGTAGAGTTGGAAGGGAACACAAGGGTCATCTAGTTGAACCCACAGAAATGCAGGAGGTGGTTGAACAACGCGGCATCAAGCAAATGTTATACCACACTATAGGGGCCAACGCCTTGGGCCTGAGGTCCCTTGGACTCCCCAATAAAACATTTGAGGGGGCAGCCCTCCCCTCCCACAGGTGATGGGCATTACCATTCAAATGGTGTGTGCGCACTGTGTCATTTTGCAGGAGGGGTCTTGCCTGCCCCCCATATTTTTTCAAGTTGGCATCACTTGGGGGGGAGGTTTGCTCACAAAACCTCCAGATCACCTTTAACTGCATAACCTGAATTTGCTGGTATGTGACTGAATCTTATTCAAACATAGTAACAGCCTGGAAGCATCCTGAGATGAATTCTAGCTCAGGCACTTAGTGCATAGTGCTGTCTCTCCCTCCCACCCACCCTACTATGACTGCTACCCCCTCCTGCTACTGCTACTGCTGTGAATTAAAGCATCCCACAGCTAAATGCCTCAGATGAACACAGGAAGTTGCCTACTGCTGTGTCAGACCACTGATCCATCTAGCTCGCCACTGATTATGTGGAGTGGTAGGAGACCTAATCAAAGATGCCACGGACTGAGCCTAGGACCTTCTACATTCACTGCAGGTGCTCTACTAATCCTTCCAGTAGTGTGATGACTTGCCAGAATAAACAGGAGCAGAAGCTCGCCACAAGATTCTGGATTGCAATCTGGGTTTCCTTCTAATATTTTCAGGTATGCACTCCAATTCGCAGTGGGTTGCAGAAAGGTTCCACCAGACATTCTGCAGCCACTGAATCTTGCTTCAATGCAACAAATAGGATCACATCATCCACTGCGCTTGAGACACCAGACTAACTAGAGGAGTCAGGGGAGGCATGTAGCACACACTGCTCAGACACCAAGCAGAGAGAAAAGGCTTAAGAAAGGGGATGAGGAATGCCTACCTACAGCAAACATGTTTAAATGTTGCTGAAGGGTCAATACTATATGATAGGTGATGGCACGTTTTATCACATGTGGTGGAACTGTAAAATAATAAAAAAAATTGGGAAATGATTTATAATGAAAAGAAAAAAATGTTTAAGACAACCTTTGTTAAAAGACCAGAAGCATTTTTGTTAGGCATTACAGGCCAAGACTTGCCAAAAGAGTGGAAGAAATTATTTATGTATGCTACAGCAGTGGCCAGGATGCTACTAGCCCAAAGATGGAAAGAAGACAAGATACCAACGGAAGAAGAATGGCAACAAAAACTGATGGAATATGCTGAAATGGTGAAGCTAACTGGGAAACTAAGAGACAAGGAGAATAGACACTTTAAAAAGGACTGGGGACCATTTATGTTGTATTTACAGAAACATTGTAAAGAAGTGGACTCACTAGCAGGGTTTGAGTAAACACTTACAACTAGGAAAACAAGCATAAAAATGAAGACGTAATAATGGGAAATTAGCAAAGTGTAAGATGTACCGTATTTTTCGCCCTATAGGACGCACCGGCCCATAGGACACACCTAATTTTTTTGGGGGGGGGGAAAAAAGGGGGGGAAAATATTTTCCCCCCAGGCCCGAGCTTCCCCCAACCCCAACCCCCAGAACATGCAGCTCTCCGCAAGCGTGGGAGCCCAGCGCCGGGCTCCCACGGCTTGCGGAGAGCTGCACGAAGCTAAGCCTGGGCGCGCTGCGCCTCCGCGTTGTCCCCCGAGCTTGCGGGGCTGGCGGCGGGGAGAAGCACGCGTCTCCCCGCCGCCAGCCTCCAAACCAGGTCGGGGGACAGGGGGATGGCGTGCTGCGCCTCCCCGCTGTCCCTCGAGCTTGTGGGGCTGGCGGTGGGGCTCTCCTGAAGCCTGGAGAGCGAGAGGGGTCGGTGCGAAAGCCTGCATTCGCCCCATAGGACGCACAAACATTTCCCCTTCATTTTTGGAGGGGGAAAAGTGCGTCCTATAGGGCGAAAAATATGGTAACTGGGGAAAAAATGGTACAAAACGATAAGAATATAACAATATTTAATTAAAAGATTACAAAATCAAGGTAGAAGAAGACAGGCAGGATAAGGAAATATTTAAAGAACCAGAAGAAGAAATTGAGGGAAGTCATGGGAGAAGGGTGGGGGAGATGGGAATCCATATGTTCCTTTTTGTAGCATTGATTATTGTGTTGAATATAAAATTGTAAAACTTATTAAAAATTATATATGAGGGGGGGAAATACTATCTGACAGCTTTATGCTAAACATATTATTTAATTGTGTGAGGCACACTGGAAACACTTTTTGTGGAGGGCAGGATCACTCTCCTTTGTCAGTCACAACTATTTTTTACTATACAAAACCTTTCTGGATAGAAAAGATCATGGTGAATGAGTGAGAAGTCTCCAGTGGGAGATCTTACCTGGGGGATCTTGTAGATGCTCAAGATGTTTGCCATTAGGAGGGAGGTCTCAAAGTCAAGTCCTCCAATAACTGCCATCAGAAGTTTCTGAGTGAAGCACTTGTAGTTGGGTACAAGTGTGGATGGGAAGTTCAGAGTAGCCAAGTAGGTCATCCTTTCATCAAAGTAACTGTCATAGATGTGGAATCCCAACGTAATATTAGGTAAGATCTTGGGGTTCTCATTGATCTCCTTGACAGCAAACACCAAGGCCAGGATATGCTGGTAGTTCTTTGGCAACACACTGCACAGAGAATTTTATGCTGTATCATTGTATGCAATTGTATCAAATGTGTGCTATACAGTTTTTAAGGGCCACATGATGATTCTTCGGCATGTCAGTGCAAATTGTGCCCTAATATACAAATATCTGCAAAACAAGTTCTGTTAAAAGAATGCATTGTAGTCCACTTGTATAACACTTTCACTAATACATGCATTTTGGGGTCATTTTACCCCAGGATACGCATTTTTGTATACATTGTTTGGCTGGAGAAGTACACTAAAATTTGGAGCAGGGTGAATTTCAAATGATGGCTCTCTTTTGATTTCAACATCTTTTTAGAGCATGAGAAATCTGGTAGGTTCACATTTAAATGTGAACTGATTTGAATCCCCCCCCTTCTCTAATAAGGAAATACAGTGGTACCTCGGGTTATGTACGTTCCAGGTTACATACGCTTCAGGTTACAGACTCCGCTAACCCAGAAATAGTACCTCAGGTTAAGAACTTTGCGTCAGGATGAGAACAGAAATTGTGCTCCAGCGACGCAGCAGCAGCAGGAGGCCCCATTAGCTAAAGTGGTGCTTCAGGTTAAGAACAGTTTCAGGTTAAGGATGGACCTCCTGAACGAATTAAGTACTTAACCTGAGGTACCACTGTACATATATTTACTTAGGGGTCCTACATGTACCTGAACAAGATTCAAGTGATGCTATTGCTGACACCATCCTCTGACCAGACTCCCTAAACCTCCACTCCTGCCCAATTCACTCACAGATTGGTTAAACAACTGCTAGATACAAATTGCCACTTAACCCTCCAATTGTATTTCTGGCTGGTTGGACAGTTGAATTGGTTTAAGAAATCTGCTTCCTAACCTGAAATTTCCACCAGCTCATTTGTTTTGATGCTCACCTCAAAATATTATCAACACACTGAGGATAAATAGCCTTATCTGTTTACTTTCACCTCAGCTTTCTCTGGTCTTTGCCACATATTCCTTCTCACAACTGACAGTTAACTGCCATTTCTTCACTGATCAGAACCTTCATTTGTTGCCCGGGCCAATTGGAGTGAATGTAACTGAACCAGGCCCTGCCTATAAATATTAGATGCAATTGTCTCTTTCCCCCCTTCTTCTCTTCCCCTCTCACCAAGAAGCCATCACCAAACAGCCCTACACCACATTAAGAGCACAAGGCCTCAAACTTTGACAGTCACACCTGGACATTAACAAAGGCCATGCAGAAAGCATACTTAGGGTCAGAGGCGTAGGAAGGTCAGGTGGTACCTGGTGCAGAAAATTTCTTGTCACCACCCTCCCACACATTGATTTTTTTTTTTTTTAAAAATGGCCTGCAAAAATAGTTTTACGTTATTTCATATTTTCTTACAAAGGAATGTGGATTATGGGCCTCTGATAACAAGGAGGCGACTGTGAACAGATACTTAAATCTACAGGATGCATTGTGTTTTGGCGCCACTGAATTGAAATTTCAGCCTTTACGACATATGAAAATGGCCAAGTAAACAGCTATTTTCGCAGAGGAGGGTCAAGATATTAACTGATATGCATGAAATTTCAGATATAGCTATATAATCCCTAGTGTAGAAAGATAAGACCTTTAGGGAAGGCATTTTTTAAAAAAAAAAAATTTCCATGAACCATCCTAGTAGGGCAGTAATTGTTCCTTTTTGACACCCCCCTCTGTGATGGAACCCATGGCAGACCACCCCCCTGCCCCCCTTCCTACACCCCTGCTTAGGGTTGCTGCCTAAAAAAGCATAGAATTAGGGTCTCCACCTCCCCCTTTCCAAGCCAACTCTTCAGCTTTGCAACAATTTCCCCATCCACCCCCACCTCTGCCTGGAAGTAAATCCAGTGAAATCAGTGGAACTTGTTTCTGAGTAAGCCTGGTCAGAGCTGGGGGATGTTTTTGTGACATCTGATTACGTGTCATATGAAGTCTTTACAAGGTATTAAGAAGTTGACTGGTAGTTAGCCTTTCCTTGAAGTCTTCTTTGTCAGAAGCAGTAAGGAGGTGAGAAGCAAGTCCGCCAAGAATAAGATCACCAGGTTGGTAGTATTCATGTGGGATTCTGGACCGATCATGGATGGTGCAACTTGTATGTTTGCACACCAGATGTGGCAGATGAAAGAGAAGGGGCACAATAAACAGCAACATACTGAGGCAATTATTCTTCCTGATCACACACCCTCAGTTCCATCTAGAAAATGAACCTTAGCTTCAAACCACGCTCATATTCTGTCTCACACCAATTCACAGATTAAAATCCTTTATTGCAACTTGACAAAGAGAAAAGCAGAAATCCTTCCTCTTCCTCTGCCCTCTCCCTTACCTAGATTGGCAGAAAGGGGTTTTTTATACCTATATTTAGACTTTGGCTGGTATTGTCTGGAAATCTATTGAGACATTATCCAAGGGATAATGATAAGAGTGGTAATTACAGATGAGATAATAACTAGGGCTCTTCACATCAGGTACATCAAACAGATGGCACGAAAACCTGCTCGTAATGTTCCGTTCTGTCCATCTTTGGGCCAACAAAAGTACATGTTATATTAACCAATGAGAAAGAACATAAGAGTGGGTCTGTTATTAATGCTGACCAGTGGAATAATTTATCAGACCTCCTAAAATTTGCCACTCGAACTTCTGGTCATTAATTTACTGAGAATCCATTACACAGGGACTTACAGGCTGTTGGTATTTGGAGGGAGTGGAAGGTCTGGGGGCTCTTGAATTTGGAGATAATTTGAAATATGACTTTAGTTTTGGCCATGGAAATTTGGCTGGAGTGCTCAGAAGACACGACCGTAACATCAGGATGGAATTCTCCTGGGATCTGTTATTTGACATTAAGGATCATGAAGAAAATCTGCAGAAGGGGCCTGGAGGGGACTTAAGGGCCTCGGACATTAGATTTCCAGATTGAAGGAATATAGGGAACTGACGGATAGGACTGGCAGTGTCTGAAACCAGGGGGGGAGCTGAGGGAAGAAGATTGGAAATTTAAAGTTCTTATTAAAGTATATATTAAATTTAAGGTACAAATGAAACTAACAAAAAATTTATTTTGAGGGATAGAGAAACGGAGGATTGACACTTTATGGATTTAGCAGAAATGTTATTAAGTCAAGTACTTATAAGTTTTAATTTTAAGTTTAAAATAAGGTTAAGAAAATTATGTTATGTATAATTGAGATTTAAGAGAAAGAAAGAGGGAAAGAATTTGTTGAAATCAGCTAAATAGAAGTGGAATACAAGGAGGGAGGTGAGAGGAAGTCGAGGAAATAAGTGAAAGAAAGAAAGAGTGTGTTTTGAAATGCTTTTTTCTTGTTTTTTTCTCTTGTTTTTTTCTTTTGTCTTTTTTTGTATTGTGTTGGTGGTTTGTTTGTTTTTTGATGTGTCTTCTTTTGTTTTTGTTGTTAAAATGCAATAAAGATTATTTAAAAAAAAATTACTGAGAATCCTACCAAGACAGGCAAAAGAATGGTGAAAGGGACTGAGTTTATCAGGTGGTTTGTGTTGGTGACAAAGAAGAATAGGTATTAAATGAGAATTCTCTGAATGCCAGGATCCAGGTTTGGGGCAAATAAATACTCTTTGATGAGAGAATCCCAGCAGAGATTTTAAATCACAAAATATCCATTAAAGTAAACATGGAAGTCTAGGCTTTTAAATCTTAAAAAAAGACCTTGTTAGTTAAAAAAAAACCCCCTCTTCCCTTTGTTTATCAATAGTTTTGACTCCAAATTCTACCCTTAAATCTAAAGAATAAATTTCCCTCCTGTTCACAGCAACTAGACTAGTTATTGCCCAAGGGAGGAAACCTCTAATATACAAATAGAGGCTTGGGTTAATAACATCCGGAGCATTGCCATATCAGAACGCCTCACATGCCATCGGTTACTAATCAAAGGCACCTCCAAATAAGATACCTTTGACTTGATCTGGGACTCAGCCAGAAGAAAAAGTGTTTTATATGCATTATAACACTGTGACACCAGATGGCGCTGTGGAGTTCCATCTTTCGCCAACATAATTTGCCATTACAGTCGTACCTTGGTTTTCAAATGCTTTGGGAGTAAAGCATTTTGGCTTGCGAATGATTGAAAACCAGAAGTGATTGTTCTGGTTTTCGAATGTGCTTTGATGTGACTTCCGTAGCTTCTGATTGGCTGCAGAAGTTTCCTGCAGCCAACTGGAAGCTGTGCCTTGGTTTCTGAACCTTTTGGAAGTCGAAAGGACTTCCGGAATGGACTCCATTCGACTTCCAAGGTACCACTGTATAAAGTTTACAACACATATTCCTGAAATGCTTTTTTGCTTTGTCTAGATCCAGGCCTGGTTTCCCTTTTTTTCTCTTTTATTGAACAGGATATTTTAATGCCATCACCATTCACAGAGGTGTCCGTGGAGGGCATGTAGCGATTGAAAATGTTTAGCCAACCAGTTGGGTTGGATACCTACTGAGGATGTTCAGTGAGCCAATATGACAGTGATGTTGGATTGGGGATTGGAGTGATCATTATGTGATCTTATGGCAGTGAGTGGACAATCTGTATTGTAACTAAAAAAATTTTTTAAAGGCTTTTCAGGTTTTATATTCCACTTGTTTTACAATCATTTTAACATTTTAAAACTTGACTTCCTTCCCCCTCTTTCTGCGGTTCCTTAAATTTATTTTTAATATGTTCTGCATATCCAAATAAACCTAATTTGCTCATTTAGTCATCTATTTTAAATATATACCCTTATGAAACTGCAGGTTATTACAATAATCATGCCAGTGTTCTTATCTGTTTACAATTTATCTGTAAATATTCAATGAACCATTTCCATTCTTTTATAAAAAAAAGTTTGTTATCTTGATTTCTTATTTTTCCAGTAAGTATTGACATATCTGCATATTCCATAAGTTTTTGAATCCATTCTTCCTTTGCTGGGACTTCTCCTTCTTTCCATTTTTGAGCGAGTAATATTCTTGCTGCTGTAATCCCATACATGAATAAGTTCTGTCCCTATAATTCCCAAAAGAAAAGCTTCTGGTTTTGTTTTTTTACAAATCAGGCCTCGATGCCATAAGCTGCGGAAAATCTTTTTTTGAAAAAATCCCTAATTCGAGGGGTCAGAATTTCACCAAAATCTGACGTTCTGCAATTCACTCAAAAATGGTGCCATCTGTTGCAAATGCTCCCCTGAAAGGTTTGGTGGTGAAAACAGAAGGGTTTTTATCCTAGGCTAAGAAATGTTATTTTAAACACCATTTTCAATTCTTTATATATCATTTCCCAGTAAAAAACCCCCACATATGTTAAAAAGTACCTTCCTTCTCTTTACATTTCCAACACTTATTTGATTTAGATTTATACATTTTTGCCAATTTACTAAATGTTAGATACCATAAATATATCATTTTCATATAATTTCCACTTAGACCGTAACATGCTGTAAATTTTATATCCATATTCCACAATCGTTCCCATGCTTCCATATCTATATTATGACCAATATCTATTGCCCAGTGTATCACTGAAGATTTTACTTGTTCATACTTTGTTTCGAAGTCCAATAATATCTTATACATTTCAGACAGCACATTGCCGGGGTATCAAAAGTTACTTCAAGGCCCTCTGGGTCACTAGAATGTCTCCCACTGCTTTAAATAGGTAGCGAGAATAAACAAAAGATGCACTAACTCTTGAGGAAGCCTCAAACATTTGCAATTGATTAAGCATGGGTCTGAATGCCTGCAGCTTCCTTAGCTAGCAAAAAACAGATGAAATATTCCTGTTTTTGAATGCACCATAAGGTCAAAAAAGCATTGGGAATCCCTTTGTCAGAGAGACCACAGAGGATTTTTAAAGGAATTGCACATAGGAATTATAACAGATAAGGTACAACATAGTTATACAATGTAGAAAAAGAGAGATTAATTTGCCCATATTCTGATAGAAAAATAAACAGAGATGATAGGTTAATTTGTTATTTCTTCTTTATTAACTTCTCCTTACTGTTCAGATCTGGTCTCAACACAATGATGTAGCATTTGGGAGCAAAGATGGAGCCCAGTAAGCCAGCACTGGAGGCCAAGATGGAGAAGATCTCCACAGCCACCATGTGTTTCCCCTTGGTGCTCAGGTACACTGGAACAAAGGAGATCCAAACACTACAAAACAAGAACATGCTGAAGGTGATGAATTTGGCCTCATTGAAGCTCTCAGGCAGTTTCCTGGCAAAAAAGGCCACAACAAAGCTGATAATGGACAAAAAGCCCATGTAGCCCAGGATACAGTAAAACAGGGCAACTGACCCTTCGTTGCAGCCTAGAATGATTTCCCTCATCACAGACTGCATGTCAGAATCAGGAAATGGGGGAGATGTTCCTAACCATACAGTGCAAATGCCCACTTGGATAAGGGAACAAGAAATCACAATGGAGCTTGCCAGTCTTTTCCCCACCCACTTCCTCATTCTGGATCCTGGCTTGGTGGCCACAAAGGCCAGAACCACCGTGATCGTTTTGGCCAGAACACAAGAAACAGTCACTGTGAAAACAAGGCCAAAAGCCATTTGTCGGAGCAGGCAGCTCACTCTTTCTGGAGGGCTGAGGAAGATCAATGGGCAGAGGAAGCAGAGCAGGAGGAAAGTGAGGAGGGTGTAGGTGAGGTCCCGATTGTTTGCTCTGACAAGTGGTGTGTCCTGGTGTTTAATGAAGATGCCTAGGACCACCACTGTAAGAAAAGAGAGAAAAAGAGCCAACAATGCTAAGCTCATCCCCAGAGGCTCTTTAAAAGACAGGAAGCTGATGGTCTTTGGAATGCATTGCGATTGATCTCTGTGTGGATAGTGATCTTCGGGGCACCCAACACAGTCATCCATATCTGGAGAGAAAATAATATATTCAGATTTCAGGTGTTCTGGATAGCAACTACAGATGCTACCGGTGTGGAACTCTTAAGGTTAAAATAGAAATATCACAGATGTCTCCTTTATACATTTGAAAAGTACCATGTATATATTGTGTCCCCTACCATTCTGTGATGAAATCTTGCCTTGAGGACATGGAGCACAATCATAGCAGCAGAATGGCTCCCCCTCCTTCTTTTCCTTCCTGGAACCAGGAGGGCAACTTGGGTTGCATAGCGAAAGGGGTGAAACCTGCCCATTTAAATAAACACATAAAGATTTTAGCACACAGAAATTAGTAGTATTTCAACCCACCCCCAACTAGAAATAGGAAGACAGTAAAATACTTATTCCAAATTCAGAGCCAAACTACTCGTTTTTCTATTCATGCTTTATAAAAAGTGTGCTCAACCTGACAATCTGGGCAACAAATATCTCAAATGGAGCGTGATCTGTTGGAATGTATTGTTAAAGATATTCTCTTTTCCTCTCTCTCATGGATGTAGGAATTATGCCTCACCTGGTGAAAGCTCTGGTGCCACACCATTCTGTGGTCATCAATGGAAATCAGCTGGCCTGGGACAGCCTCCCCACCCAGTCTTCCGACCTTGACTCTCCTGAAGGAGTTATTTGGAAAAGTGACTATGTTGGTAATATCAAAGCCAGCTTCTACTTCCCTGCTCTCACTGAAAGATACCGTTTCTCCAGCAGAGTTGTTAAAGGAGACACGACTAAGGAAGGGATGGAGCTGCATTGGAAGAAAAATAGGAACTATGAAGTAATGCATATGTCTCTCCTTACTGACACTCAGGATGCCTTCAGCGTTCAGTACTGGCAGGGACTGCTATGCAAACAGAATCCACTCACTGGAATTGGTTCGTAAAGCGAGCATTCACAGAAAGAGCCAATGATTTCCTTTCTCTCCTAATGCATTCCAGACCAGTTCCCACTGCTTGGATATGTCACATCCCACGGAAGAGAATCGTAGGGTAACCGGCCTCATATAACCATCATACAGACATTTAATCAACGCATGAAAGGGGTTAATGCCATGGAGTAAGCTGTCCTACCAGGCTTCGTCTATGTCACTTCCCGTCACTTTGGGAGGAAATGGGCAACAAAGCCCTTTGGCTTTGGGGAAACTCAGCCTACATGTGAATTCTCTGAACTGCTCTCACCTTCTTTCATTGTAGGCTTGGATTTCATTGTAGGCTTTCATTGTAGGTCTTAACTTGTGTGCAGAGAAACTGCTTGTAAAGGAGCAGTATAGAGCAAAATCAGATCCTCCTTCACTTACAGTTTCTCTATAAACATAGGTACCTATTAACAAAGAAGCAGCACAGTGCAGGATTCGCAGCTACTGCTTAACAACTGGAGGAGCAGCTTATCTGCATACATTAAGCGGAGGATCCTAGTCTACAGTCAGTACTTCAAAATTTTCAGTGTAGTCTTCTACATTTCGGTACGATATGATACAATACGATAATCTTTATTTTCATTGTCCCATATAGAACAACGAAATTGAAAATCTACAGCAGGCATTCAGAAACCAACAAGGCTGCTAACCCAGCCTGGCTAGTTCCCCAAAAACTCTGATACCCCTTAATTAAATACAATATACTCCCATAGAGACTACCTTACACTGTGTTTAAAACCAAAATTGCTTTCTCAGGCGGCTAGTCCTAGTCTTTATAATCCTGTACCTTCTTCCAGAAGGCAAAAGCTGAAAGAGATCATTTCACGGCCCATGTCAAATAACTTGTATGTTATGATAGGCATTACCTGCCAAGGCTGCAGTTTCTGAAGCTCCTGCATCCCTCCTTCCACCGCTGCCCTGTATTTGGTCCTGGGCAAGAACATGGCATGTAGAGCATGTGCTGTGGCATAAACAGCATTATAGATGCTGTAGCTGTGGCTTGTTATGCTCATCTCAAAGCCAGACGAAGGGAGATTTTCCAGCTTCTCCTTTCCAGTGCAGGTTCCACTGGCCTGCTCCTCTGTACCGGAGTTTGGAAATAAACAGAGAAATGCTTGTTCCCAGAACTGCTTGACAAAGCCATTTCCATTTGCCTCAAAAGGATTTTGTACCTGAAGAAAGGCTTTGAATCCTTGTACCACATTTGAATGAACTGCAAAGGAGAGGGAACCGTGGAAGTCTTGCATATCCAGGCTAATTTGATAGTTCAATGCTGTGAAATCCACTTGTGCTGTCAAAATCCACACCTTGCCCACAGATGTTTTGTTAATATTTTCCATTTCACCTAGCACTAGCATTATTCGCAAGCGAATCATGGACGTTGTTCCTCCATAGAAAACAACAACCTTGGCTTCACTTTCCATAATAACATGATAGATTTGGATCAAGTCAGACTGCAAATCATAAAACTCTGCCAAATATGTGGTTTTCAGGGTTGTCTCTGAGAAAGCCAAGCAAATGCCTTTCTGGGAGAGCACAGGTTTCAGGGTCTGAATAAATCTCTCTCCACTGTCATTATCCACTGCGAGCAGCCCAACCCACGTCCAACCAAAGTGCAGAAGTAACTCAACAATCCCAGTGTACTGATGGGCTTCATTGGGCACCATCCTATAGAAGGAAGTAGAATGGCTTTGACCAGCATCTTCTGGAGCAAAGGAACCATAAGTGAGCTAAAGGGAATAAAGAGGCATAATTCATAAATGCAGAAGAAGGATTGTATGTGTATTCAAGGCTTACCCACCATAGAGATGAGATGAGCCAGTTCCTCAGTAAGGACACTCCAGAAAGTTGGGGGTGGGGTGGCCGATTTGGCCTCCATGGAGTGCTGCCCTGCTTTGCTCTCCTTTCTCCTCATCTTCTGTCTCCAGGTCATTCTCCTTGCTTTCCTGAGCTGCTGCTGTCCCTCTCCCTAATTTTCCTTTTCCATTTCATCCCCTTTGTTTCATCACAACATTTCATCTCCTCATTTTATGACGTCCTACCTTCCCTTCCTTTCCAAACCTCTATTGTACTACAGACGCACAGAATCACACACAAATGCCAGAACGTGTGCACAGCTGCCTCTTGACAGGCAGGCTTCCAGATTTGCAAAAGAGCAGCTTCAGTCTTCAGCCAGTAAGCCACAGGCAAAGTTGGAAGAAATGTCAATTTGCAGAATGGAATGTGGAGGTGTGTTTTTTGAGGAGTTGGAGTAAGGAAGCGAAATGATATGAGCTGTCTCCCACAAACACAGTACCTTCTCTGTCAGGAGGGCGGAAAGCAGGACTGGGGTGGGGGTGGTGTTTCCTGAGCCCCAACTGTGGATAAGTTGCAGCCTTATATAACTAGGATGTTTAGCTCTAGTTAATGCATGAGGGTGTAAAGACCATAGAGTAGTAAGCTGTTGTTGCCAATCTTGTGTAGGTCATGCCTCCTTCACCTCCGGTGAAAAGAGGGGACCTTTCTGGCAACACATGAGCCAAAGTGCAAAGTCTGTTGGCCAATCCAGACCATTCTCTGCATGCCTCAGTAGAAGCTCTGTGCAAGACCATTTCCAAACATAAAGAGAAAGTCACCTATTGAAAACAACAACCTTGGCTTCACTTTCCATAATAACATGATAGATTTGGATCAAGTGGGAATACATGACATAATACTCAGTCAAATGAGTCATTTTCAGGGTTGTCTCTGAGAAGGCCAGGCAAATGCCTTTCTGGGAGAGGAGAGGTTTCAGGGTCTGAATAAATCTCTCTCCACTGTCATTATCCACTGCGAGCAGCCCAACCCACGTCCAACCAAAGTGCAGAAGTAACTCAACAATCCCAGTGCACTGATGGGCTTCATTGGGCACCATCCTATAGAAGGAAGTGGATTGGCTTTGACCAGGATCTTCTGGAGCAAAGGAACCATAAGTGAGCTAAAAGGAATAAAGAGGCATAATTCATAAATGTTGAAGAAGTGCAAATTTTGTTGGCCAATCCAGACCATTCTCTGCATGCCTCAGTAGAAGCTTGGTGCTGTGGAAGACAAAGCTACTGATCTTTGTTTCTAACTGGCCCAGGAAACAGGACCATTTCCAAACATAAAGAGAAAGTCACCTATTGAAAATCCTAGTATTGACCTTTGAAAGCTCTAATTTGTCTGAACCTCATATATCTAGAGGGCCACCTTCTCCCACACCACCTACACTTCTTGGTTTATTTGGTGAGGTCAGGTCACACCTAATACATTCTGCTGCCTGAGATAGAAACCAGCTGGTCCTGCCATGGAATCCTCCTTCAATATACCAATAGGACCATATAATCCACTGCACTTGGGACACCAGACTAGTTAGAGGAGTCAGGGGAGGCACTGCTCAGACCTAGAGCAGAGAGAAAAGGCAAGTGTGCTTAAGAAGGGGAAATAGGACTGCCCACCTAGAGCGGACTTGTTAAAATGCTGCTGATGGCTCACTACTATCTGTTTTGTGCTACACAGGTTATTTAATTTGCAAAGCAAACAGGAAATACATTTTGTGAAGAGCAGGAGCACCCTCCTTTTTCAGCCACAACTCTACAAAACATTTTTGGATAGAAAAGATCATGGTGATTGAGTGTGAAGAGTCCAAGGCAGTATCTTACCTGGGGAATCTTGTAGATGCTCAATATGTCTGCCATGTAGAGGGAGGTATCAAAGTCCAGTCCTCCAATAACTGCCACCAGGTGTTTCTTGATGTCACACTTGTAGTTGGGTATAAGTGTGGAGGGAAGGTTCAGAGCAGCCCGGTAGGTCATCCTTTCATTGAAGTAACTTTCATAGATGTGGAATCCTAAGGTGATATTTGGTAAGATCTTGGGGTTCTCATTGATCTCCTTGACAGCAAATATCAAGGCCAGAATATGCTGGTAGTTCTTTGGCACAACACTGCAATGAGAATTTCATGCTATATTTTTGAAATATATGCTATGCAATTTAAAAGAGGGGGGGAGGCTTGACAATTCTTCAGCATTTTAGTTGAAATCGTGTCCTATTATATATGCCAAGGAGTTTCCCCTGAAGGAATACACCCCACTTTTATACTTGTAGCTCACTTTTATTAATTCAGTGGTACCTCAGGTTACAGACGCCTCAGGTTACAGACGCTTCAGTTTACAGTCTCTGCTAACCCAGAAATAGTACCTCGGATTAAGAACTTTGCTTCAGGATGAGAACAGAAATCAGTGGCAGCAGAAGGCCCCATAAGCTAAAGTGGTAGCTCAGGTTAAGAACAGTTTCAGATTAAGAACGGATCTCCAGAACGAATTAAGCCCTTAACCCGAGGTACCACTGTACATGCATTTTGGTGGAAACTTTACATCCGTATAGGCATTTTTGCATACATGACTTGGCTAGAAGATTGCACTGCAAAATCTGGAGAAATATAAATTTCAAATGAAGGCTCTGTTTTGATTTAGATAACTTTTTAGAGCAAGCAAATTTTGGTAGGTTCATATTTAAATGTGAACTGATTTGTAAGAACTGAGCAGCTTCCTACCTTAAAGTAGACACCAGCTCACTTGTTCTGATCTTCAACACAAAATATAGCTTAATATTTAAGCCTCAGCTGTCCACTTTCACCTCAGCTTTCTTTGGTTTTTCCCTCACACCTCCCTCCTTACAGTTAACTGACAGTTAACTGCCATTTCCCAACTGCCCCAACTGACAGTTAACTGCCATTTCTTGGCTGATCAGCCAATTAGTCTGTTGTTTCCCGGTCCAATTGGAATAAATGGACCTGATCCAGTCCCTGTCTATAAATGAAATTCCCTCTCTTCCCCTGTCACCAGTTCTCTGTCATCGAACAAGCCTGACACCATAGTGACAGCACAGGGCTACAGACATTGACAGTCACACAGAGACATCAACAGAAGCCATAAAATATTTTGAAACCATGAAGCTGATTAATAATAATAATAATAATAATAATAATAATAATAATAATAATATACCCGCTTCATCCAAAGATCTAACATGATAAAAATAAAGTGTACAGGCTGCCTTTTGGGCTTAGACATATAGAAATCGTTTATTTACAGGTACTTATCTGATCCCACAAAAAAGCTGTATCAAAATGCAGAGAAGTAGGTAGCCAGGCTTAATGGAGTTATTCTCATCATATTCAAACCTGTGACACATTGTAAACTGGGAGGGTCATATAAGACTGGCCTGACTTGGATGAGAAGATCTGAATGAGAATTTCACCTCAAAGGAGAGGTGAGCTTCACCCCAAACTTTCAGAGCAGAAGTTCAATATTCAGAACAGAGAAGGGCATTCCATATTAAACTATGTAAGTTTAAGTTGTGGCTCATCTTGTGAAACTCGTCTTGGAAGAAATTTGGTGGGGTGTGGGGAGGAGAGAACACATGAATGAAAGAAAGACTCTCATCTCACTGACTACACATTCAAATCTCCATTTCCCTCCCTCCAAGCCAACTCTTCAGCTCTGAAATGGTCCCCGCTCCCCGACACCTCTGCCTGGAAGGAAATCCCTCTAAAATCAGTGGAACATGCTTCTCAGTAAGCCTGATTAGCACTGGGGAATGTTTCTGTATCACCTGATTACTTGATACATGAAGTATTTACAAGGTATTAAGAAGTTGATGGGTGGTTAGCCTTTCTGTGAAGTCTACTTTGTCAAAAGAGGTAAAGAGGTGAGAAGCAAGTCCGCCAACAATAAGATCACCAGGTTGGTAGTATTCATGTGGAATTCTGGACAGATCATGGATGGTGCAATGTGTATGTTTGCACACCATATGCGGCAGATGAAAAAGAATGGGCACAACAAACAGCAACATACTGAGGCAAATATTCTTTCTCATCCGACACCCTCATTTCCATCTGGAAAATGAACCTTAGCTTCAGAACGACACTCAGTACAATACTCTGCCTTGACAGGAACAGCACTTTCCTACCAATTCACAAATTAAAATCCTATTTTACATCTCAAAAAAGAGAAAAGCAGAAATCCTTTCTTTTCCTCTTCCCTCTCCCTTGCTTAGAATAGCAGGAAGTTGTTTTATGCCCAGAGTTTAGACTCTGGCTAATATTGTCTGGAAATCTATGGAGACATTATTCAAGAGAGACTTAGTCATGGCGAGATTGATAATTACAGCTATGATGATAACTAGGTCTCTCTACATCAAAAACAACAAAATGAAAAAACACCAGCACATGCTTGTGTTATTTCATCAAAATGGTTTCTGTCTTTTTATGGGACAACAAAAGAGCATGCAAAAATAACTACAAGGAGGAAGAAAAGAACAGTGGTCCAGTCTGCTATCAGTGCTGAAAAGCTTCATCTGAAGAGTGGAAATGATAAGTCTGACCTCCAAAAATTCCACCCTGAACATCTGTTCATTAATTTACTGACAATCATACTAAGACTGAAAAATTGTGAAAGAGATTGACTTATGACAGATGATTTGTGTAGGTTGCAAGGAAAATGAAGTGAGAGAAACCCAGCAGATATTTCAAATCACAAAATATTCAGCAAAGGCGTGGAAATATAGGTTGTTAGATCTTAAAAATATACTCCCATGAGTTCCAAAACTTCCCTCTCCTCTTACCATTGAAAAGGACCACACATCTGGTCAGTGAAAACTGGCTTACTTACAAACGCTTCAAAGGTCAGGTTCATGTGTTTCTCCATACATCAGTCAGAAAACACAGGCAGTAGCACGTGGCTTAGTTACAGTGGTGAAAGCTCCAAATTATTGGTATAGGAGTCCAAGAGAGCCAGCTAAGACCTTAAATGTTGCGCTTCTTCGGTAGACTGATAGAGAGCAATAGGCCATATATTTCTGGATAAAGCCTGCTGGTGGGGCCTATGATTCTAAAGGTTGTAATTAGGGTGAGGTAAGCTAGTTTTTGCTGTTTTGGGGCCCTGCTCAAATTCCAAGGGTGTCTTGGTATCTTCCTCAAATGTAATTTTAAGGTAAAATGGTTCTGTTTGGTCCTGCAGTCTCTCAATAACGTATTTGCTTCTATTTGCTGCTTTCACTTCTTATTGTAGGATTTCATCTGAATGTGGTATGTAGGGCTGCTGTCAGGGCTGGTTTTCCCAAAGGGCCCAGCTCATCTTTCCAGACAACATAACCCTCAACTTACCTAACTCTGACAGGTATAACCCATCTCTTTTACTTGTTTGCCCATGGAGGACCATAGGCTGGGCCCCTATGGTTAAACTAGAACTAGAAAACCCCACTCCTTCCTGATATGCTAGCATCTCTCTCGTCTCCTTTACATGTCCTGCAGCATTGGGAAATTAGCCCTGAGAAGGTGTTCAGAAACCACACATTCTTTGCAAGTTCTGTGTGAGTGTCTGGGGGCAGTTGGAGGATGGATTGCAGCTAACAGATTGAGGTTGAATCCTGACAAGACAGAAGTACTGTTTCTGGGGGACAGGGGGTGGGCTGGTGTGGAGGACTCCCTGGTCCAGAATGAGGTAACTGTGCCCCTGAAGGACCAGGTGTGCAACCTGGGAGTCATTTTGGACTCACAGCTGTCCATGGAGGCGCAGGTCAATTCTGTGTCCTGGGCAGCTGTCTACCAGCTCCATCTGGTACGCAGGCTGAGACCCTACCTGTCCTTGGACTGTCTTGCCAGAGTGGTGCATGCTCTGGTTATCTCCTGCTTGGACTACTGCAATGGGCTCTGTGTAGGGCCACCTTTGAAAGTGACCCAGAAACTACAACTAATTCAGAATGCGGCAGTTAGACTGGTGACTGGGAGAGGCCGCCGAGAACACATAACACTCTTCCTGAAAGACCTACATTGGCTCCCAGTAATTTTCTGGGCACAATTCAAAGTGTTGGTGCTGACCTTTAAAGCCCTATATGGCCTCGGCCCAGTATACATGAAGGAGTGTCTCCATCCCCATTGTTCAGCCCAGACACTGAGGTCCAGCGCCAAGGGCCTTCTGGTGGTTCCCTCACTGCGAAAAGTGAGGTTACAGGGAAGCAGGCAGAGGGCCTTCTTGGTAGTGGTGCCCGCCCTGTAGAACGCCCTCCCATCAGATGTCAAAGATATAAACAACTATCAGACTTTTAGAAGACATCTGAAGGCAGCCCTGTTTAGAGAAGCTTTTAATATTTGATGAATCATTGTATTTTAATATTGTGCTGGAAGCTGCCCAGAATGGCTGGGTGAAAACAGCCAGATGAGTTGGGTTTTAATAATAAATTATTATTATATTATTATTATAAGCAGAAGCAGCTATTTGTGCTCCTAATAGAAAAAACACCTCAGATATGGAAACATATAGACTGCCCAAAAAAATGGGAATATGTGAAACAAAGAACTATTTGGAAGGGTGGTATATAGATGTAATAAAGAAAAAACGATGAGCAAATATAAAGGGAATGGTTAATTAACGTATTTGAGATATCAAGATGTAAGATAGAATTAGCTTTACAATTGCCCAGATGTATTCAGTATTCATAGTGGGTTATGGAATAAAATGGTCTTTTAATTTACCAAATTTCTTGTTCCACCATTTTTCAAATAATGTGTGATAATATTGTATTTTCTAATTAAAAGGATTTTTATTGCACTCATGTTCAAAACGGTTTTTCTTCAAAATATTCATTCAGAACCAACCAGTCCCATCTTCTGAACCAAAGCCCTTTAGCCCTTATAAGTAAGACCAATGAGGCCGGAGGAACATCGCCCAGCTATTGCATTATTGTTTTATTTGTTTTGATATGCTGTACACCACTTTGAGATTTTTATTAAAAATATAAAGTGGTATAGAAATTGAAAAGTAAAGAAATAATAAAAAAATCCAGAAATTGTGTAGCAAATATTGCCTGTAACTACTGAAATCAATGCTACTGATTAATCCTGACGGTAGCAGTTCCAGTGACACCTTACTTACTGGAGAATCACATAGGAATTGTAACAGATAAAATACAACATGGTTATACGATGTAGAAAAAGAGAGATTAATTTGCCCATATTCTGATAGAACAAAAACCAGAGATGTTAGGTTAATTTGTTATTTATTCTTTATTAACTTCTCCTTGCAGTTCAAATCAGGCCTTAACACAATGATGTAGCATTTGGGAGCAAAGATGGAGCCCAGTAAGCCAGCACTGGAGGCCAAGATGGAGAAGATCTCCACAGCCACCATGTATTTCCCCTTGGTGCTCAGGTACACTGGAACAAACGAGATCCAAACACTACAAAAGAGCAACATGCTGAAGGTGATGAATTTGGCCTCATTGAAGCTCTCAGGCAGTTTCCTGGCAAAAAAGGCCACAACAAAGCTGACCATGGCCAAAAAGCCCATGTAGCCCAGGACACAGTAAAACAGGGTGACTGACCCTTCGTTGCAGCCTAGAATGATTTCCCTCATCACAGAGTGCATGTCGGAATCAGGAAATGGGGGAGAGGTTCCTAACCATACAGTGCAAATGCCTGCTTGGATAAGGGAACAAGAAAACACAATGGAGCTTGCCAGTCTTTTCCCCACCCACTTCCTCATTCGGGATCCTGGTTTGGTGGCCACAAAGGCCAGAACTACCGTGATCGTTTTGGCCAGAACACAAGAAACGGTCACTGTGAAAACAAGGCCAAAAGCCATTTGTCGGAGCAGGCAGCTCACTCTTTCTGGAGGGCTGAGGAAGATCAATGGGCAGAGGAAGCAGAGCAGGAGGAAAGTGAGGAGAGTGTAGGTGAGGTTCCGATTGTTTGCTCTGACAATGGGTGTGTCTTGATGTTTAATGAAGATGGCAAGGACTAATATTGTGAGGAGAAAGAGAGAAAGAGCCAACAATGCTAAGCTCATCCCCAGAGGCTCTTTAAAGGACAGGAAGCTGATGGTCTTTGGAATGCATTGCGATTGGTCTCTGTGTGGATAGTGATCTTCAGGGCACCCAACACAGTCATCCATATCTGGAGAGAAAATAATATATTCAGATTTGAGATGTTCTGCATAGCAACTACAAATGCTACTGGTGTGGAACTCTTAAGGTTAAAATAGAAATATCACAGATGTCTCCTTTATACATTTGAAAAGTACCATGTATATATTGTGTCCCCTACCTTTCTGTGATGAAATCATGCCTTGAGGACATGGAGCACAATTATAGCAGCAGAATGGCTCCCCCGCCTTCTTTTCCTTCCTGGAACCAGGAGGACAACTTGGGTTACATAACGAAAGGGGTGAAACCTGCCCATTTAAATAAACACATAAAGATTTTAGCACACAGAAATTAGTAGTATTTCAACCCACCCCCAACTAGAAATAGGAAGACACTAAAATACTTATTCCAAACTCAGAGCCAAACTACTCATTTTTCTATTCATGCTTTTAAAAAAGTGTACTCAACCTGACCATCTGGCGAACAAATATCTCAAATGGATCGTGATCTGTTGGAATGTAATGTTAAATATATTCTCTTTATCTATCTCTATATGTTAAAGATATTCTCTTTTCCCGTCTCTCATGGATGTAGGAATTATGCCTCACCTGGTGAAAGCTTTGGTGCCACACCATTCTGTTGTCATCAATGGAAATCCGCTGGCCTGGGACAGCCTCCCCACCCAGTCTTCCAACCTTGACTCTCATGAAGGAGTTATTTGGAAAAGTGACTATGTTGGCAATATCAAAGCCAGCTTCTGCTTCCCTGCTCTCACTAAAAGATACCGTTTCTCCAGCAGAATTGTTAAAGGAGACACTCCTAAGGAGAGGATGGAGCTGCATTGGAAGAAAAATAGGAACTATGAAGTAATGCATATGTCTCTTCTTACTGACACTCAGGATGCCTCCAGCATTCAGTACTGGCAGGAACTGCTATGCAAGCAGAATCCACTCATTTCAAATGGTATGTAAGGCGAAGATTCACAGAAAGAGCCAATGATTTCCTTTCTCTCCTATAGGGAAAATCCTAATGCATTCCCGACCAAGAAGAAACGAGGAAAAAGTCCATGGATTTCAGTTCCCACCCCTTGGATATCTCCCACCCCATGGAAGAGAATTGTAGGGTAACCGGCCTCATATAACCATCATGCATCTAATCAACGCATGAAGGGGGTTAATGCCATGGAGCAAGCTGTCCTATCAGGCTTCTTCTCTGTCACTTCCCTTCACTTTGGGAGGAAATGGGCAACAAAGCCTTTTGGTTTGGGGAAACTCAGCCTACATGTGAATTCTCTGAGCTGCTCTCACCTTCTTCTCTCATTGTAGGCTTGTATCCTCCCCTCAACTTGTGTGCAGAGAAACTTCTTGTAAAGGAGCAGGACAGAGCAAGATCACGATCCTGCTTCAGTTACAGTTTCTCTACAAACATAGATACCTACTAACAAAGAAGCAGCACAGGGGGGCCACCATGGGGTGCATTGGAAGATGGCCGACAATAACATCTCACCAACCCACACGAGGTAATTAAGGGGCTGTTATGGTAATATGCAGTCTCCATTGCCCCCCAAGGGAATGGGGGGTACTGCCTTGCCTGCTGTGTCCATAATTCACCCCCGGATTCGAAAGAAGGGGGTGAGGGCACTAGGCACAAAGCCCTCGGGTGGAGTCGGCTCTCCCGGACACTGTCTCTGAATCGCACACTGGTTTGCATCAGCTCGAAATATTTAATTGGAATAGAAGCAAATGCACATACTTCAAGTGAAGATCGGGAGTAAAGACTGCTGATTAATGGGATCTCTGTGACGTGGAGCGACGGGTTGGACAATAAATCAAGTGAAGACTCATCATTAAAAGATGTCGGAGCGAAACAGAAAGGAGGGGGAGGAAAAACTTTTCTCTTTTTTTGTCTTATGTGAGTACCCAATAACCCTCCCCCCCCCCCGAGAGAAAGAATCGTTGCAAATTACTAATCACAAGCAGGAGATTAAGAACTGTGTGGAAATGAATTACTGATCAAAGAGAGGACTGGTGGGAACATTGGATGGAAAGAAAGCTTTATGACGCAATTACAAATGGAGATTCGTTAAGACAGGCCTGCCCACAGGAGGACGAGGGGGAGGAGGACCATGGTCATTGGAATGTGAATGTATGGTTATCAGAACGTGAATTTGACCTAGCAGGGCCCCCTGAGATTCAGATTGGCAAACCTGTGAAAATCAACGGACAGACTGTGGGAATGTTCTTTGCGGAAGTGTGGACATGGCGTCTGTCCTTTATGTGATATGGCTCTTGGAGAGTGTAAAATCCACACAGGATATGTTTGTTTTCAACCCGCTTGTGAAGATTATCAGAGATCACAAAGAAAGGAATATATGATAACAACAAGAAGATGAGGAAAATAACAAAGAGACTATCTGGACAGAACTGGACAGAACTGTGTAATTAAAGCAGCAACAAGAGTTTGGATCCCTTTCGGAGCTCGAACAAAAATTAAAAAAATTGGCTGTATAATTTGGAACTAATGTGATTTGGAGTTAATGTGATTTGATTGGCCTGTTAATAAAAATTAATTAAAAAAACAACAGCAAAGAAGCAGCACAGTGCAGGATTTGCAGCAACTGCTTAACAGCTGGAGGAGCAGGTTATCTGCATACGTTAGGCGGAGGATCCTAGTTTACAGTCAGTACTTGAAAATTTTCAGTGTAGGCTTCTACATTTCAATACGATACGATAATCTTTATTGTCATTGTCCCATACAGAACAATGAAATTTAAAATTTACATCAGACATACAGAAACCAACAAGCCTGCTATCCCAGCTATCCCAGCCTGGTTAGCTCCCTAAAAACTCTGATACCCCTTAATTAAATACAATATACTCCCATAGAGACTACCTTACACTGTGTTTAAAACCAAAATCACATTTGAATAGAAACTTTCTCAGGCGGCTAGTCCTAGTCTTTATAACCCTGTACCTTCTTCCGGAAGGCAAAAGCTGAAAGAGATCATTTCACTGCCCATGTCAAATAACTTGTATGTTATCATAGGCATTACCTGCCAAGGCTGCAATTTCTGAAGCTTCTGCATCCCTCCTTCCACCGCTGCCCTGTATTTGGTCCTGGGCAAGAACATGGCATGTAGAGCATGTGCTATGGCATAAACAGCATTATAGATGCTGTAGCTGTGGCTTGTTATGCTCATCTCAAAGCCAGATGAAGGGAGATTTTCCAGCTTCTCCTCACCAGTGCAGGTTCCACTGGCCTGCTCCTCTGCGTTGGAGTTTGGAAATAAACAGAGAAATACCTGTGCCCAGAACTGCTTGACAAAGCCATTTCCATTTGTCTCAAAAGGATTTTGTACCTGAAGAAAGGCTTTGAATCCTTGTACCACATTTGAATAAACTGCAAAGGAGAGGGAACCGTGGAAGGCTTGCATATCCCAGTTCATTTGATAGGTCAATGCTGTGAAATCCACCTGTGCTGTCAAAATCCACACCTTGCCCACAGATGTTTTGTTAATATTTTCCATTTCACCTAGCACTAGCATTGTTCGCAAGCGAATCATGGGCGTTGTTCCTCCATAGAAAACAACAACCTTGGCTTCACTTTCCATAATAACATGATAGATTTGGATGAAGTCAGACTGCACATCATAAAAGTCTGCCAAATATGTGGTTTTCAGGGTTGTCTCTGAGAAAGCCAAGCAAATGCCTTTCTGGGAGAGGAGAGGTTTCAGGGTCTGAATAAATCTCTCTCCACTGTCATCATCCACAGCGAGCAGCCCAACCCACGTCCAACCAAAGTGCAGAAGTAACTCAACAATCCCAGTGTACTGATGGGCTTCATTGGGCACCATCCTATAGAAGGAAGTAGATTGGCTTTGACCAGGATCTTCTGGAGCAAAGGAACCATAAGTGAGCTAAAGGGAATAAAGAGGCATAATTCATAAATGCAGAAGAAGGATTGTATGTGTATTAAGGACTGCCTGCCATGGAGACATGATGAGCCAGTTGCCTCAGGAAGGAGACTCCAGAAAGTTGGGATGGTGGCTGATTTGGTCTCCATGGAGTGCGGCCCTGCTTTGCTCTCCTTTCTCCTCAACTTCTGTCTCCAGTTCATCCTCCTTGCTTTCCTGCACTGCTGCTGTCCCCCGCCCTAGTTAATGCATGAGGGTGTAAAAGCCATAGAGTAGTAAGCTGCTGTTGCCAATCTTGTGTAGGTCATGCCTCCTTCACCTCCGGTGAAAAGAGGGGACCTTTCTGGCAACACATGAGCCAAAGTGCAAAGTCTGTTGGCCAATCCAGACCATTCTCTGCATGCCTCAGTAGAAGCTCTGTGCAGGACCATTTCCAAACATAAAGAGAAAGTCACCTATTGAAAATCCTAGTATTGACCTTTGAAAGTTCTAATTTGTCGGAAACTCATATATCTAGAGGGCCAACTTCTCCCATACCACCCACACTTCTTGATTTATTGGGTGAGGCCAGGTCACACCTAATACATTCTGCTGCCTGAGATAGAAACCAACTGGTCCTGCCATGGAATCCTCCTTCAATATATCAATAGGACCAAAACATCAACTGCACTTGGGACACCAGACTAGTTAGAGGAGTCAGGGGAGACACTGCTCAGACCTAGAGCAGAGAGAAAAGGCAAGTGTGCCTAAGAAGGGGGGAGAAGGCTGCCCACGTAGAGCAGACATCTTTAAATGCTTCTGATGGCTCACTACTATCTGTTTTTTGCTACACAGGTTATTTAATTTGCAAAGCTCACAGGAAACACATTTTGTGAAGAGCAGGACCACCCTCCTTTTTCAGCCACAACTCTACAATACGTTTTTTTGATAGAAAAGATAATGGTGATTGAATGTGAAGATTCCAAGGCAGTATCTTACCTGGGGAATCTTGTAGATGCTCAATATGTCTGCCATGTAGAGGGAGGTATCAAAGTCCAGTCCCCCAATAACTGCCACCAGGTGTTTGTGGGCGTCGCACTTGTAGTTGGGTATAAGTGTGGAGGGAAGGTTCATAGCAGCCCGGTAGGTCATCCTTTCATTGAAGTAACTGTCATAGATGTGGAATCCGAAGGTGATATTTGGTAAGATCTTGGGGTTCTCATTGATCTCCTTGACAGCAAATATCAAGGCCAGAATATGCTGGTAGTTCTTTGGCACAACACTGCAATGAGAATTTCATGCTATATATTTGAAATATATGCTATGCAATTTAAAAAAAAGGGGGGGAGGTTGACAATTCTTCAGCATTTTAGTTGAAATTGTGTCCTAGTATATATGCCAAGGAGTTTCCCCTGGAGGAATACATCCCACTTTTATACTTGTAGCTCACTTTTATTAAAACAGTGGTACCTCAGGTTAGAGACCCTTCAGGTTACAAACGCTTCAGTTTACAGACTCCGCTAATCCAGAAATAGTACCTCGGGTTAAGTACTTTGCTCTAGGATGAGAACAGAAATCGTGCGCCAACATTTCCATGCATTTTTATGGATACTTTACATCCGTATTTGCATTTTTGTATACATGACTTGGCTAGAAGATTGCACTGCAAAATCTGGAGAAGTATAAATTTCAAATGATGGCTCTCTTTTGGTTTAGATAACTTTTTAGAGCAAGCAAATTTGGGTAGGTTCATGTTCAAATGTGAACTGATTTGTAAGAACTGGGCAGCTTCCTAGCTTGAAATAGACACCAGCTCACCTGTTCTGATCTTCAACACAAAATATGGTTAACACACTGGGGATAAGTAGCTTAATATTTAAACCTCAGCTGTCCACTTTCACAGCTTTCTTTGGTTTTTCCCTCACACCCCCATCCTTACTTCTCCCAACTGACAGTTAACTGCCATTTCTTGGCTGATCAGAACCTTCAGCCAATTAGTCTGTTGTTGCCCAGGCCAATTGGAATGAATGGACCTGATCCAGCCCCTGTCTATAAATGAAATTCCATCTTTTCCCCTGTCACCAGTCCTTTGTCATCAAACAAGCTTGCACCATAGTGACAGTACAAGGCTACAGACATTGACAGTCACAAAGAGACATCAACACAAGCCATAAAATATTTTGAAACCATGAAGCTGATTAATTATACTACTACTACTACTACTACTAAACCCCCTTTCATCCGAAGATCTAACATGATAAAAATAGAGTGTACGGGCTGCCCTTTGGACTTAGACATATACAAATTGTTTATTTACAGGTACTGATCTGATCCCACAAAAAAGGTGTATCAAAATGCAGAGAAGCAGGTAGCCAGGCTTAATGGAGTTATTCTCATCATATTCAAACCTGTGACACATTTTAAACTGGGAGGGTCATATAAGACTGGCCTGACTTGGATGAGAACATCGTAATGAGAATTTCACCTCAAAGGAGAGGTGAGATTTTAAGACCCTTCACCCCAATCTTTCAGAGATGAAGTTCAATATTCAGAACAGAGAAGGGATTTCCATCTTAAACTAGGTAAGTTTAAGTTGTGGCTCCTCTTGTGAAAGTCTTCTTGGAAGAAATTTGGTGGGATGTGGGGAGGAGAGAACACATGAATGAAAGAAAGACTCTCTCATCTCACTGATGGCACATTCAGATCTCCATTTCCCTCCCTCCAAGCCAACTCAAAAGCTGTGAAATGGTCCCCATCCCCGACCCCTCTGCCTGGAAGGAAATCCCTCTAAAATCAGTGGAACATGCTTCTCAGTAAGCCTGGTTAGCGCTGGGGAATGTTTCTGTACCACCTAATTACTTGATACATGAAGTATTTACAAGGTATTAAGAAGTTGATGGGTGGTTAGCCTTTCTGTGAAGTCTACTTTGTCAAAATTGGTAAAGAGGTGAGAAGCAAGTCCGCCAACAATAAGATCACCAGGTTGGTAGTATTCATGTGGAATTCTGGACAGATCATGGATGGTGCAACATGTATGTTTGCACACCATATGTGGCAGATGAAAGAGAAGGGGCACAACAAACAGCAACATACTGAGGCAAATATTCTTTCTCATCCGACACCCTCATTTCCATCTGGAAAATGAACCTCAGCTTCAGAACCACGCTCAGTACAATATTCTGCCTTGACAGGAACAGCACTTTCCTACCAATTCACAAATTAAAATCCTATTTTACACCTCAACAAAGAGAAATGTAGAAATCCTCCCTCTTCCTCTTCCCTCTCCCTTGCTTAGAATGGCAGGAAGGGGTTTTATGCCCATGTTTAGACTCTGGCTGGTATTGTCTGGAAATCTATGGAGACATTATTCAAGAGAGACTTAGTCATGATGAGATTGATAATTACAGCTGTGATGATAACTAGGTCTCTCTACATCAAAAACAACAAAATGACTAGAAAAAACACCAGCACATGCTTCTGTTATTTCATCAAAAGTGGTTTCTGTCTGTTTATGGGACAACAAAAGAGCATGCAAGAATAACTACAAGGAGGAAGGAAAGGAACAGTGGTCCAGTCTGCTATCAGTGCTGAAAAGATTCATCTAAACAGTGGAAATGATAAGTCTGACCTCCAAAAATTCCCCCTGAACATCTGTTCATTAATTTACTGACAATTCTACTAAAACTGAAAAATTGTGAAAGGGATTGAGTTATGACAGATGATTTGTGTAGGTGTCAAGGAAAATTAAGTATAAAAAAGCAGAATACCCTGGATGCCAAGATCCAGGTTTGGGGCAAGTGCTCTTTGGTGAGAGAACCCCAACAGATATTTTCAATCACAAAATATTCAGCAAAGTGAATCGTGGAACTATAGGTTGTTAGATCTTCAAAATATACCCCCATGAGTTGCAAAACTTTCCTCTCCCCTTACTGTTGAACAGGGCCACACATCTGGTAAGTGAAAAACTAGTTTACTTAGAAACTCTTCAAAGGTCAGGTTCATGTGTTTCTCCATACATCAGTCAGAAAACACAGGCAGTAACACTTGGCTTAGTTACAATGGTGAAAGCTCCAAATTATTGGTAACGGAGTCCAAGAGAGGCTTCTTAGAGCCATGAGTTCTGAGCTTGTAGCAACCAGCTAAGACCTTAAATGTTGCGCTTCTTGGGTAGAGTGATAGAGAGCCTTAGGCCATTTATGTCTGGATAAAGCCTGCTGGTGGGGCCTATGATTCTAAAGGCTGGTAATTAGGGTGAAGTAAGCTGGTTTTTGCTATTTTGGGGCTCTGCTCAAATTCCAAGAGTGTCTTGGTATCTTCCTTAAATGTAATTCTAAGTTAAAATGGTTCTGTTTGGTGCTGCAATCTCTCAATAACGTATTTGCTTCTATTTGCTGCTTTCACTTCTTATTGTAGGAATTCATCTGAATCTGGTATGTAGCTGCTTGGTTATGGCTATAACTTGTGGGCTTGTGGCTCAGCAGGCAAGCTTTTTGTCTTGGTGAATCCCAAGAATATCCAGCATCCAACCTGAGTTCCATGACTCAGAATTTTGGGTGACTTTGCTGGGGTGCTGTCAGGGTTGGTTTTCCCTGGTTATCCTTTGGTTAAAGGGTGTTGTCAGGAATGAGGTGCAATAACACATCCCAATGCTTTTACCAGCTAGCAAGAATAAAGGAACAAGGTATTAACTCGCCAGGGAAGCTAGGATATCCACATTAGTACAAAGTAGAACAAATGTCCCCAAAGCTTGCTCCATGACCAGCAGTAATATAGAACTTCCTTCTCAAGAACCCATACCAAAAGGGATCCAAAGGTCCAATATAAGTTGACAAATAAATCAACAGTTCAAAAGTATTCGGTGTACATAAAAAGTACACTTACAGATTTTTAAAGACTCTTGCTTAGCCCTAAGAAATACCTGCTCACAAGCCATGCCACACACCCTGGTTTATGCTGGTTTATGCATGTTCATTATAAGGCAGGCGAAAACAAGAGGGAAAACTGAAAGCCAAGTTGTGAGTGAAGCATGAAGTAGATGGCGGTTTATACCCTTTTTCTGGAACCTGATATAGTATCCCCCAATGAGACTGATGAATCATGACAGTAGCAGTTCCACTCAAACCTTATTTACCAAATAATCACATAGAAAGGAATAAGCAGAAGCTTTTTAAGCACCCCAATATCTGCTTTCTCTCATTCATCTTCTAATTAACTATTATTTGGTGTTCTAGTCAGGTCTTCATACTTTGCAGTACCCATGACAGTTTCTTAGATTTACAAATGCACCCAAATGTTGAAAAAGGTTGAGGACCCCTATCTCAGAGAGACCACAGAGGATCTTTAAAGGAATTGCACATAGGAATTGTAACAGATAAAATATAACATAGTTATAGGATGTAGAAAAGGGGAGATTAATTTACCCATATTCTGATAGAACAAATAAACAGAGTTGATAGGTTAATTTATTATTTCTTCTTTATTAACTTCTCCTTGCAGTTCAAATCAGGCCTTAACACAATGATGTAGCATTTTGGAGCAAAGATGGAGCCCAGTAAGCCAGCACTGGAGGCCAAGATGGAGAAGATCTCCACAGCCACCATGTATTTCCCCTTGGTGCTCAGGTAGACTGGAAGAAAGGAGATCCAAACACTACAAAACAACAACATGCTGAAGGTGATGAATTTGGCCTCATTAAAGCTGTCAGGCAGTTTCCTGGCAAAAAAGGCCACAACAAAGCTGACCATGGCCAAAAAGCCCATGTAGCCCAGGACACAGTAAAACAGGGCAACTGACCCTTCGTTGCAGCCTAGAATGATTTCCCTCATCACAGAGTGCATGTCAGAATCAGGAAATGGGGGGAAGATTCCTAACCACACACTGCAAAGGCCTGCTTGGATAAGGGAACAAGAAATCACAATGGAGCTTGCCAGTCTTTTCCCCACCCACTTCCTCATTCGGGATCCTGGTTTGGTGGCCACAAAGGCCAGAACCACCGTGATCGTTTTGGCCAGCACACAAGAAACGGTCACTGTGAAAACAAGGCCAAAAGCCATTTGTCGGAGCAGGCAGCTCACTCTTTCTGGAGGGCTGAGGAAGATCAATGGGCAGAGGAAGCAGAGCAGGAGGGAAGTGAGGAGGGTGTAGGTGAGGTCCCGATTGTTTGCTCTGACAATGGGTGTGTCCTGATGTTTAATGAAGATGGCAAGGACCACCACTGTGAGGAGAAAGAGAGAAAGAGCCAACAATGCTAAGCTCATCCCCAGAGGCTCTTTAAAAGACAGGAAGCTGATGGTCTTTGGAATGCATTGTGATTGGTCTCTGTGTGGATAGTGATCTTCAGGGCACCCAACACAGTCATCCATATCTGGAGAGAAAACAATATATTCAGATTTCAGATGTTCTGGATAGCAACTCTTAAGGTGAAAAAAGAAATATCACAGATGTCTCCTTTATATATTTGAAAAGTACCATGTATATATTGTGCCCCCACCTCTCTGGGATGAAATCTTGCCTTGAGGACAAGGAACACAATTATAGCAGCAGAATGGCTCCCCCTCCTTCTTTTCCTTGCTGGAACCAGGAGGACAACTTGGGTTACACACAGAAAGGGGTGGCACCTACCCATTTAAATAAATACGTAAAATTTTAGCACAGAGAAATTATTAGCATTTATCCCCACCCTACCCCCAACTACAAATAGACATTAAACTACTTATTCCATTAAACTACTTATTCCAAGACATTAAACTACTTATTCCAAACTTGGAGTCAAACTATTCATTTTACTGTTCATGGTTTTTTTTTTTAAAAAGTGTGCTCAACCTGACCTTCTTTGTGCTCTCTTCAGGCACCCAAAAAGAACGCATGAGAGCTGAAGTTGGGAAGCGAATTTATCTTCACCAGCCCTGCATCCATTGTACCCATGCATAATGGGAATAACTGGTCCACATCCGATTTTCTAATCATAGCACATGTTTAAAATTTTGTTTCTTTGGGAGGACAGGCACATAGTGTCAAGAATGATCTACAAATATTGATAGATGCAAAAGAGAGAAGAGGTTTCTCTCTGCCGGATATAAGATTATATTACGAAGCATCTTGTCTTTGTTGGTTGAAGGAATGGATGACACTGCAGATTCCACATATCTTAGTTTTAGATTTACCGTATTTTTCGCTCTATAACACGCACCAGACCATAACACGCACGTAGTTTTTAGAGGAGGAAAACAAGAAAAAAAATATTCTAAATGAAACAGTGGATGTATGATTTTTGTGGTTCATGCTGTGGCCACAGACATGTGATCTGACAGTGAGTTTGGAGTAGCCCAATGCAAAAATCCTGAGGATCCATGTGGATCCATGCTTTGTAACCACGTTTTTGAACCACTGTGACCCTAGGCAACAGTGGGTGCGTGATTTTTTTGGTGCAAGATGTAGCCATGGACATGCTATGTGATCTGATGGTGAATTTGGGGTGACCCAATGCAAAGATCCTGTGGATCCATGCTTTGTAACCACGTTTTTGCACCATTGTGGCCCCAGGCCACAGTGGGTGCGTGATTTTTTTGGTGCAGGCTATAGCCATGGACATGCTATGTTATCTGATGGTGAATTTGGGGTGACCC
>JAXCMG010000034.1:4723021-4742372 GCA_034642415.1 Podarcis siculus
CTTCTTCTTCTTCTTCTTCTTCTTCTTCTTCTTCTTCTTCTTCTTCTTCTTCTTCTTCTTCTTCTTATTATTATTATTATTATTATTATTATTATTATAAAAGAACATGAATAATGGTCTTAGGTGTCTCAGTAAAATTAGGGCTACCATGTGTCCGGGATTTCAAAGGCAGAAGCGGCGTCCTGGGAAAAGTTCTGGAGAGTGGAGGTTTGTTCTGGATCTTTGGCAAGTAAAACAAAAAAATGTGGGATTTTACTTCCTTCTCAAAAACACCAGCATTTCAACTGCAAGCAGCAAACCCCTTCTTCTTCCCAAGAGACTCATGAAATACACTGGGATGAAAAGAGCCCCAAGCCAAAAGCCAAAAGCCAAAAGCCATATTCAGATGCTGGACAAGATTGGCAAATGGTGAGATCCTACACTGGTTGGGCGTTGATCTGAGCCAGCAAGATCTTATGTTGTGATTCCTGCATCGCGGACCACATGACTTCCAACTCTAAGATTCTATTACAGTGGTACCTCGGGTTACATACGTTTCAGGTTACATACGCTTCAGGTTACAGACTCCACTAACCCAGAAATAGTGCTTCAGGTTAAGAACGTTGCTTCAGGATGAGAGCAGAAATCGTGCTCTCGCGGCGCGGCAGCAGCAGGAGGCCCCATAGGCTAAAGTGGTGCTTCAGGTTAAGAACAGTTTCAGGTTCAGAACGGACCTCCAGAACGAATTAAGTACTTAACCCGAGGTACCACTGTATTCTTAAACAGTGCAGAGAAAAAAATGTTTTGAATCTGGCTGGAAAGGCTGTATGTGCTGGACTGATGATCTGTAAGTAGAATAACATTCTCTTTTCCTATCTCTCATGGATGTAGGAATTATGCCTCACCTGGTGAAAGCTTCTGTGCCACACCATTCTGTTGTCATCAAGGGTGAATGGCTGGTCAGGTGTAGCCTCCACACCAATCCTTCCAACCTTGACTCTCATGAAGGAGTTATTTGGAAAAGTGACCAGGTTGGTGATATCAAAGCCAGCTTCTACTTCCCTGTTCACACTAAAAGATACTGTTTCCCCAGCAGAGTTGTTAAAGGAGACACTTGTAAGGAAAGGATGGAGCTGCATTGGAAGAAAAAGAAAAAGAGTAACTTTGAAGTAATGCAAATGTCTCTCCTTTCTCACATTCAGGATACCTCCAGACTGTCAAAACAGGGAGGTAAAAGGTAAAGGTACCTCTGCCCGTATGGGCCAGTCGTGTCCGACTCTGGGGTTGCGCGCCCATCTCGCTTAAGAGGCCGGGGGCCAGCGCTGTCCGAAGACACTTCCGGGTCACGTGGCCAGCGTGACAAGCTGCATCTGGTGAGCCAGCGCAGCACACAGAAACGCCATTTACCTTCCCGCCGGGGGTGCTTTTGAACTGCTAGGTTGGCAGGCGCTGGGACCGAGCAACGGGAGCGCACCCCGCCACGGGGATTCGAACCACTGACCTGACGATTTACCCACAGCGCCACCCGCGTCCCTAAACAGGGAGGTAGTGCCATGCAAATATAATCTGTTTTCTGAGAAATGGTTTGTAGGGCGAGCATTCACACATTGAGCCAATGATCTCCATTGTTTCCTATGGGGAAAATTCCAATGCATGTCTGATCATGTTTGGATATCTACACACACACACACACACACACACACACACACACAGCCCAACTAGCCTCATATAACCAGCATGCTTGAGTCTAATAAATACATAAAGGGTTTAATGCAGGAGTCAGCAACAAACCTTTTCAGACCTTGGGGGGGGGGGCTATATTTTGGAAGGAAAAAAGGAACAAACTCCTATGCTCCACAAATAACCCAGAGATGCATTTTCAATAAAAGGGCACATTCTACTCATGTAAAAACACGCTGATTCCTGGACAGTCTGCGGGCCAGATTTAGAAGGCAATTGGGTCAAATCCAGCCCCCGGGCCTTAGTTTGCCTACCCATGGTTTAATGTCATAGAATAAGGTATTCTGACAGACTCGGCCAATGTCCCTTCCCCATACCTTGGGAAGAAATGGGCAACAAAGCCTATTGTTCTGCTCACTCTATATGTGAATTTTGTTTGTGGGGAGTTCTGAACTGCTCCCTGCAGCCTGTTTTTCATATAAGAATGTAATCTGAAACTACCATTTTCTATACCAAGAAAAAGTTTAGGAACTTTTACCATTTTGTCTTCTACTTCTGCAACATTTTTATGTGTGTTGTGTTCCAAAAAACTTTTGAAATTTAAAGAGTTTTGTAAGTAAACCACATTACGACCTGCTAAGCATGGGATCTATTTTTGTGCTAGGAAAGTGGGATTTTCTGGAATTCACTGGAAAGGGCATATTTTAAGGTTTTACATCCTGTATTTCCATGCTTCTGTTTGCTGCATGTTTCCCATGCACACAAAGGAAGATGCTCACAAGAAAACCTGGATTGTGCAGGATTGGGTCCTCCTGCTTAACGCTGTAAGCAGAACAGTCTGATTCTTCACTGAGCTGGTCCTGAATGAGCAGCTTCTCTGCACATAACTGGAGAATGTGGAGCTTAAAATTTTTCAGGGTACTGTTTTACATATCACTGCCTATGTCTAATGAATGATATCTCATGACACGCATTACCTGCCAAGGCTGAAACTCCTGCATCTCTCCTTCCACCGTTCTCCTATATTTGGCTACAGGCAGGAACATGGCATGTAGAGCATGTGCTATGGCATAGACAGCAGTATAGAGACTGTAGCTGTGGCCAGACATGGTCATCTCAAAAGCAGACGAAGGGAGATTCTCCAGCTTCTCCTCTCCAGTGCAGGTTTCACTGGCCTGCTCCTCTGTATTGGAGTTTGGAAATAAACAGAGAAATACCTGTGCCCAGAACTGCTTGACAAAGCCATTTCCATTTGCCTCAAAAGGATTTTGTGCCTCAAGAAAGGCTTTGAATCCTTGTACCACATTTGAATGAACTGAAAAGGAGAGGGAACCCTGGGAGGTTTGCATATCCAGGCTCATTTGCAAGGGTGGAGCTGTGAAATCCAGTTGTGCCGTCAAAATCCACACTTTGCTATCAGATGTCTTCGTCACATTTTCCATTTCACCTAGTACTATCATTGTCTGCAAGGCAAGTATGGACTTTGTTCCTCCATAGACAACCACCACCTTGGCTTTACTTTCCATAATAGCTTGATAAATTTGGATCCAGTGGGGAAACATGTCATAATACTCAGCCAAATATGCCATGTTCAGGGTTGTCTCTGAGAAGGCCAAGCAAATGCCTTTCTGGGAGAGCAGAGGTTTCAGGGTCTGAATAAATCTCTCTCCACCTTCACTTTCTCTAGCAAGCAACCCAACCCACGTCCAACCAAAGTGCAGAAGTAACTCAACAATCCCAGTGTACTGATGGGCTTCATTGGGCACCATCTTGTAGAAAGAAGTGGATTGGCTTTGACCAGCATCCTCTGGGGCAAAGGAGCCATAAGTGAGCTAAAAGGAAATAAAGGAGCATCATCTACAATTGCAGAAGTACTGGGTATGTGCAGCTAGGACCTGCCCACCCAGGAGGCAAAATGAGCCAGTTTCCTTAAGAAGGCAGGTTCCAGAAAGCTGGGAAGGGTCGCAAGTTGCACCCTGTGTTTCTCAGCCTCCACCTCCTTCTTTGCCATACCTCCATTCCCAGTTCCCTGAACTCCTGCTTTCCTCTCCTCTGCCCTCCTTTTCTTTATTTACTGTGATCTCTAGGTGTTTTTTTTTCTGTACTGCTGCTTTTCTCTCCCCTGTTTCTTTCATGTTGCTTCACCACAAAATTTCAACTCCTGATTTCATGGCGTCTTTCCTTCCTCTCTCAAGCCACTAACACACAGAATCCCCCTCAAGTGCCACAATGTGTGGGCAGCTGACTCCTGATAGGCAGGCTTCCAGCTATGCAAGAGAGCAGCTTTTGACTCCAACCCGTAGTCCAGGTAGAATTGGTGAGAGGGTGTCAGTTGGCAGAATGGAATTGGGATACATGTTTTTAGGTGTGTATGGACAAGGAAGTGGGGTGAGATGAGAACTTTTCTATCATCACCTTACCTTGTGAAGGGCAGGATCACTCTTCTTCGTCTCTCACAACTATTTCTATATTATACAAATCCTTTCTTGATAGAAGACATCATGGTGGATGTGTGAAATCCCCTACGCAGCATCTTACCTGAGGAATCTTGTAGATGCCCAAGATGTTTGCCAGGTAGACGGAGATATCCAAGTCCAGTCCCCCAATAACTGCCGCCAGGTGTTTCTGGTTGTTGCACTTGTAGTTGGGGACAAGTGTGGAGGGAAGGTTCAGAGCAGCCCAGTAGGTCATCCTTTCATCGAAGTAACTGTCATAGATGTGGAATCCCAGTGTAATATTAGGCAAGATCTTGGGGTTCTCATTGATCTCCTTGACAGCAAATACCAAGGCCAGAATATGCTGGTAGTTCTTTGGCACAATACTGCAACAAGAATTTTATGTTGTATCATTGAGAGATATACTATGCATATTGTTCAGGGGGCTCTTGATAATTTTGCCCTAATACACACATATCTGCAGAACAATTTCCCTTAAAAGAGCAGAATTTTAGCTTAATGTAGGGCTCATTCAGACTTTCCCACTCCTGACATTTTCCTCCAGGAAAATCTGATCTTTACCGCTGAACTGGAACTCACACCTCCCTAATAATGTCTCCCAACTGACAGTTAACTGACATTTCTTCACTGATCACTACCTTCAGCTGAATACAGTCAGAATGTATCTAATCCAGGCACTGTCTATAAAGATTAAAGACAATCATCTAGCCTGACTTGGATGAGAACATCAGGGGTTATTCGAGCATCACCTCAAAGGAGAGGTGAGCCTTGTGTAAGACATTTCAAACGAGAGTTTCTGTGGTGAAGATTAAGAACAGAGAAGGGCTTTCCATCTTAAACTAGGGAGGTTCAATCTTTGAGTCCTGCTCTTGTTAAACTCCTTGGAAGAGATTTGGTGGAATGTGGGGAGGAGAGAACACATCAACAAGACCAGGCTCTCTCATCTCACTGACACATTCAGATCTGCAATTCCCTTCAGTGGAAGTAAATCCAACTGAACTCTGGGGAACTAGCTTCTGAGGAGGCCTGGTTAGAGCTGGGGGATATTTCAGTATCATCTGATTATTTGACATTTGATGTCTTTACTGGATATTAAGGCGCTGGTGGATAGTTAGCCTTTCTTTGAAGTCTTCTTTGTCAAAAACAGCAAAGAGATGAGAAGCAAGTCCGCCAACAATAAGATGACCAGGTTGGTAGTATTCATGTGGAATTCTGGACAGATCATTGATGGTGCAACTCGTGGTCTGATTGCACACCAAATGTGGCAGATGAAAGAGAAGGGGCACAATAAACAGCAGCATATTGAAGCACATATTCTTTCCCATCAAACAGCCTTATTTCCATCCAGCACACGAACTTTGCTTCACAACCAATCTCAATCCAATATTCTGCCTTGTCACCAAAGACACTTCTCTAAATATTCACAGATTAAAATCCTATTTTATAACTTGATTAAGAGAAAGGTGAAAATCCTTCCTCTTTCTCTGTCCTCTCCCTTGCTTAGAATGGCAGGAAGAGGTTATAATACCCATGTTTTGACACTGGTTAGTATTCTCTGGTAATCTACTGAGACATTATCCAAGGGAGACACAAACATGCTGAGATTGATAATTATAGGTGAGATAATAACAAGCTCTCTTTACATCAGGAACATCAGAAAATGCCCAAAAATAATAATAATAACCCTGTTTCTGATGGTTCATTCAAAGTTCTTTCTGTTTATGGGACAACAAAAAGGCATGCAGAATTAAGAGCAACGAGGAAGAGAAGAACAGTGGGCCAGTCCGTTATCAGTGCTGACCAGTGGAAATGATGCATCTGACCTAAAGTTTCCCACCTGAGCACCACTTCATTAGTTTGCTGACAATTATACTGAGACGAAAGAATGGTGAAAAGGACAACTATTTGTGTTCCTGATAGAAATAACAACAACAACAACAACAACAACAACAACAATTTATTATTTATACCCCGCCCTTCTGGCTGGGTTTCCCCAGCCACTCTGGGTGGCTTCCAACAGAATATTAAAATACAATAATCTATTAAACATTAAAAGCTTCCCTAAACAGGGCTGCCTCCAGATGTCTTCTAAAAGTCTGGTAGTTGTTTTTCTCTTTGACATCTGATGGGAGGGCATCCCACAGGGCGGGTAACATTACAAAAAAGGCCCTCTGCCTGGTTCCCTGTAGCTTTGCTTCTCACACTGAGGGAACTGCCAGAAGGCCCTCAGAGCTGGACCTCAGGGTCCGGGCAGAACGATGGGAGTGGAGACGCTTCTTCAGGTATATTGGACGGATGCCATTTAAGATTTTAAGGTCAACACCAACACTTTGAATTGTGGTCAGAAACGTACTGGGAGCCAGTTTAGGTCTTTCAAGAACGGTGCTATGTGGTCTCGGCGGCCGCTCCCAGTCACCAGTCTAGCTGCTGCATTCTGGATTAGTTGTAGTTTCCAGGTCACCATAAATTCATGGGGAAGAGGACAGAACCCTGAGGCACCCCACAAGTGTGAGCCAAGGGGTCTGAACACTCACCTCCCCCACCACTTTCTGAACATGGCCCAGGAGGAAGGAGCGGAACCACTGTATAGCAGTGCCCCCACCTCCCAGCCCGTCTAGACGGTCCAGAGGGATGTTATGGTTGATGGTGTCAAAAGCCGCTGATAGATCCAGCAGAACTAGGAAACAGCTCTCACCTTTGTCCCTAGCCCACCAGAGATCATCGACCAGTGCGCCCAAGGCAGTTTCAGTCCCATGATGAGGCCTGAATCCCAACTGGAAGGGATCCAAATGGTCCGCTTCTTCCAGGCGTGCCTGGAGTTGTTCAGCAACCACTCGCTCAATCACCTTGTCCAAGAATGGAAGATTTGAGACTGGGCGATAGTTGACCATATTGGCCAGGTCTAAATAGGTTTTTTTAAGAAGCGGTTTAATGACAGCCTTTTTCAGTGGGTCTGGGAAGGCTCCCTCACAGAGAGAAGCATTCACCACCCCGCAAAGCCCATCACCCAGCCCTTCCCGGCTAGCTTTTATAAGCCAAGATGGGCAAGGATCAAGGAGACAGGTGGTGGGTTTCACTCGTCCAAGCAGCCTGTCCACATCCTTGGAGGAAAAGCACCTCACAACTGGTTGGTGGGACAGTATATAGAAGTAATAAATAAAAAGTAGTGTGTGGTGGTAATATATTTACTAATAAAATGGAGCTTAATTTCACTCATGTTCAAAATGCTTTTACTCCAAAATATTCATTCAGAAGCATGCTGCCCCATTTTTAAACAATAAACCCATTAAAAAACACAAAAATTGTTATTCATTGAATTTTAAGTTTAAAAATCCCCATGAGGAATGGTCTAGTGCATATTGCCCATGGCCACAGGAATCCCACACTGCACAAAAATAATAACTAAATAATTTAATTAATACCCAGAAATGGAGGGAGAGAGCTGGAGAGTTCTCATGGCTTGTGAGGGCAGAGACTGGAGGTGCAGCAGGGGGTTGTTTACGCTACTCAGTCCCCACCCTCACCTGACATCTAATGTGCATAGAAGAGCAGCAGAAGCAGCAACTTTCCCCACACATCCTCCAGTCAGCCCCCAAAATTCCAGATATGGGTATTTTAGGTGCAGTATTCTTGATCTGGAATGGAGGGAGAGCAGCAGAGAAGACATTCAAAGGGTTTTAGAGGGTGCTCCCTACTTATCCAATCTTCATTTATGTGTGGGGGGCACTTGAACATAACCCACAAGTAAGTGGGACTCGCTGTACTGAAATCTCTGAGAATGGCTAATCATGACAGTAGCAACTCTACAGAAACTTTAATGAGAGGAAAAAACCTAGAAAGGAATGAGACTTTTAAATAATAATAATAATAATAATAATAATAATAATAATAATAATAATGCCTTTCAATGTATTATTTTTTTCTGTTCAGTTTCTAGTCAATTATCCTCTGAATTTCTAGTCAGGTCTCTATATTTTATGGTACTGATGGCTGTTTTTTGGTTTCCAAATAATGCTTAAGGTTAAAACAAGATAAGGGGCTCCTCTGTCTGAGAGACCATATTTTGGTTTTAAAAGAAATTGCACATAACAATTGTAACATGTAAAATATAACACAATTTAATGGTGCAAATAAAGAGAGATTACATTGCTCATATTTTGGTAGGAAAACCCCCACAAAGATGAAAAGATAATTCATTATTTCCTCTTTATTAAGCACTCCTTGCTGTTCAGATCAGGCCTCAACACAATGATGTAGCATTTGGGGGCAAAGATGGAGCCCAGTAAGCCAGCACTGGAAGCCAAGATGGAGAAGATCTCCACAGCCACCATGTATTTCCCCTTGGTGCTCAGGTAGACCGGAACAAAGGAGATCCAAACACTACAAAACAACAGCATGCTGAAGGTGATGAATTTGGCCTCATTGAAGCTCTCAGGCAGTTTCCTGGCAAAAAAGGCCACAACAAAGCTGACAATGGCCAAAAAGCCCATGTAGCCCAGGACACAGGAAAACAGGGCAACTGACCCTTCGTTGCAGCCTAGAATGATTTCCCTCATCACAGAGTGCATGTCAGAATCAGGGAATGGGGGAAAGGTTCCTAACCATACAGTGCAAATGCCCACTTGGATAAGGGAACAAGAAATCACAATGGAGCTTGCCAGTCTTTTCCCCACCCACTTCCTCATTCGGGATCCTGGTTTGGTGGCCACAAAGGCCAGAACCACCGTGATAGTCTTGGCCATCACACAAGAAACGGTCACTGTGAAAACAAGGCCAAAAGCCATTTGTCGGAGCAGGCAGCTCACTCTTTGTGGAGGGCTGAGGAAGATCAATGGGCAGAGAAAGCAGAGCAGGAGGAAAGTGAGGAGGGTGTAGGTGAGGTCCCGATTGTTTGCTCTGACAATGGGTGTGTCCTGGTGTTTAATGAAGATGACTAGGAGCACCAGTGTGAGGAGAAAGAGAGAAAGAGCCAACAAGGCTAAGCTCATCCCCAGAGGCTCTTTAACGGACAGGAAGCTGATGGTCTTTGGAATGCATTGTGATTGTTCCATGTTGGGATAATGATCTTCAGGGCACCCAACACAATCATCCATATCTGGAGAGACCATAATACTTTCAGATTTTAGAAGTGTTGCAAAGCAACTACTAATGGTGTCAGTATGAACTCATAAGCTTAAATTATCACAGATATTTCCAGAGTAACCAGATTGAGAGTGACGCATGAGAACCCCACCTCAGCACTTTGTGTTGGGTCAAGTGCAGAGGCGGAGCTACTTGCTCTGACACCCAGAGCGGCATGTGGGCGGGACTAGCCAACCCAAAGGGGCAGGTGTGGGGGCGCTGCAAGCTGCCCATGCAGCAAGCATCCAAGGGCACTGCCAGCGCGGTGAGCGTTGGGGGGAGGGTGACGTGGCGATGTCAGCTCCCTCAGGTACAAGTACAAATACAAATCAGCCTCGCATTATAATTGTTCAGAACAGGAACTCAGGAATGTGTCATCCCAACTCAAATAATTGGTCCATTCAGCTCAGTATTGCCTGCTCTATTTTATCATTCATCATGGGTGACATATTGTTTTTTGGGGTGGAGGGCAGGGACAACGTCCATATTCCTTTATGGGGGCTGTGTGCCAATAGGAATGGAGGAGAAATTTGATTTTGTTGCCATTTGGATGGGAAAGTTATTTAAATTGTACTTCTTGAACCAAAACAAAGCATAATAGAGTTTGCCCCCCAAAATGGTACAGTTCTCCGATCAAACAAAATGTACAAAATGCATATTTCTATAACTTTTCCATAATTTATAACATTACTTATGTTTGAAAACTATATCCCTTTTGTTTCTTACTTTTCTCAGATGAAATCTTTCCTTGAGGACATGGAGCACAATCATAGCAGCAGAATGGCTCCCCCTCCTTCTTTTCCTTGCTGGAACCAGGAGGACAACTTGGGTTACACACAGAAAGGGGTGGAACCTGCCCATTTAAATAAACACTTAAACATTTTAGCACACAGAAATCATTAGCACTTTTGTGTCCTTTTTCATCTAACCAGCAGTAGGAAGACACTAAACCTCTTACCGTATTTTTCGCTCTATAAGACGCACCAGACCATAAGATGCACCTAGTTTTTGGAGGAGGAAAACAAGAAAAAAAATATTCTGAATCTCAGAAGGCAGAACAACAAGAGGGATCGCTGCGCAGCAAAAGCAGCAATCCCTCTTGCTGTTCTGGCTTCTGGGATAGCTGCGCAGCCTGCATTCGCTCCATAAGAGCACACACATTTCCCCTTACTTTTTAGGAGGGAAAAAGTGAGTCTTATAGAGCAAAAAAATACGGTATTCGAAACTCAGTGCCAAGCTACTCATTTTGTCTTTGAAAAAATTAAACTTCATTATATCACTGTGGAAAAGAGGACTGTGAGAAAATGGAATCTTATTTGAGTGATTGTTACATACACCGAGTACCCCAAAAAACCGGCCAGGTTTGAATGAACCTGTATTGATATTTGAATTACAAATGGCAATTGTCATGGGACTTCCATTGGAAAGGGGGAGGGAGGCAGGAGGATACAGAGAGCCTCCAGTGATTCTGAGAAGCAGCTCCTCCTCTGGCAGTGGAGAAAACCACAACTCCAGTGGAGCCGAGGGGGAGGGGAGTAGCCAGGTGAAGGGAGGGCTCAAAGATGCTACAGAGAGCCCAAGCGCCTCACCTAGCCCGGCCGGCCAGGAGGCACACACGCCGCTTCCGTTGCCCTGCTTGCGCAGAGGGGTGAAATGTAAGGAGGGGAGGTTGAGATCTGGGGTCTCTAAGTTCTTATGCTGGGGGAGAAACCGGAAAGGGTCACTCCCGGAATCTGCAAGTGACTAAGACGGACATGAACTTTGGAGTTGTGCACTGTAAATAGTTTGCACCAATAAAACCTGAAAAAGACAGATATGAAGATATGAAGATATGAAGACTGTAGCAGATAAAGAAGATATGAAACTATGTCATGACATATGTTACAATGTGTATTATATTTATTTGTATTTTAAACTTTAATAAACATTTATAAAAAAATAAAAATAAAACCTGAAAAAGACAGGTGGGAGTCTTGCCTGGTTACTCACGAGCAACCACCTGCACATCTGACAGCAATAAATAGAATGAAGATGGGGAAAACACCTGGGCCAGATGGACTTACGGCACTTTATTATAAAAAGTTTCAGGACGCACTTACTGAACCACTTAAGGGCACCATGAATAAAATTTGGGTGATTGGAGTAATTCCTGCTTCAAGGAAGGATGGATTTATTACCCTGATCCCTAAAAAGGATAGTGACTTCGCAAAGAAAAAATTACAGACCTCTTTCTTTATTGAACGGTGACTATTAACTATTTGCTACAATTATAGCTAACAGACTAAAAAAGACATTGACTGGGTTAGTCCACGGAGACCAAGCCGGGTTCCTACCAGGCCAATAAATGAAGGACAATGTAACAAATGCAATTAAGTTAATAGAGTACAGTGGTACCTCGCAAGACGAATGCCTCGCAAGACGGAAAACTTGCAAGATGAAAGGGTTTTTAGTTTTTTGAGTTGCTTCGCAAGACGATTTTCCCTATGGGCTTGCTTCGCAAGACAGAAATGTCTTGCAAGTTTGTTTCCTTTTTCTTAAAACCGTTAATACAGTTGCGACTTGACTTCGAGGAGCAACTCAGGACGCGGAGTGGTAGCCTTTTTTTGAGGTTTTTGAAGACTTTGGTGATTTTTGAAGCTTTTCCAAAACCTTTCCGACACCGTGCTTCGCAAGACAAAAAAATCGCAAGACGACAAAACTCGCGGAACGAATTAATTTCGTCTTGCGAGGCACCACTGTATTTGGAAGTGAGAAATGAATAACAGGCCACATTAATATTTTTAGATGCAGAGAAAGCCTTTGATTATATTTAATGGTCATTTTTTATTAAGGTATTAGAGAAAATGGAAATAGGTAATTCTTGCCTGGCTGCAATTAAAGTGATCTATACCGATCAATCCGCAGATATTTTAATAAATAATATTCCTTCATACAAATGCAAAATAGAAAAAGGAACAAGACAAGGGTGTCCCCTATCTCCATTGCTGTTTATTTTGACATTAGAAATATTGCTTCAGAATATAAGGACAAATAGGGAAATTAAAAGTATTGAGGTGGGGTGTAGAGTCTATAAATTAATAAATATAAAATATGCAGGGATTTATGATATGTAAAAGAAACCATGGAAAGAGAAGAAGGGAAGTCATTGATATTATAAAGATGTTAAAATGAGTATTTTAAATTGCTAAACAAAATTTAATTAAGAAAAATATATGAAAAAATAATAATGCTGAAAGTTACCATGTCTGAGCCCCTTTCAGGCATTCAGGAAGAATGCATGAGGGTGCAAATGGGAAGAGGATTGAGGATTCATCTTCACCAGCACAGCCCTTATTGTCCCCATGTTGTTCTTTGGTCGTTTAGTCATGTCTGACTCTTCGTGACCCCATGGACCAGAGCACGCCAGGCACTCCTGTCTTCCACTGCCTCCTGCACTTTGGTCAAACTCATGCTGGTAGCTTCGAGAACACTGTCCAACCATCTCGTCCTCTGTTGTCCCCTTCTCCTTGTGCCCTCAATCTTTCCCAACATCAGGGTCTTTTCCAGGGAGTCTTCTCTTCTCATGAGGTGGCCAAAGTATTGGAGCCTCAGCTTCAGGATCTGCCCTTCAAGTGAGCACTCAGGGCTGAAGAATGGATAGGTTTGATCTTCTTGCAGTCCATGGGACTCTCAAGAGTCTCCTCCAGCACCATAATTCAAAGGCATACATTCTTCAGCGATCAGCCTTCTTTATGGTCCAGCTGTCACTTCCATACATCACTACTGGGAAAACCATAGCTTTAACAATACAGACCTTTGTTGGCAAGGTGATGTCTCTGCTTTTTAAGATGTCTAGGTTTGTGATTGCTTTTCTCCCAAGAAGCAGACGTCTTTTAATTTCATGAATTCTGTCACCATTTGCAGTGATCATGGAACCCAAGAAAGTAAAATCTCTCACTGCCTCCATTTCTTCCCCTTCTATTTGCCAGGAGGTGATGGGCCCAGTGGCCACGATCTTCGTTTTTTTTATATATTGAGCTTCAGACCATATTTTGCGCTCTCCTCTTTCACTTTCATTAAAAGATTCTTTAATTCCTCCTTACTTTCTGCCATCAAGGTTGTATCATCTGCATATCTGCGGTTGTTGATATTTCTTCCAGCAATCTTAATTCATCCAGTCCAGCCTTTCGCATGATGAATTATGCATATAAGTTAAATAAGCAGGGGGACAATATACAGCCTTACCGTACTCCTTTCCCAATTTTGAACCAATCAGTGGTTCCATATCCAGGTCTAACTGCAGCTTCTTGTCCCACATAGAGATGTCTCAGGAGACAGATGAGGTGATTAGGCACTCCCTTTTCTTTAAGAACTTGCCATAGTTTGCTATGCTCAACACAGTCAAATGCTTTTGCGTAGTCAATGAAACAGAAGTAGATGTTTTTCTGGAACTCTCTAGCTTACTCCATAATCCAGCGCATATTTGCAATTTGGTCTCTGGTTCCTCTGCCCCTTTGAAATCCAGCTTGCACTTCTGAGAGTTCTCGGTCCACATACTGATTAAGCCTGCCTTGTAGAATTTTAAGCTTGCTTAACCTTGCTAGCGTGTGAAATGAGCGCAATTGTGGGGTAGTTGGAGCATTCTTTGGCACTGCCCTTCTTTGGGATTGGGATGTAGACTAATCTTCTCCAGTCCTCTGGCCACTGCTGCATTTTCCAAACTTTCTGGCATATTGAGTGTAGCACCGTAACAACATCATCTTTTAAATTTTTTAATAGTTCAGCTGGAATATCATCACTTCCACTGGCCTTGTTATTAGCAGTGCTTTCTAAGGCTCATTTGACTTCACTCTCCAGGATGTCTGGCTCAAGGTCAGCAACCACACTCCAATTTTCTTGAACAGATCTCTGGTTTTTCCCATTCTTTTGTTTTTCTCTATTTCTTTACATCACTCGTTTAATTTTGATGTTGCCCATCTGGTGATGTCCATGTGTAGAGTTGTCTCTTGTGTTGTTGGGAAAGAGTGTTTGTGATGACCAGCTTGTTCTCTTGACAGAACTCTATTAGCCTTTGCCTTGCTTCGTTTTGCTTCAAGGTCAGAATTGCCAGTTGTTCCCTTTACCTCTTGACTTCCTACTTTAGCATTCCAGTCCCCTATAATGAGAAGAACATCCTTCTTTGGTGTCAGTTCTAGAAGGTGTTGTAAGTCTTCATAGAATTGGTCAATTTCAGTTTCTTCAGTACGGGTAGTTGGTGCATAAACTTGGATTACTGTGATGTTACAAGGTCTGCCTTGGTTTTGTATCGAGATCATTCTATCATTTTTGAGATTGCATCCCAGTACAGCTTTCGCCACTCTTTTGTTGACTATGAGGGCCACTCCATTTCTTCTACAGGATTCTTGCCCACAGTAGTAGATACGATGGTCAGCTGAACTGAATTTGCCCATTCCTGTCCATTTTAGTTCACTGATATCCAGGATGTCAATATTTATTCTTGCCATCTCATTTTTGACCACCTCCAACTTACCCAGGTTCATGGTTCTTACATTCCAGGTTCCTATGCAATATTTTTCTTTACAGCATTGGACTTTCCTTTCACTTCCAGGCTTATCTGCAATTGAGTGACCTTTCGGCTTTAGCCCAGCCGCTTCATCAGCTCTGCATCTACTTGTACTTGTCCTCTGCTCTTCCTCAGTAGCATGTTGGACGCCTTCCGACCTGAGGGGCTCATCTTCCAGCGTCATAACTTTTATATGCTGGTTGGTTTTGTCCATGGAATTTTCTAGGTTGTGGGACATTGAACGCCAAGAACTAACAGCAGCAGCAAAGAAAACATAAAGGTACCCCTGCCCATACGGGCCAGTCTTGACAGACTCTAGGGTTGTGCGCCCATCTCACTCTATAGGCCGGGGGCCAGCGCTGTCCGCAGACACTTCCGGGTCACGTGGCCAGCGTGACAAGCTGCATCTGGCGAGCCAGCGCAGCACACGGAACGCCGTTTACCTTCCCGCTAGTAAGCGGTCCCTATTTATCTACTTGCACCCGGGGGTGCTTTCAAACTGCTAGGTTGGCAGGCGCTGGGACCGAGCGACAGGAGCGCACCCCGCCGTGGGGATTCGAACCGCCGACCTTTCGATCGGCAAGTCCTAGGCACTGAGGCTTTAACCCACAGCGCCACCCGCGTCCCCAAAGAAAACATACTCCCCTCTTAACTTTCAGATTTCTTGAGCACATGAAATTAACCACAATTATCTTGAATTTTCGCTCAGTACTCAAGAAAGAAGGGCATTTTCGCTGGCCAGGTTTAATTCAAATCCTTCAAACCTCCTATGGGGAAGCTTCTCGAGAATGGTGGAAGGAGAAAGAATTTGCCCATGTGAAGACCATCAGGTGGAAAGTCTTAAACATATGGTTCTTAAATGTAAACTATATGTTGATCTCTGCCAGCAGTTCCTAGGTATCTGAAGAAGTGAGCATGCACAAAAAAGCTCATACCAACAAAAAACTTAGTTGGTCTCTAAGATGCTACAGGAAGGAATTTTTTTTATTTTGTTTCGACTGTAGCAGACCAACACAGCTACCTACCTGTACCTTACATGGTAACAACCAAAACAATATCAACCCCAGATCAAAAGGCCAGAGATACTTTAATCAGACAACAAACTGAGAGAAGAGGTATGTTTCCACCTGGCGCCTAAAGATATGTAGGGAAGAGTGCCTCCTTGGAGGGGGACAGACTGATTTTTTAAAAAGTATTTGGCCCCCATTGTTTGAGTCTTCCTCAATCTAAGAAGTCCATTTCCTCATTCCACTGTTGGTGAGAAAAACAGCTACCCACAAACTCCATAGTCCCTGCTTCCTTCCCATTGGAGCAACAAACACCTTATTCTTGACAAGAGACTCATGAAATACCCTGGGATAGAGAGACACACAAGGTAACAGTCACATGCACACCATATCCAGATACAGGACAAGACTGCCCATGGGTGTTATCCTGGACAAGATGGGCCATTGGACTGATTCAGCAAGCTTTTCTTTTGTTCTTATGTAGTGCAGAGGAAAATCTAAAGATGCAATAATATTGTTTTCCTATATCTCATGGATGTAGGAAGTATGCCCCACCTGGTGAAAGCTTCTGTGCCAAACCATTCTGTTGTCATCAATGGAAATTTGCTGGCCTGGGGTGGCTTGCACATCCACCCTTCCAACCTTGACCCTCACAAAGGAGTTATTTGGAAAAGTGACTATGTTGGTAATATCAAAGCCAGCTTCTACTTCCCTGTTCTCACTGAAAGATACCATTTCTCCAGCAGAGTTGTTGAAGGAGACAGTCCTGAGGAAGGGATGGAGCTGCATTGGAAGAAAAATAGTAACTGTGAGGTAATGCATATGTCTCTCCTTTTTGGCACTCATGATGCCTCCAGTCTGTCTGCACTCTGTTTCTATACCAATATTTTAGGAACTGTAGCCATTATTGTAACCGAGCTATGTTTGACTCCCTGCACAACTGACTGCTGTATGGAAAAGCACATGAATCTGACCTTTGAAGAGCTTTGCAAGTAAACAATGTATAACTTATTAATTATGTGACCTGTCTTTGTGGTAAGGAAGTGGGATATTTTGGGATCAACTAGAAGGGGTACATTCTAAGGTTTTAACGCCTACATTTCATGCCTTTATTTGCTGCATGAGTTGCTATATTAAATCTCTTCTAGGGTTCTCTCACCAAAGAGTCCAATAAGAATGATATTGTTTAGCAAGCTCAGCAAAAACTAAAAAAACAGGTTTTAAATCCTCTCCCTTACTGTTCCCCATCCCACTTCCCCTGCCACAGCTACTTTTTTCTCCAGGTCCACCGGCCTCTCCCTGCCAGCTCTCTCCTACTCATCTCAGTGTAGGCACGGATCCTCGATGTAACTTGTATGTAGAGGGTCTGCCTTCACTAACAAGTTCTCTGCATGCAAAGGCAGTTGCTCACACAAAATGGGACCGGTCTGGTACTTCACTGTCTTACTCCATGAGTAGCTTTTATGCCCACAAGGGGAGAATGTGCTCTTACACTGGAGCTTGAAATTTTTCAGGGTACGGTTTTACATATCACTGCCTATGTCAAATAAATTTTATCTTATGCGAGGCACTACCTGCCAAGGCCAAAGCTCCTGCATCTCTCCTTCCACCGCTGATTTGTATTTGGTCCTGGACAAGAACATGGCATTTAGAGCATGTGCCGTTGCAAAGACAGCATTGTAAAGACTGTAGCTGTGGCCAGACATGGTCATCTCAAAAGCAGACGAAGGGAGATTCTCCAGCTTCTCCTCTCCAGTGCAGGTTCTACTGGCCTGCTCCTCTGTACTGGAGTTTGGAAATAAACATAGAAAGACTTCTGCCCAGAACTGCTTGACAAAGCCATTTCCATTTGCCTCAAAAGGATTTTGTGCCTCAAGAAAGGATTTGAAACCTTGTACCACATTTGAATGAACTGTAAAGCAGAGAGAACCATGGAAGACTTGCATACCCAGGTTCATTTGATAGGTCGTAGCCGTGAAATCTAGCTGTGCCATCAAAATCCACACCTTGCCCACAGATGTCTTGGCCACATATTCCAATTCACCAAGAGCTACTATGTTTCTCAAGGGAAGCATGGACTTTGTTCCTCCATAGACAACCACCACTTTGGCTTTACTTTCCATAATAGCTTGATAAATTTGGATCCAGTGGGGAAACATGTCATAATAATCAGCCAAAGAGGTCGTTTTCAGGGTTGTCTCTGAGAAGGCCAAGCAAATGCCTTTCTGGGAGAGCAGAGGTTTCATGGTCTGAATAAATCTTTCTCCACTTTCTGCAGCAAGCAATCCAACCCACGTCCAACCAAAGTGCAGAAGTAACTCAACAATCCCAGTGTACTGATGGGCTTCATTGGGCACCATCCTATAGAAGGAAGTGGATTGGCTTTGACCAGGATCTTCTGGAGCAAAGGAACCATAAGTGAGCTAAAGGGAGATAAAGGAGCATCATCTACAATAGCAGAAGGACTGGGTATGTGCATCCAGGGCCTTCCCACCCAGGAGGCAAAATGAGCCAGTTGCCTTAAGAAGGCAGGTTCCAGAAAGCTGGGAAGGGTGGCAGATTGCACCCTGTGTTTCTCAGCCTCCCGAACCTTCTCTGCCTCCCCTGCATGCCCAGTTTCCTGCTCTCCTGCTCTCCTGTTCTCCTCTCCTCCCCTCTCCCTTTTTCTTTATCAACTGTGATCTCTAGGCTTTTATAAGCTGCTGCTTTTTTCTCCTGTTTCTTTCATGTTGCTTCACCGCAACATTTCAACTACTAATTTCATAGCATCTTCCCTTCCTCTATCAAACCACTAACACACAGAATTCCCATCAAGTGCCACAATGTGTGGGCAGCTGACTCCTGATAGGCAGGCTTCCAGCTTTGCAAGAGAGCAGCTTCAGTCTCCAACCAGTAGGCCATGGAGCAAAGGTGAGAGGGTCTCAGTCAGCAGCATGGAATTTTGAATACGTGTTTTTAGGTGTGTGTGGACAAGGAACTGGGGTGAGATGAGCAATCCTCTACCATCACATTACCTTGTGAATGGCAGGATCACTCTCCTTTGTCTGTCACTACTATTTCTATATTATACAAATCCTTTTTGGATAGAAAATATCATGGTGAATGTGTATGAAACCCCTAGGGCAGCATCTTACCTGGGGGATCTTGTAGATGCCCAAGATGTTTGCCAGGTAGACGCAGGTATCCAAGTCCAGTCCCCCAATAACTGCCATCAGGTGTTTCTGAATGTTGCACTTGTAGTTGGGTCTAAGTGTGGAGGGAAGGTTCAGAGCAGCCCGGTAGGTCATCCTTTCATCAAAGTAACTGTCATAGATTTGGAATCCCAGTGTAATATTAGGCAAGATCTTGGGGTTCTCATTGATCTCCTTGACAGCAAATACCAAGGCCAGAATATTCTGGTAGTTCTTTGGCACAATACTGCAAAGAGAATTTTATGCTGTATCATTGAGAGATATGCTATGCATGTTGTTCAGGGGCCTCTTTATGATTTTTGAGTATTTTAGTGTAAATTTTGCCGTAAATTACACATATCTGCAGAACAATTTCCCTTAAAAAAGCAGAATTTC
>JAXCMG010000034.1:4747372-4770536 GCA_034642415.1 Podarcis siculus
CCTTCGTTGCAGCCTAGAATGATTTCCCTCATCACAGAGTGCATGTCGGAATCAGGAAATGGGGGGAAGATTCCTAACCACACACTGCAAAGGCCTGCTTGGATAAGGGAACAAGAAAACACAATGGAGCTTGCCAGCCTTTTCCCCACCCACTTCCTCATTCTAGATCCTGGTTTGGTGGCCACAAAGGCCAGAACCACCGTGATTGTTTTGGCCAGCACACAAGAAACGGTCACTGTGAAAACAAGGCCAAAAGCCATTTGTCGGAGCAGGCAGCTCACTCTTTCTGGAGGGCTGAGGAAGATCAATGGGCAGAGGAAGCAGAGCAGGAGGAAAGTGAGGAGGGTGTAGGTGAGGTCCCGATTGTTTGCTCTGACAATGGGTGTGTCCTGATGTTTAATGAAGATGGCTAGGACCACCACTGTGAGGAGAGAGAGAGAAAGAGCCAACAATGCTAAGCTCAAACCCAGAGGCTCTTTAACAGACAGGAAGCTGATGGTCTTTGGAATACATTGTGATTGGTCTCTGTTTGGATAGTGGTCCTTTGGGCATGCAATACAGTCAACCATGTCTGGAAAGAAAATAATAAATTCAGATTTTGGATGTGTTGCAGAGCAACTGCTAACGCTGCCAGTATGGAACTCATAATGTTAAATTAGAGGTATCACACATATTTCCAGAGTAACCTGATTGAAAGTCATGCATGAGAACCCCACCTCAGAACATAGCTGTCAACGTTTCCCTTTTTTAAAGGGAAATTCCCTTATTTTGAATAGGATTCCTTGCAAGATTGACCGTTCCCCACTTAAAACGGGGGCCGCCCTTTGCGTGGACGCGTGCAGCCCCTAGATCTGGAGCGGCTCCAGCAGCATAGGCTTGGCCTTGCCTTCCCTCAGATGGGATACCTGGAGGTCTCCGCCTACCTCAGTCAGTTGTCCAATCCCACCTGGGGGAAGCGTTGCCAAGGAGACCAGGCCAGGTAGGGGAGGGATTACCTGCCCACACAATAGATGGAGGATCTTACCTGGGAATCCTCACTTGGCTCCAGAGCTTCTCCCACCCTACCCACCCTCAGTTAATGTCTTATTTTGCAGGTTAACCTTTCTTCACAGGTTTTGCAGGTTAACATTTCTTCACAGGTATGTGGGCGCTGCTACGTTAAGGTCACTGTTAAAGGGCCGGAAAGGAATTTCCCTGCATTAGCAGGTTTCGCCTTTCCTGTAGCAAAACGTCACAACTTTGGTGGTGTCAGGCCTTGGGCGGAATCCTTTAGTCCATCTTCCTCTTTGCGGCGGCGATCCCAGGGTTCCCCGTTAAAGGGGTTTCTGAAGGGAGGCTTTGGCCGTGCGCCGAAAGGTTGTCATTGCTCTCCCCTGTGGTGGCGGCGTAACAGGGGCGGCTATCTCTGCTTGAACATATGTTCTCCAGAGCCGGCCCATCCCCCACACACACACTGGATAACCCTGATGCTCCCTAGGTCCCCGGCTGGGGACTGGGGAGGGAGAACGCCCAATGCCTGAGCCAAGGTCTACCCACATTTGAAATTTAATAAAGTTGTGGCCAATTTAATCCCATAGCACGTTGTCTTGAGTCGTTATTCCACATGACAGGGGGACCGCGCGGGATCTGGGGACTCCGCCTGTCCACGCAAAAGGGGCAAGTTGACAGCTATGCCTCAGAACTTTGTGTTGGGTTATGTGCCTGGCTGTCAACCTTCCCTTTTTTAGCGGTTAATTCCCTTATTCCAGCACTGCTTCCCGCTGCTTCCCGCTGCTATCCTGGATTGTTAGATATTCTGTAGACTCTTCCTAGGACAGGTGAGGCTGCTGATCCGTTATTTTCGAGGCTGCTGATCCCTTATTTTCAAATCTGAAAGTTGACAGCTATGGTTATGTGGGGTGTCCTGTAATGGCTTGCTAACTCCACAGAAACACATTGTTATTGCTCAAAACAGGTACAGTCCATGACCATTTTGCACAGGGGTTCCATTCTCAGCCCCTTCCACCAGCACGCCCTATGCTGAACCCATTCCAACTTGCTCAGGTGCACGGTCATTTATCAATCAGACGCATGTTTATTTGTTATTGCCTGAATTAAGGAAGGTGTCTCATACTAAGTCATATCACTGGTGCATTTAATCCAGAATTGCCTGCTGTATTTTAACCTGTGACAAAGATTACATCATGGGTGAGAAACCCATTCTTTTTAGGAGTGGGTCCCTAATCCTTTATGGGGGCTACCTGTCAATAGGTTTGGAGGAGAAATTTGGTTTTTATTCCACTTGAATGAGAAAGTTATCTAAATTGCACTCCTTGAATCATTATATATCCTGTGTCTCTTACCCTTTTCGGATGAAATCTTGCCTTGAGGACATGGAGCACAACCATAGCAGCAGAATGGCTCCCCCTCCTTCTTCTCCTTCCTGGACCCAGGAGGGCAATTTGGGTTACATACCGAAAGGGGTGGACCCTGCTCATTTAAAGAAACAGATTAACCGTTTAGCACAAAGAAGTAAGTAGCACTTTTGGTTTCTTTTTTCTTCCAGCTGGCAGTAGGAAAACACCAAACTACTTATTCAAAACACAGTGTCAGGCTACTCATTTGGCTCTTCATGGTTCAATAATGTTCAGGGTGTAGCCTTATTAGACTTTACCGATTGATTGATTGATTGATTGATTGATTGATTGATTGGTTGGGTGAGCGTTGCTCCCGGAGAGGGAGGAAAGTGTCAAAAGACACCGAGGTTGCTTCAGAGGAAGAGTTCTTTATTTCTGCTCTCCGGAGCAGCAGAAAGGCACTTGCGTGGTCAGTTCACAGCAAGAGCACTTAAAGAGCGGTTAAACACAGCTTATATACCCTTTCTGGTCCCCTTGCCCCCTCCCCAGGAATCCAGCCACGTCAGCTTATACACGTAAGTTGACATCCCCAGGAATCCAGCCACGTCAGCTTATACACGTACGTTGAAATGCATGATCACAAACAGATGTTCCTATTCCTATATTCCTTATCTTGGGGTAAGAAGGTCACTAACTCTAAGAGCACTCCTTGCGCCATCCCCGAGTGCGGGGGTGTCTTGCAAGCTCTGTGCGTCAGTGTGTCGGGATATTTACAACCCACAAGATAAGCCCCAGCTCTGCCATCCTGTCTCCACTTTGGAACTGACAAGGCCATCCATTAAAACGTCACGTACTGATAAAGGAGAGGGCTTTGTTTATAAAGCTGGGTTTGTGCTAAACAGCTCAGGCTAATGGATTTTAGCTAACGGATCTTAGAAGAATAAATATGGGGGGCTTGGGGCCCGTTTCAGACTGACTGCACAGTCAGGTTTTAGATTTGAGAAACCCATTCCTTCAAGGGGGTCCTGAAATATGTCAACCCTAGTATAATTGAAAAGTGTGGTAGCTTGAGTGTAATTCACCCCCCCCCCCATTAAGTCTAAGAAATGCATTAGAGGAATGTTTTCGGCTGGTGCCTAAAGATACAAAGGGAGGTGCCTCGCAAGCCATCTTGGGGAGGGCTGATTCTTCCCCAGTCTAGAAGCCCCCTTCCTCATTCTACACTTGGTGACAAAGAACAGCTACCCACAAACTTCCACAGCCCCTACTTCCTTCTCAACCAACAGCATTTCAACTGCAAACAGCAAATTCCTTCTTCCCAAGAGACTCATGAAATACACTGGGATGGCCAATTCTGCACTAGTTGGGCATTGATCTGAGCCAGCAAGGTCTTATGTTGTGATTCCTGCATCGCGGACCACATGACTTCCAACTCCAAGATTCTATGATTCTTACAGAGTGTAGAGAAAAAGTGTTTAGAATCTGGCTGGAAAGGCATGTATGTGCTGGACTGATGATCTGTAACTAGAATAACATTCTCTTTTCCTATCTCTCATAACTGTAGGAATTAAGCCTCACCTGGTGAAAGCTTCTGTGCCACACCATTCTGTTGTCCTCAAGGGTGAATTCCTGGCCTGCGGCAGCCTCCCCACCTACCCTTCCAACCTTGACTCTCATGAAGGAGTTATTTGGGAAAGTGACCAGGTTGGTGATATCAAAGCCAGCTTCTACTTCTCTGTTCATACTAAACGATACTGTTTCCCCAGCAGAGTTGTTAAAGGAGACACTCCTAAGAAAGGGGTGGAGCTGCACTGAAAGAAAAAGAGTAACTTTGAAGTAATGCAAATGTCTCTCCTTTCTCACATTCAGGATGCCTCCAGACAGTCAACACAGGGAGGTAGTGCCATGCAAATATAATCTGTTTTCTGAGAAATGGTTTGTAGAATGAGAATTCACATATTGAGCCAATGATCTCCATTGCTTCCTATGGGGAAAATTCCAATGTATGTCTGATCATGTTTAGATATCTACACACACACACACACACACACACACACACACACTGCCTAACTAGCCTCATATAACCTTCATTCTTGTGTCTAACAAATACATAAAGGTTTACTGTCGTAGAATAAGGTGTTCTGACAGGCTTGGCTGATGTCCCTTCCCCTTACCTTGGGAAGAAATGGGCAACAAAGCCTATTGTTCTGCTCACTCTATATGTGAATTTTGTTTGTGGGGAGTTCTGAACTGCTCCCTGCAGCCGCATGGAATTAAGAAGTCTGTTTTTCATATAAGAATGTAATCTGAAACTACCATTTTCTATACCAATAAAAAGTTTAGGAACTTTTATCATTTTGTCTTCTACTTCTGCAACATTTTTATGAATGTTGTGTTCCAAAAAACTGTTGAACTTTAAAGAGTTTTGTAAGCAAGCCATGTTACGACCTGCTAAGCTTGTGATCTATTTTTGTGCTAGGAAAGTGGGAACTTCTGGAATTCACTGGAAAGGGCATATTTTACGGTTTTACATCCTGTATTTCCATGCTTCTGTTTGCTGCATGTTTTCCCATACACACAAAGGAAGTTGCTCACATAAAAACTGGAGAGTGCAGGATTGGGTCCCCTGCTAAACAGCTGTAAGCAGAACAGTCTGATTCTTCACTGAGCTGGTCCTCAATGAACAGCTTCTCTGCACACAAACGGGGAATGTGGAGCTTACAATTTTTCAGGCTACTGTTTTATATATCACTGCCTATGTCAAATAAATGATATCTCATGACAGGCATTACCTGCCAAGGCCGAAACTCCTGCATCCCTCCTTCCACCATTCTCCTATATTTGTCTCCAGGCAGGAACATGGCATGTAGAGCATGTGCTATGGCATAGACAGCAGTATAGAGACTGTAGCTGTGGCCAGACATGGTCATCTCAAAAGCAGACGAAGGGAGATTTTCCAGCTTCTCCTCTCCAGTGCAGGTTTCACTGGCCTGCTCCTCTGTAGTGGAATTTGGAAATAAACAGAGAAAGACTTGTGCCCAGAACTGCATCACAAAGTAATTTCCATTTGCCTCAAAAGGATTTTGTGCCTGAAGAAAGGCTTTGAATCCTTGTACCACATTTGAATGAACTGCAAAGGAGAGGGAACCCTGAAAGATTTGCATATCCAGGCTTATTTGCAAGGGCGGTGCTGTGAAATCTAGTTGTGCCGTCAGAATCCACACCTTGCCATCAGATGTCTTGGTCACATTTTCCATTTCACCTAGTGCTACCATTGTTTGCAAGGCAAGCATGGTCTTTGTTCCTCCATAGACAACCACCACCTTGGCTTTACTTTCCATTATAGCTTGATAAATTTGGACCAACTGGAAATGCATGCTTATTATATCAGCCAAGTATGTCATTTTCAGGGTTGTCTCTGCGAAGGCCAAGCAAATGCCTTTCTGGGAGAGCAGAGGTTTCAGCGTCTGAATAAATCTCTCTCCACTTTCTGCTGCAAGCAACCCAACCCACGTCCAACCAAAGTGCAGAAGTAACTCAACAATCCCAGTGTACTGATGGGCTTCATTGGGCACCATCCGGTAGAAGGGAGTGGATTGGCTTTGACCAGCATCCTCTGGGGCAAAGGAGCCATAAGAGAGCTAAAGGGAAATAAAGGAGCATCATCTATAATTGCAGAAGGACTGGGCATGTGCATGCAGGGCCTGCCCACTCAGGAGGAAATATGAGCAAGTTGCCTCAAAAAAGCAGTTTCCAGAAAGCAGGGAGGGGTGTGTGGAATAATAATAAATAAATAAATAAGAGCAGGAATGACCACGCCTGCCACGAGACACTGAGGTTCTGTTTTTAAACTCTTTGCCCACAAGAGATTCGCAAAGGGCCCCCTCTGTAGGACTTCTTATCTGTGCAAAATAATTTATTACAACCTGAGTTTAATTGCTGGAGAAACTAGAAAGGAGACATAGCAGCTGTGAGGAGTAAACGGGCTAGCTGAATTGGATAATCCTCCCAAAGAGGCTCCTTTCCTTGTTAAAGTTGCCATTAGATGGCTAGGAACAGCGTTATCTATGAAAGAATGTATTAGAAGCCCACACTGACCCTAGAGAGTTGATAGATGTATAGGGTCTGGGTGACTCTATATATGCCCATGCACGTGACCCAGAGCTTCCTCTTTCGGCGCATGCATTTGGAAGACCCGCCCACCTCTCCCTACTTTAGGGCTTGTTGCCCTTGACCTTGCTATGCTGCCGTGTGCCATCTGTTGTTGGGACACGGGCACGGCAGGAATTTCCCCCACTTGGCTGATTGGCTGTTGGCATTTGGGTTTCGCCTGCCACACAGCAAATTGTCACAACTTGTAAGGTTGTGGATAGGCTCTGGTTCAGGTGATGGGGTGGAGGAACGCTCTCGCCATCCCTATGTGAAGGGTATTCTGTTAAAGGAATCCAGGGGCTCAAATGGTTTGGTCAACCCCTGTGAGGGGGTTGTGTCTGTGCCTGAGTCCAGGGGGACATCTGGGTGGCAGACATAGTCCATTCCTGACTTTTTGCCTATCCAGGTGTTCACCCTTGGCTGACCTGTTCCTGAACCCTGGGTCAGCGCTACCTGCATGGCAGGGAGCTAGTCCAACCAGAGCCTATGCAACCACTCACTTTCTGTAATCAATAAAGTTGAGGCCTAAATTCTGCCAAAAACCAAAAGCAAAATTTGAGTCAAGTGTGAATTTATTTAGGGGGGAGGTTTCTGGGTCTGAACACTCAATTTACATGAACATGGGATGTATGTGAATGGACATGGGATGTATGTAACAGTTGGGAGCACATGTCAAGAAGACATGAAGAAGGCATATCAGAAAAGTATGTAACTACAGTTTCCTGACCAATAGGATACTGCAGGAAGGAATTTCGGACTGGTTAGGACTGGGGTAGACAACCTAAGGCCCGGGGGCCGGATGTGGCCCAATCACCTTCTAAATCAGGCCCACGGACGGTCTGGGAAGCAGCGTGTTTTTACATGAGCAGAATGTGTCCTTTTATTTAAAATGCCTCTCTGGGTTATTTGTGGGGCATAGGAATTCGTTCATTCCCCCCCCCCCTCAAAATATAGTCCGGCCCACCACATGGTCTGAGGGACGGTGGACCGGCCCCCTGCTGAAAAAGTTTGCTGACCCCTGGGTTAGGATATAAATTATCTATGTGTACACAATAGCCTTGCACTCCCTCTTTATAGCATGACCCGGGGTCTTTTGGTCGTACAGCACTGTTCAACAATAAATCTGGCTAAGCCTGATCTTTGGTGTAAGACTCTTTTTCTCCCGAGAAATTTGAATATCTCCGGGGAAGATCCCTGGGGCAGTTTTGTCCCACAGGGTGGCAGATTACACCCTGTATTTCTCAGCCTCCAGCTCCTTCTCTGCCACCCCTCCACACCCAGTTTTCTGCACTCCTATTTTCCTCTCCTCCCTCCTCCTTTTCTTTCTCCACTTTCTCCTCTATGCCTTCCCATGCTGCTGCTTTCCTCTCCCCTGTTTTTTCACTTTGCTTCACCACAGCATTTCAGCTCCTGATTTCATGGCGTCTTCCCTTCCCTTCCTCTCTCAGACTACTAACACACAGAATTCCCATCAAGTGCCACAATGTGTGGGCAGCTGACTCCTGATAGGCAGGTTTCCAGCTTTGCAAGAGATCAGCTTCCATCTCCAACCAGTAGGCCATGAAGCAAAAGTGAGAGGGTGTCAGTCGGCAGCATGGAATTTCAATACATGTTTTTAGGTGTGTGTGGATAAGGAAGTGAGGTGAGATGAGCACTCTTCCATCATCACATTACCTTCTCTCCATCCCAAGACACTTTTCAGTCAGTAAAAAAACAAGCTGCCAAACTCACTCAAGGGGTTGGAAGAGCAGGACTGGAGAGTGTTTCGAGGGCTGCATTTTGTCCCTGAATCGGATATTCCTAATCCACGCTCTAACTCAGCAGCGTTAGCAAACTGCAGTTCCACTGGGGTATAATTTGCTGGTTCACCTCAGGCAGCAAAGGGTCTTGGGCTGGCCCTGTGTACATCTCTAATGACTGTGGTGGTAAAAATAAATATGTTGGCAGGGTGGGTGGGTGGGAGGGAGATATCTTCACTTCACTCTCCCCTGCTCCATGGCATTTGGTGTGCTGCTACAGCACTCTCCTGTGGAAAAAAGCACTTGAGAAAAACCACATTCCTGCAGCTCTCTGGCATGGAATACAGTGGGAGACCCTCCTAGTGTCCCTATTTTCCAAGGACAGTCCCAGATTTACAGAAGCAGTCCCACTTTCTGATTTGATCCCACAATGCCCCATTTTTCTTAGGATGTCCTTCTTTTCATCAGAAATGTTGGAGGGTATGGAGTTATCCAATCCCCGAGCCATCTGAAGACAATCCCATATAAGGAAGTTTTTTAAATGTTTAATATTTTATTATGTTTTTACATATGATGGAAGCCACTCATAATGGCTGGAGCAACCCAGTAAAATGGGTAGGGTATAAACAGTAACACTATTATTATGCAATAGGATATCCCTATGGAGGGGTGGCATCATCAGCTGAACCTGAGACACCAAGCTAGATGGACGTAGCTTTCACTTCTCAGACCTCCATCAGAGAGAAATGGTCAGTGTGCCTAAGAATGGGGGAGAGGAATGGCCACCTAGAGCAGACATGTTTTTATTATGCTGATAGCTTAATGTCACCTGACAGCTTGATGCTACGCATTCTATTTAATTGTGCAAAGCACGCTGGGAACACTTGTGAAGGGCAGAATCACTCTCCTTTGTCTCTCACAACTATTTCTCTATTATACAAATCCTTTCTAGATAGAAAAGATCGTGATGAATGAGTGTGGAAACCCCCAAGGGTATCTTACCTGGGGAATCTTGTAGATGCCCAAGATGTTTGCCAGGTAGATGGAGGTATCAAAGTCCAGTCCCCCAATAACTGCCACCAGGTGTTTCTGGATGTTGCACTTGTAGTTGGGTATAAGGGTAGAGGGAAGGTTCAGAGATGCCCGGTACGTCATCCTTTCATCAAAATAATTGTCGTAGATGTGGAATCCCAGTGTAATATTAGGTAAGATCCTGGGGTTCTCATTGATCTCCTTGACAGCAAATACCAAGGCCAGAATATGCTGGTAGTTCTTTGGCACAATACTGCAATGAGAATTTTATGCTGTATCATTGGGAGATAGGCTATGCATTTCCCCCCCTAAGGGATCTCTTTATGAGTCTTCAAGTTGGAGAGGTTTGAATTTCAAATGTGTTTTGGTTTTGATATATTTTTAAGAGTAATTTTTTTGGTAGCTTCGCATTTACAGTAAATATGAACTAAATTGAATTCCCCCCTTCCCAATAATGGAATATTGATATTTGCTTTGGGGTTCATTATATACTTGACAACACTTTTTGAAGATCCAAGAGATGCTGCGGCTAAGACCAGCGTCTAAAGCCTTTTATCTCATACCAACTTCCCTAAGCCTCCACTCCTGTCCAGTTCACACACAGATTGGTTTAGCAGCTAGGTACAATCTGCCTCTGACTGTCAAACTCCTCAGATTATATTCTTGGCTGCTTGGACAGCTGAGCTCATTTAAGAAATGTGCTTTTATAGTGTTCTTCTAATAAGAAGTGAGCAGAATTTTAGCTTCATGTAGGGCTCATTCAGACTTCCCCAAGTCCTGTCATTTTCCTCCAGGAAAACCTGATCTTTATCGCTGAATTGGAACTTACACCTCCCTCAGAACTTCTCCCAACTGACTGTTAACCGACATTTCTTCACTGATCGCTACCTTCAGCTGAATACAGTCAGAATGTATCTAACCCAGGCCCTCTCTAGAAATATGAAATGCAATCAACTAGCCCAACTTAGATGAGAACATCAGGGGCTCTTGGAGCACCACCTCAATGGAAAGGTGAACTATTAAGAACACTTGCAGGAGAGTTTCTGAGGTGGAGATTAAGAACAGAGAAGAGCTTTCCATTTTAAACTACAGAGGTTTGGTCTGTGAGTCCTCCCCTAGTTAAACTCTCCTTGGAAGAGATTTGGTGGGATGAGAGGAGGAGAGCACACATCAACAAGACCAGGCTCTCTCATCTCACTGTCACATTCAGATCTGCATCTCCCTTCTTCCAAGCCAACTCTTCAGCTTTGTAAATGCCCCCCTCCATCTGCCTAGATAGAAATCCTACTTAAATCCATGGAACTAGCTTCTGAGTAGGCCTGGTTAGAGGTAGGGGATATTTCAGTATCATCTGATTATTTGACATTTGAAGTGTTTACAAGGTATTTAGAAGCTGATTGGTAGTTAGCCTTTCTTTGAAGTTTTCTTCGTCAAAAGCAGTAAGGAGGTGAGAAGCAAGTCCGCCAACAATAAGATGACCAGGTTGGTAGTATTCATGTGGAATGCTGGACAGATCATGGACGGTGCAACTCGTGGTATGTTTGCACACCAGATGTGGCAGACGAAAGAGAAGGGGCACAATAAACAGCAGCATACTGAAGCAAATATTCTTTCTCATCAAACAGCATTATTTCCATCTAGCACATGAGCCTTGCTTCACAACCAACCTCAGTACAATATTCTGCCTTATCACGAACATCACTTCTCTAACAATTCACAGTATAAAATCCTATTTTACAACTTGATGAAGAGAAAAGTGAAAATCCTTTCTCTTCTATCTCTTGCTTAAAATGGCAAGAAGATGTTATAATACCCATGTTTTGACATTGGTTAGTATTCTCTGGAAATCTACTGAGACATTATCCAAGGGAGACTTAGCTATGCGGAGAGTGATAATTACAGCTGTGATGATAACAAGCTCTCTTTACACCAGGAACATCAGAAAATGACTAAAAAACAAACAAACCCCTGCTTCTGATTTTTCATCCAAAATGGTTTCTGTCTGTTTATGGGACAACAAAAGAGCATGCAGAATTAACAGCAATGAGAAGAGAAGAACAGTGGGCTAGTCTCTTATCAATGCTGACCAGTGCAAATAATTAATCTGGCCTCCCAAAATTTCCCAACTGAACACCAGTTCATTAGTTTTCAAGAATTACCTCGAGAACAGTTGCTGTAATTTAAACTCAGTAGCAGCCATTGAACAACCTCTGTAAAAAATTCATGCAAAAGGAAAAAGACATGGATATTTTTACTTTATAACTAAACAAGTAGACAAGCTTATGCAATACGTTTAAACTGAATGAAATATGGAAAGGACAGGAGATCAGGTGCTTTGGAAGAAAATTTATTGTCAAAGTGTTTGTATTTTATCTGATTTTTGATTATTCGGTTTATTGACAATGAATTTAAGTTTATGTTGTACAGTACAGTAAGTATAATAAAGCAAAATTTAAAAGCAAAAAAAAGAGAGTTTTGTAGGTGGTTTGCATTGGTAGAAAGGAAAAATAGGAATAAAAAAAGGAGAATGCTTTGGATGCCAAGATTCAGGTTTGGGGAACGAACATTTTGGTGAGAGATTCCCACAAACAACTATTTGTGTTCCTGACAGAAAAGCACCTCACAACTAGTCAGTGGGACACTATATAGAAGTAATAAATAAAAATTAGTGTGTGGTGGTATGATATTTTGTAATAAAATGGAGCTTAATTTCACTCATGTTCAAAATGCTTTTACTCCAAAATATTCATTCAGAAGCATCCGCCCTTGCCAAACAGAAGGTCGCCCGTGAGAGGTGAGCTCCTGTTGTTTGGTCTCAGCTCCTGCCCACCTAGCAGTTCAAAAGCACATCAAAGTGCAAGTAGATAAATAGGTACCACTCCGGCGGGAAGGTAAACAGTGTTTCCATGTGCTGCGCTGCTCCACCATAAGGGGCTTAGTCATGACCACATGACTGGCCACATGACCCGGAAGCTGTCTGCAGACAAATGCAGGCTCCCTCGCCCTATAGAGCGAGATGAGCATGCAACCCCTGAGTCGTATGTGACTGGAACGGTCAGGGGTACCTTTACCTTTTAAGTTTAAATAAACCCGCCAGGAACAGTCCAGCATATCGAAATAATTTAATTAATACCCAGTAATGGAGGGAGAGCACTGGAGAGTTCTCATGGCTTGTGAGGGCAAAGACTGGAGGTGCAGCAGGGGGTTGTTTATGCTGCTCAGCCCCCCCGACAGCTAATGTGCATAGAAGCAGCAAGTTTTCCACACATCCTTCAGTCAGCCCCCAAAATTCCAGATGTCGGTATTTTAGGTGCAGTATTTGTGATCTGGAATGGAGAGAGAGCAGCAGAGAAGACATTCAAAGGGTTTTAGAGGGTGCTCCCCATTTATTCAATCTTCATTTATGTGTGGGGGGCACTTGAACATAACCCCAAGTAAGTGGGGACTCACTGTACTGAAATCTCTGAGACTGGTTAATCATGACAGTAGCAACTCTACTGAAACCTTACTGGGAGGAAGAAAAACCTAGAAAGGAATGAGCCTTCTTAAAAAATGCCATTCAGTGTATTGATTTTTCCTGTTCAGTTTCTAATCAATTATCCTCTGAGGTTCTAGTCAGATCTCAATATTTTATGGTACTCATAAAGGTTTTTTTGTTTCCAAATAAACCTTAGGGTTAAAACAAGATGAGGGGCTCCTGTCTCAGAGAAATCATGGGGGATTTTAACATAGCAATTGCAACACATAAAATACAACATAATTTAATGATGTGGATAAAGATAGATTATATTGCTCATAATTTGGTGGAAAAAACCCAAAAGATGATGGTATAATTTTTTATTTCCTCTTTATTAACTGCTCTTTGCTGTTCAGATCAGGCCTCAACACAATAATGTAGCATTTGGGAGCAAAGATGGAGCCCAGTAAGCCAGCACTGGAGGCCAAGATGGAGAAGATCTCCACAGCCACCATGTATTTCCCCTTGGTGCCCAGGTACACTGGAACAAAGGAGATCCAAACACTACAAAACAAGAACATGCTGAAGGTGATGAATTTGGCCTCATTGAAGCTCTCAGGAAGTTTCCTAGCAAAAAAGGCCACAACAAAGCTGACAATGGCCAAAAAGCCCATGTAGCCCAGGACACAGTAAAACAGGGCAACTGACCCTTCGTTGCAGCCTAGAATGATTTCCCTCATCACAGAGTGCATGTCAGAATCAGGAAATGGGGGAAAGATTCCTAACCACACACTGCAAAGGCCTGCTTGGATAAGGGAACAAGAAATCACAATGGAGCTTGCCAGTCTTTTCCCCACCCACTTCCTCATTCGGGATCCTGGTTTGGTGGCCACAAAGGCCAGAACCACCGTGATAGTCTTGGCCAGCACACAAGAAACGGTCACTGTGAAAACAAGGCCAAAAGCCATTTGTCGGAGCATGCAGCTCACTCTTTCTGGAGGGCTGAGGAAGATCAATGGGGAGAGGAAGCAGAGCAGGAGGGAAGTGAGGAGAGTGTAGGTGAGGTCCCGATTGCTTGCTCTGACAAGTGGTGTGTCCTGGTGTTTAATGAAGATGGCAAGGACCACCACTGTGAGGAGAAAGAGAGAAAGAGCCAACAATGCTAAGCTCATTCCTAGAGGCTCTATAAAGGACAGGAAGGTGATGGTCTTTGGAATGCATTGTGATTGGTTCCTGTGTGGATAATGATCTTCGGGGCATGCAACACAGTCAACCATGTCTGGAAAGAAAATAATACATTCAGATTTTACATTTTAGATACTTTTTAGATTTTAGATTAGAGCAACTGCTAATGCTGCAAGTATTGAACTCAGAGAGGTATCACAGATATTTCCAGAATAACCAGATTGAAAGCGATGCATGAGAAACCCACCTCAGCCTTTGTGTAGGGTTATGTGGGGTGTCCTGTGATGGCTTGCTAACTTCTCATAAACCACATTTTTTATTGTCCAGAACAGGCACAGTCCGTGACCATTTCCACAGAGGTTCCATTCCCAGCCCTGTTCCACACCCTTTGCTGAACCCATTACACCCTGCCCAGGTGTGCGATCGCGAATCAATCAGACACATGTTTGTTTGTTATTGCCTTAATTAAGATAGGTGTCTCATACCAAGTGATATCACTGGTGCATTTAATTCAAAATTGTCTGCTGTATTTTCACCTGTGACAAAGATTACATCATGGGTGACAAACCTCTTCTTTTTAGGAGTGGGTCCCTAATCCTTTATGGGGGCTATCTAGCAATTGGTATGGAGACAATTTGGTTTTTATGCCACTTGAATGAGAAAGATATCTAAATTGCACTCCTTGAATCAACACCTAAACCAAAGTAAATTTTTCCTTAAAATTTGTACTTCTCTAAACATTTGCGATGCAGTTCTCCAATAAAACAATATGTACAAAATTGCAAAGGTTACCAATTCTTTATTTATCCTTTTCCGCAACTTCTAACATGCCTTATTTTTGAAAATCGTATATCCTGTGTCTCTTACCCTTCTGGGACGAAATCTTGCCTTGAGGACATGGAGCACAACCATAGCAGCAGAATGGCTCCCCCTCCTTCTTCTCCTTCCTGGAACCAGGAGGGCAATTTGGGTTACATACAGAAATAGGTGGAACCTGCTCATTTAAAGAAACAGATAAACCGTTTAGCACAGAGAAGTAAGTAGCACTTTTGGTTTCTTTTTTCTTCCAGCTGGCAGTAGGAAGACACCAAACTACTTATTTGAAACACTGTGCCAGGCTACTCATTTGGTTCTTCATGGTTTTTTTAAAAAAATAATAAACCAAAATAATGCTGAAACTGACCATGTTTGAGCCCCTTTCTGGCATTCAGAAAGAATGCATGATAGCTGAATTAGGGAAGGGGATTGGGGTTTCATCTTTGCCAGCCCTGCCCCCTTTTGTCCCCATATATAAAGTAATACCTTTTACACCTCCAATTTTCCAATCGCAGCAAGTGTAAAAAAATAATAACCATGCTTTGTGAAGATGACAGAAGCGTAGTGCCAAAAATGATCTACTAATGTGGAGACCTTGTGGAGTGTGGTCTCACCAGCTCTGCCCAAATTGTTCCCATAGCTGTTCCACCAATCATCTCTGCATACTGAGCAGAAAGCTCTGACAGGCTGAACACACTGAGAAGCCTCCCTGTGATTTGGAATTTTCTGTTCTTATCTCAGTCCCCAAATATGAGGAGTCATCTAAACAAGTTCAGCCAAATGTTCTTAGAAGCCCCCTTCACAGCCATGCATTTTATCTTAACAGATGCATTTTCAAGTCTATTTAATCCTACCAGATGTCTTGTTCAAACAATATTGGTACTTTTTTGAGGTGAGACTATACCACAAGATCCACAGAAATTTGAAACCTGTTCCAATATGTGTACTAGTCTGAGAGGTATAAAATTGTAGACAATATGAAATTCTCCACCCATGCCTACAGTTCCTTTTCCCTTAGGATACAAGTGGCTAGCATAAGCACACTTCTTGTTGTTTTTTAAAAAGGAACATGAATAATGGAATGTGTGGTTTGTCTTAAAGGTAAAGGGACCCCTGACCATTAGGTCCAGTCGTGACCGACTCTCGGGTTGTGGCGCTCATCTCACTTTATTGGCCAAGCGAGCTGGCGTACAGCTTCCGGGTCATGTGGCCAGCATGACTAAGCCGCTTCTGGCGAACCAGAGCAGCGCATGGAAACAGCGTTTACCTTCCCGCCGAAGCGGTACCTATTTTCTATTTGCACTTTGACGTGTTTTCAAACTGCTAGGTTGGCAGGAGCAGGGACCAAGCAACGGGAGCTCACCCCGTCACGGGGATTCGAACCGCCGACCTTCTGATCGGCAAGTCCTAGGCTCTGTGGTTTAACCCACAGCGCCACCCACGTCCTGTGGTTTGTTTTAGGTGTCTCAATAAAATTAGGGCTGCCATATGTCCGGGATTTCAAAGGTGGAAGCGGCATACTGGGGAAAGTTCTGGAAGGTGGAGGTTTGTCCTAGATCTTTGGCAAGTAAAACAAAAATCGTGGGATTTTGGCATGTTTGTTGAGGGAGATTCAGGGGGTCCTGAAATAGGTCAACCCTAGTATAATTGAAAGGTGTGGTAGCTTGGGTGTGATTCACACACACACACACACACACACACACATTCCCATTATGTCTAAGAAATTCATTAGAGGTTTTCGGCTGGTGCCTCTTCTTCTTCCCAAGAGACTCATGAAATACACTGGGATAAAAAGAGCCCCAAGCCAAAAGCCACATGCCATATCCAGATGCTGGACAAGATTGGCCAATGTCATTATTCTGCACTAGTTGGGCATTGATCTGAGCCAGCAAGATCATCTTATGTTGTGATTCCTGCATCGCGGACCACATGACTTCCAACTCTAAGCTTCTATTATTCTTACACAGTGCGGAGAAAAAAATGTTTAGAATCTGGCTAGAAAGGCAGGTATGTGCTGGACTGATGATCTGTAAGTAAAATAACATTATCTTTTCCTATCTCTCATAGATGTAGGAACTATGCCTCACCTGGTGAAAGCTTCTGTGCCAAACCATTCTGTTGTCATCAAGGGTGAATGGCTGGTCAGGTGTAGCCTCCACATCCACCCTTCCAACCTTGACCCTCACAAAGGAGTTATTTGGGAAAGTGACCATGTTGGTAATATCAAAGCCAGCTTCTACTTCCCTGTTCTCACCAAAAGATACTGTTTCTCCGGCAGAGTTGTTGAAGGAGACAGTCCTAAGGAAGGGGTGGAGCTGCATTGAAATAAAAATAGTAACTGTGAGGTAATGGATATGTCTCTCCTTTTTGGCACTCACGATGCCTCCAGTCTGTCTGTGCAGTGTTTTCTATACCAATATTTTAGGAACTGTAGCCATTATTGTAACCAAGCTATGTTTGACTGCCTGCACAACTGACTGCTGTATGGAAAAGCACATGAATCAGACCTTTGAAGAGCTTTGCAAGTAAACAATGTATACCCTATTAATTATGTGACCTGTTTTTGTTGTAAGGAAGTGGGATATTTTGGGATCAGCTAGAAGGGGTACATTCTAAGGTTTAAACACCTACATTTCATGCCTTTATTTGCTGCATGAGTTGCCATTTTAATTCTCTTCTGGGGTTGTCTCACCAAAGAGTGCAACAAGAATGATATTGCTTAGCAAGCTCAGCAAAAGCTAAAAAAAAATGGTTGAAAGTCCTCTTCCTTGCTGTTCCCCATCCCATTTCCCCAGCCACAGCTACCTTTTTCTCCAGCTCCACCTGCCTCTCCCTGCCAGCTCTCTCCTACTCGTCTCAGTCTAGGCTGGGATCCTCCCTGTAACTTGTGTGCAGTGAAGCTGCTTTGGAAGTAGCAGCACAGTGCAGGATTGGATCCGCCTTCACTAACAGGTTCTCTGCACGCAAAGGAAGTTGCTCACAAAAAAGCAGGACAGAGCAGAATAGGAACCTCCTGCTTAACAGCTGTAAGCAGGACGGCCTGATACTTCCCTGTGCTAGTTCTTAATGAGCAGCTTCTCTGCACACAAGGGGAGAATGTGGTCTAGTAGTGAGAGCTTGCAATTTTTCAGGGTACTGTTTTGCATATCATTGCCTATGTCAAATTATAACTCATGAGGCATTACCTGCCAAGGCCAAAACTCCTGTATCCCTCCTTCCACCGCTGCCCTGTATTTGGTTCTGGACAAGAACATGGCATTTAAAGCATGTGCCGTTGCATAGACAGCATTATAAAGACTGTAGCTGTGGCCAGCCATGCTCATCACAAATGCAGATGAAGGGAGATCTTCCAGCTTCTCCTCTCCAGTACAGGTTCCACCGGCCTCCTCCTGTGTATTGGAGTTTGGAAATAAACAGAGAAATACCTGTGCCCAGAACTGCTTGACAAAGCCATTTCCATTCACTTCAAAAGGATTTTGTGCCTGAAGAAAGGCTTTGAATCCTTGTACCACATTTGAATGAACGTTAAAGGAGAGGGAACCCTGGAAGACTTGCATATCCACGTTCATTTGATAGGTCAATGCTTTGAAATCCAGTTGTGCAGTCAGAATCCACACCTTGCCTACAGACGTCTCTGTCACATTTTCCAATTCACCAAGAGCTACTATGTCTCTCATGGCAAGCATGTACTTTGTTTCTCCATAGAAAACAACCACCTTGGCTTTACTTTCCATAATAACTTGATAAATTTGAATCCAGTGGGGATACATGTCATAATACTCAGCCATATATGTCGTTTTCAGGGTTGTATCTGAGAAGGCCAAGCAAATGCCTTTCTGGGAGAGCAGAGGTTTCAGGGTCTGAATAAACCTCTCTCCACTGTCTCCACTAGCAAGCAACCCAACCCATGTCCAGCCAAAGTGCAGAAGTAACTCAACAATCCCAGTGTACTGATGGGCTTCATTGGGCACCATCTTGTAGAAGGAAGTGGATTGGCTTTCACCACCATGCTCTGGGGCAAAGGAGCCATAAGTGATCTAAAGGGAAATAAAGGAGCATTATTTATAAATGCAGAAGGACTGGGTATTTGAACCCAGGGGGCAAAATGAGCCAGTTGCCTTAAGAAGGCAGGTTCCACAAAGCTCCTCTGCCCTCCTTTTCTTTATCCACTGTGATCTCTAGGCTTTTTCTCTACTGCTGCTTTTCTCTCCCCTGTTTCTTTCATGTTGCTTCACCACAACATTTCAGTTCCTGATTTCATGGCCCCTTCCCTCCCCTCCCCTCCCCTCCCCTCCCCTCCCCTTCCCTTCCCTTCCCTTCCCTTCCTCTCTCAAGCCACTTGGAATTTGGATAAATGTTTTTAGGTGTGTGTGGACAAGGAAGTGGGGTGAGAGGAGCACTCTTCCACCATCCCATTACCTTCTCTTTATCCATAGACACTGACAGTCTGATGCTTGGTGGAGAGGAATGGCTACCTAGAGCAGACATGTTTTTATTATGCTGATAGCTTAATGTCACCTGACAGCTTGATGCTACGCATTCTATTTAATTGTGCAAAGCACACTGGGAACACTTTTTGTGAAAGGCAGAATCACTCTCCTTTGTCTCTCACAACTATTTCTATATTAAACAAATCCTTTCTGAATAGAAAACATCATGGTGAATGAGTGTGGAAACCCCAAGACTGTATCTTACCTGGGGAATCTTGTAGATGCCCAAGATGTTTGCCAGGTAGACAGAGGTATCCAAGTCCAGTCCCCCAATAACTGCCACCAGGTGTTTCTGGATGTTGCACTTGTAGTTTGGTAGAAGGGTGGAGAGAAGGTTCAGAGCAGCCCAGTAGGTCATCCTTTCATCGAAGTAACTGTCATAGATGTGGAATCCTAAGGTGATATTAGGTAAGATCTTGGGGTTCTCATTAATCTCCTTGACAGCAAATACCAAGGCCAGAATATGCTGGTAGTTCTTTGGCACAATACTGCAACAAGAATTTTATGCTGTATCAGTGGGAAATATCCTATGTTGTTGTTTTTTAATCTGCTTCTTAATGATTCTTTAATATTTTAGTGCAAATTGTGCCCCAATATACTCATATCTACAGAACATTTCCCACTGAAATAATGCATTGTATTCCAATTCTATTCCAGTTACACTAATATATGAATTTTTATGCACACTTTGCCTACATATATTCATTTTTGTTTACATTGTTTGGCTGGAGAACTGTTTTGAACAATTTGGAGAAATGTGAATTTCAAATGATGGCTGTGTTTTGGTTTTTATAACTATTTAGAGCAAAGAAAGTTTGGTAGGTTCACCTTCAAATATGAACTGATTTGAATTGCCTCCTTCCCAAGAATGGAATACTGATGTTTACTTTGGGGTCCATCATCTACTTGACAACACTTTTTGAAGACCCAAGAGATGCTGCGGCTGACAGAAGCATCTAAAGCCTTTTATCCCATACCAACTTCCCTAAGCCTCCACTCCTGTTCAGTTCACTCACAGATTAGTTGAGCAGCTAGGTACAGTCTGCCTCTGAGTGGCAAACTCCTCAGGTTATATTCTTGGCTGCTTGGACATCCAAGCTCCTTTAAGAAATCTGTGTTTCTAATGTTCTTCTGGTATGAACTGAGCAGAATTTTGGCTTAATGTAGGGTTCATTCAAACTTCCCCTAGTCCTGCCATTTCCCTCAGGGAATACCTGATCTTTACTGCTCCATTGGAACTCACACCTCCCTCAGAACTTCTCCTAACTGGCAGTTAACTGACATTTATTCACTGATCACTACCTTCAGCTGAATACAGCCTGAATGTATCTGATCCAGGCCCTGCCTATAAATATTAAACGCAATTGTCTAGCCTGACTTGGACGAGAACATCAGGCATTATTCGAGCATCAGGGGTTATTCAAAGGAGAGGTGAGACTTTAAGACACTTCACAAAAGAGTTTCTGAGGTGAAGATTGAGAACAGAGAAGGGCTTTCCATCTTAAACTAGGGAGGTTCAACCTGTGAGTCCTCTCGTTAAACTCTCCATGAAAGAGATTTGGTGGGATGTGGGGAGGAGAGAACACATCAACAAGACCATGCTCTCTCATCTCAGTGACACATTCAGATCTGCATTTCCCTTCAGTGGAAGTAAATCCCACTGAAATCAGGGGAACTAGCTTCTGAGTAGGCCTGGTTAGAGCTGGGGGATATTTCAGTATCATTTGACATATGATGTCTTTACTGGGTATTAAGAAGTTGATGAATAGTTAGCCTTTCTTTGAAGTCTTCTTTGTCAAAAGCAGCAAAGAGATGAGAAGCAAGTCCGCCAACAATAAGATGACCAGGTTGGTAGTATTCATGTGGAATTCTGGACAGATCATGGACGGTGCAACTCGTGGTATGTTTGCACACCAGATGTGGCAGATAAAAGAGAAGGGGCAGCATACTGAAGCAAATATTCTTCTCATCAAACAATCTTATTTCCATCCAGCACATGAACCTTCCTTCACAACCAACCTCAGTACAATATTCTGCCTTATCACGAACAGCACTTCTCTAACAATTCACAGATTTAAATCCTATTTTACAACTTGATTAAGAAAATAGTTAAAATCCTTCCTCTCCTCTGTCCTCTCCCTTGTAAAGTTTGGCAAGAAGAGGTTATAATACCCATGTTTTGACATTGGTTCGTATTCTCTGGAAATCTACTGAGACATTATCCAAGGGAGACTTAGACATGCTGAGAGTGGTAATTATAGGTGAGATAATAACAAGCTCTCTTTACATCAGGAACATCAGAAAATGCCCAATAATAATAATAATAACCCTGTTTCTGATGTTTCATTCAAAGTTCTTTCTGACTGTTTTATGGCTCAACAATAGGGCATGCAGAATTAACAGCAATGAAAAGAGAAGAACAGTGGGCCAGTCTCTTATCAATGTCAACCAGTGGAAAAGATTAATCTGACCTAAAATTTCCCACCTGAACACCACTTCATTAGTTTTCTAACAATTATACTGAGATGAAATAATGGTGAAAAGGACAGAGTTTTGTAGGTGGTTTCGTTGGAAGCACGAAAAAATAGGAATCAAAAAAGGAGAATGCTCTGGATGCCACGATCCGGTTGGGGGCACAAACTCTTGGTTGAGAGATTCCCACAAACAACTATTTATGTTCATGATAGAAAAGTTGGAGGGAGTAATATATAGAAGTAATAACTAAAAAGCAGTGAATGGTGGTATTATATTTTCTAATAAAATGGAGCTTAATTTCACTCATGTTCAAAATGCTTTTACTCCAAAATATTCATTCAGAAGCATTCTGCCCTATCTTATAACTATAAACCCATTAAAAATACCAAAATTGCTATTCATTGAATTCTAAGTTTAAAAACCCCTCCAGGAATGGTTTAGCATATATTGCCCATGACAACAGGCATCCCCCACTGCACATGAATAATAACTAAATAATTTAATTAATACTCAGTTGTGGAAGGAGAGCACTGGAGAGATCTCATGGCTTGTGAGGGCAGAGACTGGAGGTGCAGCAGGGGGTTGTTTATGCTACTCAGTCCCCCCCCCCCACCTGACAGCTAATGTGCATAGAAGAGCAGCAGAAGCAGCAACATTTCCACACATCCTCCAGTCAGCTCCCAAAATAACAGATGTGGGTATTTTAGGTGCAGTATTCTTGATCTGGGATGGAGAGAGAGAAGTATAGAAGACATTCAAAGGATTTAGATGGTGCTTCCCACTTATCAAATCTTCATTTATGGGTGGGCACTTGAACATAACCCCAAGTAAGTGGGCACTCACTGTTCTGAAATCTCTGAGACAGTAGCAACTCTACTGAAACCTTACTGAGAGGAAAATGACCTAGAAAGGATCAAGCTTAAAAAAAAATGCCTCTCAGTGTATTGGTTTTTTTGTTCAGTTTCTAATCAATTACCCTTTGAGGTTCTAGTCAGGCCCCAATATTTTGTGGTACTCATAACAGTTTCTTGGTTTTCCAGATAAGCCTTAGGTTTAAAACAAGATCAGGGGCTCCTATCTCAGAGGGACCACAGTGAATTTTGTTAAAGAAATTGCACATAGCAATTGCAACACATAAAATACAAGATAATTTAATGATGTCGATAAAGAGAATTATATTGCTCATATTTTGGTAGGAAAAAGCCCACGAAAATGATAGGATTTTTTATTGCCTCTTTATTAATTGCTCCTTGCTGTTCAGATCAGGCCTCAATAAAATGATGTAGCATTTTGGGAAAAGATAGAACCCAATATGCCAGCACTGGAGGCCAAGATGGAGAAGATCTCCACAGCCACCATGTATTTCCCCTTGGTGCTCAGGTACACTGGAACAAAGGAGATCCAAACACTACAAAACAAGAACATGCTGAAGGTGATGAATTTGGCCTCATTGAAGCTCTCAGGAAGTTTCCTAGCAAAAAA
>JAXCMG010000034.1:4775536-4798501 GCA_034642415.1 Podarcis siculus
CTGAGGGATCTGGCTTTTACGCACAAGCAGCTTATCATCCCATTACAGCAATCCGAAAGTCTTCGAAAGCCAGCTTGTGCAGGCAAAGGCATCATGAGTGAACCAGCCGGAACCGGAGTAACAGGAGCAGCTGGAGGAGGTCCAAGCCTGGAAGAAAGGTACAGGGCGTTGGAGCTCCAGCTTGCCATGCAAACGGCGAGGCTTGAGGAGAGGAGGGCTCAGGATGCAGAAAAGGGAAAGGAGAAAACCACCTCGCTCGCCAGAAAGGTACCGGGGTTGGTGCAGAAATTCGGGGGGGACCCCAGAAGTTATCATGCCTTTAGAACTGAAATGCAGTACGCTCTCAACCTGCAGTATGATGACTTCCCCGACGAGGAGTCGCGAGTGGCTTTTGTTATTGGCCATCTCGAATCGGGGGCGAAGGACTGGGTTAGACCCTTGATGGCAGTGAATAATGAGGTCCTAAAGGACACAAGGAAGTTTTTTCGTGCCATGGATCTGATGTTTTCCAGCGACATTGAGCAGGGAGTGGTACGAAGACAGTTAATGGCTTGCAAACAGGGGAGCCGATCTGTTAGAGAGTACTGGACTGAATTTACTATGTTGATTCATAAATTGGGGTGGGACCTATCGGCGGAACCCATTCAAATGCTTTTCGAAGAGGGGCTTTCTTCGGCTGTGAAAGATGAACTGTCCCGGGGGCCCAGGGCGGAGTCTATGGATCAGTTGACCAAATCCGCGCTGGCCATAGGAGCGCGCCAGGAAGCGAGGGCTTTGGAAAGGCGGGAAGGGAAAGGAGAGCGTTGGAGGGAGCTTCGCATTCCTGAGATTCCAGAGCCACCTTTCCCGCCGGCAGAGCCGATGGAAGTTGGAACAGCGCGGGCGCGCGCAGTTTCAAATCTCAGTGATGGGCGGAAGAAGGAGGGAAAGAGCGCCAAAAAATGTTATCTCTGCCAACAGCCAGGGCACTTTGCCAGAGTCTGCCCACAGAGAAAGGAGTGGCAAGGAATGGCAGGGGCTGTTGGGGGAAAAGAGGATGAGAGCACGGAGCAAGTAAAAGCCAACGCCTGGCTGCCACCGTCGGGGCACCGCAGCCAGGCCAAAGAGCAGTGAAAGTGCCCACGCCAGAACCACCCAGACCCGCTTTAGTGATAGAGGTGTCTCTAGAGTTGCCAAACGGGCACCCTCTACAGATCAAGGCGCTTTTGGATTCAGGCAGCTCCTGTAATTTTATGAGTAAGGAGTTTGCAGCTGAGCATCAGATACAGACTATCCCTTTAAGTAACCCCTTGCAGGTGACCACAATTGATGGCAGAGAACTGCTGGGAGGAGAAGTTAGCCAACAGACTGTCCCGATGATAATGAGGGTGGCAAGGCACACTGAACAGATAGCGTTTAATGTGGCCACCTTGGGAGGAGCTCCCATCATTTTGGGGATGAGCTGGCTGGCGCTACACGATCCACTAGTGGGTTGGCATCAGAGGGTGGTCTCCTTTGGGTCAGCGCACTGCCTAGAACACTGCAAGCAGGGGAAGGTTCCGGGAGGAGCCAGAGTTGCCCTAGCCGGAATGGAAGTAATGGATAAAGGGAAGGTGCCCCCGCAATACGCAGATCTCAGCGACGTGTTCAGCGAGAAGGAAGCTGACCAACTACCCCCGCATAGACCCTTTGACTGTCAAATCAATTTACTCCCTGGGGCACAGCTTCCTGTAGGCAAGTTGTACGCCATGTCAGACAGAGAGATGCAGGAGCTAAGGGAGTTCATTGACAAGAACCTGAAGAGAGGTTCATCAGAGAGTCCAGAGCGGTGGGAGGTAGCCCGGTGTTTTTTGTGGATAAAAAAAACACGGATAAGCCGAGACTGGTGTGTGACTTCAGGGGGTTAAACGCAGTGTCAGAACCTTTGGCTTTTCCCATGCCCAGGATTGATGACATTTTGACCAGGGTACGGAAGGGAAAGATTTTTACAAAGCTGGACCTAAGGGGGGCGTACAATCTGATACGTATAAGGAAAGGGGATGAATGGAAAACCACCATGTTCACCCCTTTAGGGGCATTTGAATATTTAGTTATGCCATTTGGATTACAAGCAGGGTCGGCGTGCTTCCAAGCTTTTATGAACCACGTACTGGGGCCTTTGCTGTACAAGAATTGTGTGGCCTTCCTAGATGACGTGTTGGTGTACTCTGAGAATGAGGAGCAGCATGTAAGAGACGTCAGAGAAGTGTTGAGCAGGCTGCAGGCCAACCGGCTGTGGGTGAAACTGGAGAAGTGTCAGTTTCATACCAAGGAGGTAGAGTTTCTGGGGTACCGCCTGTCCGACAAGGGATTGGCCATGGACCCCGGCAAGGTCCAGGCAGTACTGGAATGGAAAACACCCAAAACAAAGAAGGATGTGCAGAGGTTCCTAGGGTTTGGGAACTTTTATCGTAAGTTCATTCGAAACTTTGCCCACCTGACGGCGCCCATTACGGACTGTCTCAGCAGTAAAAAGAAATTCGTTTGGACTGAGGAGGCGGAGCGAGCCTTTGAGGAACTGAAAAGGGCCTTCGCCTCGGAGGAGCAACTTCTGCATGTGGACTTACAAAAAAAGATGAGGGTCGAAACAGACGCATCAGACAGAGCCATAGGGGCGGTGCTTCTTCTGCAGCCAGGGAAGGAGGAGTCAGAGTGGAGACCGTGTGCCTTTTTTTCGCGGAAACTGAACAAATCCGAGAGGAATTACACGGTGTATGACCGAGAACTTCTTGCTATTCATGAGGCCTTCCGGAAATGGAGGCACCTGCTAATTGGAGCACAACATAAGGTGCAAGTGTGCACTGACCACAAGAATCTAGAGTATTGGAGAACGGCACGAGTGCTCAACCAACGGCAGTTGAGATGGGCTCAGGAGTTCTCCAAATTTAACTTTGAGATTTGTTACGTGCCAGGCCCAGAGAACGTTAGGGCGGACGCTCTCTCACGCAAACCTGAATATTTGGAGGGGGAGGGAGCACCCGAAGAAAGACATGTCATTCCAGAGGACCGCTGGGTGTGTGGGGCGGCATTGGTGGGGCACAGAGAACTGGTAGAGGGAACGGAGAATGATGAATACGCCCAGGACAAACTCAGGGGTCTCAGGAGGGAGGGAGACAAACCCGGAGGTTTTGAGGAGAAAAACGGGGCGTTGTATTACAAGGGGGCGTTATATATACCGGAAGGAGATTTGAGAGAGAAGGTACTCAAGCAGCTGCACGATAGCCCCACCGCAGGGCATTTTGGGCAACACAAAACCATGTGGCTGGTTACCAGGGAATTTTGGTGGCCCAAGGTCAGGGAAGATGTGCGGGAGTATGTGAGAGGGTGTGATCAATGCCAGCGAGCCAAAGGGGAGAGGCGGGCGCCGGCAGGGTTATTAGAACCGCTACCCACACCTGAAAGACCATGGGAAGCAGTGGCAATAGATTTTATGACTGATCTGCCAAAGTCCAGAGGGAAAACAGCCATCATGGTTGTGGTAGACCTGTTAACCAAAATGGCCCACTTTATAGCCTGCTCACATGCTGTCACAGCGGAAGAAACAGCGAAGTTGTTTGTAGAACACATCTTTAGGTTGCACGGGGCTCCATTGAGGGTGGTCTCTGACCGCGGCAAACAATTTACTTCCAGGTTCTGGAGAAAGCTCATGAGCTTGCTGCACGTGGAAGTAAATTTTTCCACTGCCCGGCATCCTGAAACCAACGGGCAGGCGGAGAGAGCAAATGGCATACTCCAACAATATCTGAGGTGTTATGTCAATGACAGAGAGAATGACTGGGCCGAAAGGTTGGCGCTGGCAGAGTTTGCCTACAATAATGCAGAGAATGTGTCCACAGGGATGAGTCCCTTTTTGGCCAATTACGGGTGTCACCCCAGGGCATTCCCAGGGGATGGAGGGGAGAGATGGAGCGTCCCAGCGGCCGAACATTTTGTAGAAGAAATGGAAGCGATCCATCATCAGCTCCAGCTCAACTTAGAAAGGGCCAAGGCACAATATAAGGAGCAGGCAGACAAGAACAGAAGGGAAGGTGAGGCCATAAGGGTGGGGGATCAGGTGTGGCTGTCCACCCAAGGGTTGCCGTTCAAAGGGGGGTGTAAGAAGTTGAGACCCAGAAGATTGGGACCCTTTGAAGTCATTCAGCAGGTCAACCCAGTGGCTTTCAAACTCCGGTTACCCAACCACATGAAATTGCACCCAGTGTTCCACAGGTCGTTACTGTCACCATACAGGGGGGGACGTGAAGGGGAGCACACCAGGGGACCAGTCTTGGAAGAGAGGGAACGCAGCAACCATGTAGCGGAAATCCTCGATTCCAGGTGGAAGGGAAATCAGGTAGAGTATTTGGTGGCGTGGGAAGGGGAGCCGGAGTCAGAAAACACCTGGGTGACTGCAGGGGAGGTCAATGACGAGGTTTTAACAGAAACGTTCCACCAAAGATTCCCGAGAAAACCACAGCCGGTAGAAAGGTTTAGGAGGGAATACTTCGGCACCACCGACGAGGAAGAGGAAATGGAGGGATTCGCGGAGTCGGATTTGGAAGAGGGAATGGACTCTGATGACGAGGAATACCAAGAGACGAGGAACAGCAGCAAGTGGAGGGAAGTGTTCGAAACTACGGACGATGAGGAAGGTTCTTTCAGGGGTTTTACCTCCTCCCAGCCCGAAGGGGAGGGGACGGGAGGGGGTGAAGGGGGCCCTGGAGGGGAGGTGGATGTCAGGGAACTGCCATCGGAAGGACAGGAGGTGCAGAGGCTCAATGAGGTTGAAAGAGAGGTTGCAGCTGAAGAGGGAACCAGTAGGTGGCGAGCAGTAACTCCTAGGGAAAGTGAGTCGGAGGGAGGGCTCAGAGACGGTTCCAGCGAAAACAGTGGAGAGGTCTCAGGACCTCCTATAGGGACACCCACTCCTTGCCGGAAACTGTCACGCAGGGAGGCCAGGAGACGTGTTTCCGTAAAGGAGCTTTTATGTTGGAAGCGTTTCCGAAAGCAACCACTTTCGGATTCTGCCAGCGATTGACGCAGCCATGCAGGAGGGGCTCCGTCACAGGCAGAGGTTTGAAAACCTGGTCAAACTCTGAGGGATCTGGCTTTTACGCACAAGCAGCTTATCATCCCATTACACTCTGCCCCCATTATCCCCATATACAAAAGGAATACCTGTTCCACCACCAATTTTTCATTCTTAGCACATGTAAAAGTTTATGCCTTCAGGAGAGGACAGTAGTGTAGTGCCAATTGTTGTTTAGTCATTTAGTCGTGTCCAACTCTTCGTGACCACATGGACCAGAGCACGCCAGGCACTCCTGTCTTCCACTGCCTCCCTCAGCTTGGTCAAACTCATGTTGGTAGCTTCAAGAACACTGTCCACCCATCTCATCCTCTGTTGTCCCCTTCTCCTTGTGCCCTCAATCTTTCCCAACATCAGGGTCTTTTCCAGGGAGTCTTCTCTTCTCATGAGGTGGGCAAAGTATTGGAGCCTCAGCTTCACGATCTGTCCTTCCAGTGAGCACTCAGGGCTGATTTCCTTAAGAATGGGTAGGTTTGATCTTCTTGCAGTCCATGGGACTGTAGTGCCAATAATGATCTAAAAATGTGGAGAATGTGTGGAATGTGGTCTTGTGGTCAGATCCTGCTTGCAGGTTTCCTACAGACATCTGGTTGACCAGTTTGAGAACCAGGTTTATTATTTATTTGTTTTCTATACCTCCTTTCATCCGAAGATTGCAGGACAGTTTACATTACAGTCGTACCTCGGAAGTCAAACGGATTCAGTTCAGGAAGTCTGTTCGACTTCCAAAACATTCGGAAACCAAGGAGTGGCTTCTGATTGGCCGCAGCCAATCAGAAGCTGCGTAAACTGCGTTGGCTGTTCAGGTTCCAAAGAACATTCGCAAACCGGAACACTCACTTCCAGGTTTGCAGCGTTCAGGAGTCAAAACGTTCGACTTGCAAGACGTTTGTCAACCAAGGGACGACTGTATAAAATATACGAAAATGCAGAACACAGTAACAAACAAAGCAATACCTGCCTCCGCCTCCACCCCTGGTTTAAACGGCCATAGACAGTTTAATCTGCAAATGGCCTAGGTGAAGAAGAATATTTTCATCTCACACCTAAAGATATGTAGGGAAGGGGCCAAACGAGCCTTGCTTGGGAGAGTTGATTTTCTATACCTTTGCCCTCATTTATTGTTTGATTCTTCCCCCATCTAAGAAGCCCCTTTCCTCATTCCACAGTTGGGGACAAAGAACAGTTGTGCACAAATTTCTGTGGCCCCTGCTTCCTACTCAACCATTAGCATTTGATCTCCAAGGAACCTTCTTCTTGCCAACAAAGTCATGAAGTACATTGATACAGAAAGAGCCCCAAGCTCCATGCATGCCATATCCAGATGCTGGACAAGACTGGCCATTGGTTTTACCCTGGACTAGATGGGCCGTGGGTGTGACCCAGCAAGCTCATCTTATGTTCCCATGTAGTGTAGAAGAAAATGTTTTGAATACGGCTGGAGAGCCACATATGTGCTGGACTGATGATCTATAAGTGCAAGAACATTCTGTTTTCCTATCTCTCGTAGGTATAGGAATTATGCCCCACCTGGTAAAAGCTGCTGTGCCACACCATTCTGTTGTCATCAATGGATGTTTTCTTTCCCGGGGCAGCTTCCACATCCACCCTTCCAACCTTGACCCTCACAAAGGAGTTATTTGGAAAAGTGACCAGGTTGGTAATATCAAAGCCAGTATCTACTTCCCCATTCTCACTAAAAGATAAAGTTTCTCCAGCAGAGCTGTTAAACGAGACACTTCTAAGGAAGGGATGGAGCTGCATTGAAATAAAAATAGTAATTATGAATAATGCAAACCTCTCTCCGTACTGGCACCCAGGATGCAGGTCGTGCAATGCAAACATAATGCATTCCTTAGAAATAATTCACAAGGTGAGCATTTTCATAGGGAGTTAATGTTTTCCATTATTTCCTGGGGGGAAATCTCAATGCATTCCCAACCAAGAAACAATGAGAAAAAAATCCAAGGCTTTCAGGTCTCATTGCCTGGATATCTCCCCTCTTTCAAGAGAATGATAGGGTAACCAGCCTCATATAAACAGCATAGGTAAAGGTAAAGGGACCCCTGACCATTAGGTCCAGTCATGGCTGACTCTGGGGTTGCGGTGCTCATCTCGCTTTATTGGCCAAGGGAGCCGGCGTACAGCTTCCAGGTCACGTGGCCGGCATGACTAAGCCGCTTCTGGCAAACCAGAGCAGCGCACGGAAACGCCGTTTACTTTCCCGCCGGAGCGGTACCTATTTATCTACTTGCACTTTGACGTGCTTTTGAACTGCTAGGTTGGCAGGAGCAGGGACTGAGCAATGGGAGCTCACCATACTTAAGTCTAATTAATTCACACAGAGGTTAATGCCATAGAGTAAGCTATTTTGCCAGGCTCACTTCCCCTCACCTTGGGAGAAAATGGCAGCAAAGCCTTTTGTTCTACTCAGTCCACATCTTAATTTGGTGCATGCGGAGCTCTGAGCTGTTCCCTCCAGCCATATGGATTTACCCAGTCTCTTTTGTTACAGACAAGAGTATGAAACAACCTATATTTCCATGCTTTTGTTTGCTGCATGCTTTGCTGCGTTAAACCTCTGGTGGGGTTCTTGCACCATAGATACTTCCCTAGCTCTGCTCACTGTTCCCAATCCCCGTTCCTCAGCCTCAGCTACATTCTTCTCCAGCTCTGTCTGCCTCTCCCTGCCAGCTCTCCCTTTCTCCTCTTGGTGTAGGCTCGGATCCTTCTTTTAACTTGAGTGCAGAGAAGCTGCTTGTGAAGGACCAGCACAGTGCAGGATTGGATCATTCTGCTTAACAGCTGTAAGCAAGGCGGTCTGAACCTGCACTGTGCAACTCCTCCACAAGCAGCTTCTCTACACAGCAAGAGAGAATCTGATCATACTGTCCTACATATCACTGCCCAGGTGTGTGTGTGTGTGTGTGTGTGTGTGTGTGTGTGTGTGTGTAGGCATTACCTGCCAAGGTTGTAGCATTAGAAGCTCCTGCATCCCTCCTTGCACCACTGCTCCATATTTGGTCCTGGACAAGAACATGGCATGTAAAGCATGTGCCGTTGCATAGACAGCATTATAGAGACTGTAGCTGTGGCCAGTTATGCTCATCTCAAAACCAGACGAAGGGAGATCTTCCAGCTTTTCATCTCCAGTGCAGGTTCCACTGGCCTGTTTCCCTGTATTGGAGTTGGTAAATAAACAGACAAAGGCTTGTGCCCAGAACTGCTTGAGAAAGCCATTTCCATTCACTTCAAAAGGATTTTGTGCCTGAAGAAAAGCTTTGAATCCTTGCACCACATTTGAATGAACTGTAAAGGAGAGGGAACCATGAAAGACTTGCATATCCATGCTCATTTGATAGGTCATTGCTGTGAAATCCAGCTGTGCTGTCAGAATCCACACCTTGCCCACAGTTGTCTTGGTCACATTTTCCAATTCACCTAGTGCTACCATTGATCGCAAGATAAGCATAGACTTTGTTCCTCCATAGGCAACAACAACATTGGCTTTACTTTCCATAATAACTTGATAGATTTGGATCCAGTCAGAATACATGATATAATACTCAGTCAAATATGTGGTTTTCAGGTTTGTGTCTGAGAAGGCCAAGCATATGCCTTTCTGGGAGAGCAGAGGTTTCAGGGCCTGAATAAATCTCTCTCCACTGTCATTATCTCCAGCAAGCAACCCAACCCACGTCCAACCAAAGTGAAGAAGTAACTCAACAATCCCAGTATACTGATGGGCTTCATTGGGCACCATCCTATAGAAGGAAGTAGATTGCCTTTGACTAGCATCCTCTGGGGCAAAGGAGCCATAAGTGAGCTAAAAGGAAATAAAGGAGCATATTCGGTAAGAGTAGACAAGCTGTATATGTCCTTTGACGGCCTGCCAACACAGAAGGCCAGATGAGCCAGTTGTCTCGGGAAGGCAGACTACAGAAAGCTGGGAGGAGTGGCAGATCTGGCCTCCATTAAGTCCACCCCATGCTTGTTGACTACCTTCTCTGCCATGCCTGCATGCCCAGTTTCCTGCGCTGAAACCCCTGAATGCCTGCTTTCCCCCCTCCTTATATTTCTTGAGCTTGAACGTCTTGCTTTTCTACTCTGCTGCTTTCCTCTCCTGCATCAACCTTGCTTCACCACAGCATTTCAGCTCCTAATTGCATGGTGTCTTAACTTCCCTTCCTTCCCACATCTCTATCAAACCACTATTGCACAGAATCTTGCTCAAGTGCCACCAGCTTTGCAGGCTCCCAGCTTTGCAAGAGAGCAGCTTCAGTCTCCAGTCATTAAGGTATGGGTCAAAGTTAAGAGAGACACTAGTTAGCAGAATATAAAGTGGAAGCGTGTTTTGGAGTGGTGAGGAAGCAGGGATGAGTTAGTGCTCTCTCATTATCACAGTACCTTCTGTCCATCCCAATACTCTCTATCTTTATTTCACTCTCCCCTTCCTTCTCCATTGCATTTCACTGGAAACATTTTTTGTGGAGGGAAGGACTACTCTCTGTCAATCACAACTATTTTTCTACTATACAAAACCTTTCTGGATACAAAATATGATGGTAAATGAGTCTGAAGTCCCCAAGGTGGTATCTTACCTGGGGGATCTTGTAGATGTCCAAGATGTCTGCCATTTGGAGGGAGGTATCAAAGTCCAGTCCCCCAACAGCTGTCATCAGATGTTTCTGGGTATCACACTTGTAGTTAGGTAGAAGTGTGGAGGGAAGGTTCAGAGTGACCCGGTAGGTCATCCTTTCATTGAAGTAACTGTCATAGATGTGGAATCCCAATGTGTTATTAGGCAAGATCTTGGGGTTCTCATTGATCTCCTTGACAGCAAAGGCCAAGGCCAGAATATGCTGGTAGTTCTTTGGCACAACACTGCAATGAGAATTTCATGCTGTATACTAGGGAGATACATTATGCAATATTCTTTTTAAAAAATTAGGACCTCACGAGAATTCTTCAACGTCTTATTGCAAAATGTGCTTTAAGATACAGGTATCTGCAAATCAATTTCCTCTTAAAGGATGCCTTTTTCTACTTGTCTACTTCTATACCACTTTCACTGATACTTACATTACTCAATTATATTTCAGGCTGCTTGGATAATTCATGTCATTTAAGAAATCTGCTTTTATGACACTCTTCTGATAAAAACTGGGCAGATTCTTAGCCTAAAAAAGACACCAGCCCACTGGTTCTGATATTCAGCACAAAATTCAGCATTAAGTTCGTAAGGTTTAATGTTTTATTATGTTTTTGTATATGCTGGAAACCACCCAGAATGGGCGTGGTACTATTACTACTATTACTACTACTATATTGTTAACAAATAGCTTAACCTTAGCTGTCCACTTTCTCTGGACTTTACCACACACCGCCCTAATTACTGCTCCCAAGTGACAGTTAACTGCAATTTCTTCACTGATCAGAACCTTCCACTGATCACAATCTGTTCTTGCCCAGACTAATGAAAATGAATATGCATTATCCAGGGCTGTCTATAAATATTAAACGCAATTCTCTCCCCCCCCCCCCATCACCAAGCAGCTTTCACCAAAGAGGAATGCACCGCATTAACAGCACAGGGTTTCAAACTTTGACAGTAACACACAAATATCAACAGAGACGATGAAAATATTTTGAAAGCACAAAACATAGACATACATTTATCTACTGGTACTGATCTGATGCAACAAAAAAACCTGCATCAGAATACAGAGAAGTAGGTAGCCTAGCTTAATGGATAACTTCTCATCATTTTCAGACCTGTGACAGGTCTCATCGTTTTCAGACCTGTTAATTAGGAGTGTTATTTGAGTCAAGCCTGACATGGATGCAAACACCTGGGGCTCTTAGAACTCCACATTCTAAGAGGTGAGCTTTTAAGACCCCTCACCCAAACTTTCAGAGGTGAACTTCAGTATTCAGAACAGAAAGACCTTTGCCTCTTAAACTAGGCAAGTTTAAGATGTCTTCTTTTTAAACTATTCTTGAAAGAAATATGGGGGGGCAGAGAGCCCCTCCACCTCTGCCTGGAAGTAAATGGGGGGGGCAGAGAGCCCCTCCACCTCTGCCTGGAAGTAAATAAGTGGAACTGGCTTCTAAGTAAGCATGTTTAGCACTTGGCGATGTTTTGGTATCATCTGATTACAGAGTGGCTGGGGGGACTCAGGCAGATGGGCGGGGTATAAATAAATTATTATTATTATTATTATTATTATTATTATTATTATTATTACTTGACAAATGAAGTCTTTACAAGATATTAAGAAGTTGATGGGTAGTTAGTCTTTCTTTGAAGTCCTCTTTGTCAAAAGCAGAATGGAGGTGAGAAGCAAGTCCTCCAACAATAAGATCACCAGGTTGGTAGTATTCATGTGGAATTCTGGACAGATCATGGATGATGCAACTCCTGGTACGTTTGCACACCATAAGTGGCAGATAAAAGAGAATGGGCACAATAAATAACAGCATGCTGAGGCAAATATTCTTCCCTATCAGACACCCTCATTTCTATCTAGAAAATGAACCTTAGCTTCAGAACCATCCTCCATTCTATATTCTGTTTTGACATGAACAACACTTCCCTACCAATTCACAGATTAAGATCCTATCCTACAACTCAACAGCAGAAATCATTCCTCTACCTCTGTGCTTTCCTATGCTTAGAATGGCAAGAAGGGTTTTTTATACCCATGTTTAGACTTTGGATTGTATTCTCTGGAAATCTATTGAGACATTACCCAAGGGACACTTAGTAATTACAAGAATGATTATTACAGATGAGATTGTAACTAGCTCTCTTTACACCAGGAACATCAGAAAATGACAAACAAAAACTTTCTCTTTATGAGAGAACAGAAGGACATTCAGGACAAGGAAGAAAACAACAGTGAGCCAATCTGTTATCCTGAAATGCTTCATCTGATTAATCTAACCTCCTAAAATTTCATACCTGAACACTAGTTCATTAGTTCATCATCAACCTTTTAGTCGACCGTCAGTCAGAAAAAAGTACATTTGTCAATACACAGTTAAAACATCCAAGAAGATTTTAGAACTTAGCCAACACTAAAATGGGCTAAACAGATAGCCCCATATCAATACAGTCAATTTTAGTCTTGCGACGCTTAAAAGCTAAAAAAAGAAATTTGGCCACCAAGGAAGGTATAGCTCTAGTGACATTATTCAGCAAGTGTAAAACCTGGTTTTCTCCAGGTAGGAAGCTAAATTGACATAGGAGTGGGTCTATAAAATTTTGTCTAAGCTCTGCATAAGAAGGGCAAGTCAAGAGAATGTGTTCGGTGGACTCAACCACACCCATGGCACAATGACAGGTTCTCTGGGCGTATGGTACTCCCCTGTACCTTCCCCACAATATCGCAGAGTCAAGGACATTTAATCTAGCCGCTGTAAGAAGTCTGCGGTATTCCACATAGTGGATTTCTGCAAGGTAGGGGGCTGGTATGGTCCGATAAATCAGGTCCCCTAGGAACATCCCTGGTTTTACCTGGGCTATGTCCTCTTGTCTGGCAATGTCACTCAGTCTCCGGGAGATCACAGCTCTAGCTTGATTGTACGTCATAGACTCAAAGTAAAAGTGAGACAATCCGCAGGATTGAACCTCGTTAATGACCTCCCTTTCCCACGATGATTGGAAATCGTCCCTCAATATCAAGGGGGCAATACCCACTGGTTTAAAACAAAGCTTGAGCCATAGCCAGAGCTTCGTCTTCAGGGCCACATACCGTAGAGCTTGCCAGCCGACCTCTAATCTCATAACCACACCCGCTACAGAGGGGGGAATCCTAAGGATGGCTCTAAGGAATCACGTTTGGATAGAATCCAGTTTCAAAAAATCCCTACGGGAGCCTAAAGAGATGCCCACCAAAAGAAGGGGGAGGACTTTCATTTGAAAGAGTCTCAAAGCTATCTTCACTGATTGAGCCTGATTCTTAGCATATAGAGATCTAATCTGGGTGGCTGCTTTAGATGCATTAGTTGTTATATCTTCGGGCCAAAGGCCAAATATTGCGTCCAGCAGGCTTCTTCTGCGCACACAGCACTCTGCTGATTCCCAGCAATGTACTCTGCCTCTCTCTGGATGCTTTTTGCAGAGCGATACACAGCGGTGAAGTACTGCTGCAATGTGGGGACCATAAATCAGGCTGGCACGTTGACGTCTCTTATCTCAAAACGCTTTTATTAGGGTAGCATAACATCGTAAATCTCCCGGCGAACTAGCCGACATCTTCCCTCTAACTCTGAGCGGAAGAGAAGAACACACGCACAGAAAACCACTCCCATACGTGTGGACGTAACCACGCCTCATGATGCAAGGCGTCACACAGAACCTCTTAACCCTGTAGGTTCTGATTCTTCCACATTATATAGTCTCTATGGGCCAGAAAAGACCTATTTGACCGTATTACTTGTCCCAGATATTTAAAGCAGTTAACCTGCTCTAGGGGGATCCCGCTCATCGACCATCGATGGAGTCTCGGTCGGGCAGAGAAGACCATGATCTTGGTCTTAGCATAGTTGGGTTGGAGCTCATGCTGATCACAGTATTCATGTAGAGCTTGCAACATTCTCCTCAGTCCAATAGGGGATCTGGCAAGAAGTAGTTCATTAGTTTACTGACAATTATACCAAGACAGATTAAAGAATGATGAAAGGTGGCTTGTGTTTGTTTTAAGCTTTTAGAAGTTTAAAATATATCCTCTTGAGTCCAAAACATCCCTCTTCCCCTAGCGTAGAAAAAGGACACACATCATCCATAGTTTCCATTCATTAGTGATATTAATAAATCTTGTAGTCCTCCTAGCAACCTGCATCCCATAGAGCAATATGGTGAGCCTACTTTCAGTAGGCCCACAATCAGCCCACTTCTTCAGCGCCTGCATGGGCTGGGCTACCGGAGCACCTTCTCTGACCTTCCGATCACAGGAACACCAACGCAGCATTCCCGAGGAGCAGGTCCTGGTGCTGTGGACTCATCTGCTCATGTGAGCACCCAAACTCAGCAGAGTAAACAGAAGCAAAGCTGTGGAGGTATTGCAGCATACCTAATTTATTTCTACCAATTAATCAAATAAAAGAACATAATTATGTATGAGAGGAGCAGCACTCATACAGTCATCCTTTCTCTTCGCAAGACAGATCAAAGAAAAAGAACAACAGTACCAGAGAGGGAAGTCTCGAAGAGTAGCTTCTGCCCCCTCCTTTCTCACAGTATGAAAGTAAAACAATAGGATCAGGTGATCCTTGCAATGGGAGGGCTGAAAATACTGATATCTTATAACAATATGTCCATTAAAAATACCACAATTGTTACACATTGAGTTTTAAGTAAACACTAATCCCTGAAATAGCAAATATTGCCCACAACTATTGACATGACAGAAGCAAGTGTTATTTTTCTAGAAAAAGATGTGCCAGAACACATCATGAATACCTTCCCATTCTATTGTAATGGCAATAGTGCCTACATGAAAGATGTCAGAACTGAGTTCTCGTGAATTCTGGCTGAAAATATATAGCAGCTCAACTGAAACTTTACTTACTAGAGAATCACCCAGAAAGTAATGAGAAGCTAGCTATAACTAAATAAATATACAAGACTCCCAATAAACGGTATTCTTACATTTAATTTCTAATTAATTACACTTTGGTGTTCTAGTTAGGCCTCAATATTATGTGGTATCAATGACAAGGTTGGGGACCCCTGTCTCAGAGACTCCAAAGGATTTTTAAAGGACCTGCAGGTAGGAATTATAACAGATGAAATGCAACATAATTATATGATAAGAATGAAGAGAGATTATTTTGATTTATATAATGGTACAAAAAACAAAACAAAGATGATGATATAATTTACAACTTCCTTTTTATTAACTGTTCCTTGCTGTTCAGATCAGGCCTCAACAAAATGATGTAGCATTTGGGAGCAAAGATGGAGCCCAGTAAGCCAGCACTGGAGGCCAAGATGGAGAAGATCTCCACAGCCACCATGTATTTCCCCTTGGTGCTCAGGTATACCGAAACAAATGAGATCCAAACACTAGAAAACAACAACATGCTGAAGGTGATGAATTTGGCCTCATTGAAGCTCTCAGGAAGTTTCCTAGCAAAAAAGGCCACAACAAAGCTGACAATGGCCAAGAAGCCCATGTAGCCCAGGACACAGTAAAACAGGGCAACTGACCCTTCATTGCAGCCTAGAATGATTTCTCTCATCATTGAGTGCATGTCAGAATCAGGGAATGGGGGAAAGATTCCTAACCACACACTGCAAATACCTGCTTGGATAAGGGAACAAGAAATCACAATGGAGCTTGCCAGGCTTTTCCCCACCCACTTCCTCATTCTGGATCCTGGTTTGGTGGCCACAAAGGCCAGAACCACCGTGACAGTTTTGGCCAGAACACAAGAAACGGTCACTGTGAAAACAAGGCCAAATGCCATTTGTCGGAGCAGGCAGCTCACTCTTTCTGGAGGGCTGAGGAAGATCAATGGGCAGAGGAAGCAGAGCAGGAGGGAAGTGAGGAGAGTGTAGGTGAGGTCCCGATTGTTTGCTCTGACAATGGGTGTGTCCCGATGTTTAATGAAGATGCCTAGGACCACCACTGTGAGGAGAGAGAGAAAAAGAGCCAACAATGCTAAGCTCATCCCCAGAGGCTCTTTAACAGACAGGAAGCTGATGATCTTTGGAATGCATTGTGATTGGTCTCTGTGTGGATAGTGATCTTCGGGGCACCCAACGCAATCTTCCATGTCTGGAAAGTACGTAATGCGTTTAGATTTCAGTTGTTAGGATAGTAACAACATGCTGTGAGTATGGAACACTTAATGTTAAATTAGAGTTATCACAGATATTTCCATAGTAACCAAACTGAAAGTGATGCCTAAGAACCCTACCTCAACCTTTGTGTTGGGTTATGTGGGATGTCCTGTGATGGCTTGCTAACTTCCCATAAACCACATTGTTATTGTCCAGAACAGGTACAGCCCATGACCATTTTACACAGGGGTTCCATTCCCAGCCCCGTTCCACCCCCACATACTAGGTTGAACGCATTCCACCGCGCCCGGGTGTATGATCACGTATCATTCATAGACATGTTTATTTGTTATTGCCTGAATTAAAGAAGGTGTCTCATACGAAGTCATAATACTGGTGCATTGAGTTCAAAATTCCCTGCTATATTTTAACCTGTAACGAAGATTAGATCATGGGCCACAAACCAATTCTTTTTACGAGATGGTTCATATTCCTTTATGGGGGCTATCTGTCAATAGGTATGGAGGAGAAAATTGGTTTTTATGAATGAGAACGCTATCTACATTGCCCTCCTTGAACCAACACATTGACCAAAGTACAGATGCCCTTAAAAATGTGTACTTCTCTAAACATTTGTAATGCAGTTCTCCATTCAAACAATACATAAAAAACCACATATCACCATTGATTGATTTATCCTTCTCCTCAACTTCTAACATGACATACGGTTGGAAAATTATATATCCTGTGTCTCTTACCCTTCTGGGATGAAATCTTGCCTTGAGGACATGGAGCACAATCATAGCAGCAAAATGGCTCCCCCTCCTTCTTCTCCTTCCTGGAACCAGGAGGGCAACTTGGGTTACATAGCGAAAGGGGTGAAACCTGCTCATGTAAATAATGGGGAAGAGGGTAAGGAAAAGCTTTTTCTCCCTCTGTCATAATACTAGAACTCAGAGATAGCCAATGAAGTTAATTTTTGATTGATTGGGGCACCTTTTCACACAGTATAGCTAAAACTATGAGATAGAATTCTACAAGAGAAAGTGATGGGCATCAACTTGGCAGACTTTAAAAGATGATTGGAAAAACTAATGGAAGAGAAGCCTATCAGAGGCTACCATCCTTGGTGGAGGGTATGCATTTACTCAATGGTCAGAGGCAGTATGGTGCTGAATACCAGTTGTCGGAAACCACAAAAGGGGAGAGAGGTCTTATGATCATGTCCTCTTTGTGGGTTTCCTACAAGCATCTGGTTGGCCACTTTCAGAACCTTATTTATTTAGTTATTTATTATACCATGCCACAGGGCAGTTTACATTATAAAAACATAAAAAGGGAAAGCATGACAAACACAATCAGTAGCATCCCAGTTTGAAAGACCATACGTAGTTTAATTCACTAATGGCTTGGAAGAAGAGAAATGTTTTTGCCTGGTGCCTATAGATATGTAGGGAGGTGCCAGGCAAGCCTTCTTGGGGAGGGCTGATTCTTCTCCGATCTAAGAAGCCCCTTTCCTCATTCTACACTCATAGCTACACAAAGAATGGCTACCCACAAACCTTCACAGCCCCTACTTCCTTCTCAACCATCATGCATTTGAACTGCAAGCAGCAAACACCTTCTTCTTCCCAAGAGACTCATGAAATGCACTTGGACGAAAAGAGTCCCAAGCCAAAAGCCACATGCCATATCCAGACGCTGGACAAGATTGGCCAATGGCATTATTCTGCACTAGTTGGGCATTGATCTGAGCCAGCAAGATCATCTTATGTTGAGATTCCTGTATCCCGGACCACATGACCTTCAGGATGTCTTCCAACTCTATGATTCTATTATTCTTAAGCAGTGCAGAGGAAAATGTTTAGAATCTGGCTGGAAAGGCAGGTATGTGCTGCACTGATGATATGTAAGTAGAATAACATTCTCTTTTCCTATGTTTCATTGCTGTAGGAATTGTGCCTCACCTGCTGAAAGCTTCTGTGCCACACCATTCTGTTGTCATCAAGGGTGAATTCCTGGCCTGCGGCAGCCTCCCCGCCTACCCTTCCAACTTTGACTCTCATGAAGGAGTTATTTGGGAAAGTGACCATGTTGGTAATATCAAAGCCAGCTTCTACTTCCCTGTTCACACTAAAAGATACCGTTTCCCCAGCAGAGTTGTTGAAGGAGACACGCCTAAGAAAGGGGTGGAGCTGCATGGAACGGAAATCAGTAACTTTGAAGTACTGCAAATGTCTTGTAATACATACATAAAGGGTTTGATGCTGTAGAGTAAGGTGTCCTGACAGGCTTGGCCTATGTCACTTCCTCTTACCTTGGGAGGAAATAGGCAACAAAGCCATTTGTTCTGCTCACTCTAAATGTGAATTTGGTGTGTGTGGAGTTCTGACCTGCTCCCTACAGGCACATGGATTTAAGAAAAAAACAGAGATACAACTTAGGACACTTTTGGACCATAACCCAAACCAGGGAAATTGCTGGCATGGCAGTTAAAGAAAAAAGAGAGTGAACATTTAATAAATAAACTGAAAGCAGAAGGGAAAATAGTAGACAATCCAAAAGATATAAGGAAACAGTTATTACACAGAGCTATATTGAGCTGGTGAAGAACACAGAGAAAAAATAGAAGGTTATTTAAAGCAGAACAATTGACCAAAAATTCCAAAGGAGAAGATCAGTTCTTTGAATGCACCAGTAACAATGATGGAGATGCAACAGGGAATAGGCCAGGCTAAAGCTGGTAAATCGCCAGGACCGGATGGACTATCAGCTAAGTATTATAAGAAATTACCGTATTGGCCTGAATATAAGCTCCACCACACCCCCACCAGCCGCTGGATTGGCCGGTTGGCTGATGACATGACAGGGATCCCCTTGGCAATGCCGGACTTCATCCCCCACCTCCAGGAGGAGAGTAGGAGGTCTCGCAGACCACCGCAACTCCTCCCCACTAAGAAGTGGAGCAGATTTCCCAAATTCAGACAGTGAAAAGTTAATGTGCTGCTTATATTCGCAACCTTATGATATGTAGCCAGGAGCGTTGGGCAAACAGTGCCAGGAGCGTGGCAAAGCAGTGCCTGCCCCGTGCATAGTCCCACGTCTTCTCTCCCAATAATGAATGGAATATTAAATACAGAGAAACTGCCAGAATCTCAGAAAGAGGCATATATTACATTGATTCCGAAATAAGATACAGATTTATTGTCAGTTAAAAATTACAGGCCAATCTCTTTACCAATATTTTGGCAAATAGAATGAAAAGGATTTTAAAGGATTTCTTCCATCAAGATTAAGCTGGCTTTCTTCTTGGTCGGCAGATGAAGGATAACATGAGAAATATAATTGATTTAATAGAATATCTGGAGGCTAGGAATGATAAGCAAGCAGCATTAATATTTATAGATGCAAAAGAAGGCCTTTGCCAATGTTTCCTGGACTTTTATGGGGACAGGGGACATTAGAAATGATGGATTTTGGAGAGACATTTTATAGAGGAAATGATACAATTTATTCAGAACAACAGGCAAAACTGATTGTGAATAATGTAATAATGGAAGATGTAAAATAATGAAAGGAACAAGACAGGGATGTCCCCTGTTGCCATTACTGTTTATTTTAGTACTAGAGACACTAGTATATTCGCAACCTTATGATATGTAGCCAGGAACGTTGGGCAAACAGTGCCAGGAGCGTGGCAAAGCAGTGACTGCCCCGTGCATAGTCCCACGTCTTCTCCCCCAAGGCCGGGAAGGGATAAGGCTGCCAGCAATGTAGATCAATCCCCCCCCCTGCCCCCTGTATGCAGCCAGGAGCAGCGAGGAATGAAGCGGCTTATATTCAGGTATTTTTTCTTTTTCTCTTCCCCCCCCCCCTCCAATCTTAAAGGTGCAGCTTATATTTGGGTGCAGATTATATCCGGGCCAATACAGTATAGGATTTTCTGGCACAACCACTTAAGGATATAATGAATGGAATATTTAATACAGAGAAACTGCCAAAATCTCGGAAAGAGGCATATATTACATTGATTCCGAAATAAGATACAGATTTATTGTCAGTTAAAAATTTCAGGACAATCTCTTTGTGAAATAATGACTACAAACTATTCGCCAGTATTTGGCAAATAGAATGAAAAGGATTTCATCCATCAAGATTAAGCCAGCTTTCTTCTTGGTTGGCAGATGAAGGATAACATGAGAAATATAATTGATTTGCTAGAATATCTGGAGGCCAGGAATGATAAGCAAGCAGCATTAATATTTATAGATGCAAAAAAATAAGTGCGCCCTATGGGCCAGTGCGCCCTATAGGGCGAAAAATACGGTATATTATACTCGAAAGACCACTGTAAACGCTTGAACCCATTGGCAGATTTTAAATAACTCTTGCAATGATACATAGGACTTGGATACAATGAAGGATGATAAATTAGATGGATTTATAATATGCAATTTAAAAAGTTATTTAAAGAACCCATGGAGGGGAGGAGGGAAATCTTGAGATTCAGAAGAATCATGTGCAAGTTTTAATATCTGTAATAATACTATGCATGTGAATGAATTTGTAAAAAAATAATGTTTTTTTAAAAGCAAGATGGTCTGATACTTCACTGTGCTAGTCCTTAATGAGCAGCTTCTCTGCACATAAGCAGAGAATGTGGAGTTTGAATTTTTTCAGGGTACTGTTTTACATATCACTGCCTACGTCTAATAAAGTATATCCCATGATAGGCATTACCTGCCAAGGCTGAAGCTCCTGCATCTCTCCTTCCACCATTCTCCTGTATTTGGCTCCAGGCAGGAACATGGCATGTAGAGCATGTGCTATGGCATAGACAGCAGTATAGAGACTGTAGCTGTGGCCAGTTATGCTCATCTCAAAACCAGATGAAGGGAGACTCTCCAGCTTCTCCTCTCCAGTGCAGGTTCCACTGGCCTGCTCCTCTGTACTGGAGTTTGGAAATGAACAGAGAAATACTTGTGCCCAGATCTGCTTGACAAAGCCATTTCCATTTGCCTCAAAAGGATTTTGTGCCTCAAGAAAGAATTTGAATCCTTGTACCACATTTGAATGAACTGCAAAGGAGAGGGAACCCTGGAAGGCTTGCATATCCCAGTTCATTTGATGGCTCAATGCTGTGAAATCCAGTTGTGCCGTCAGAATCCACACCTTGCCGACAGATATCTTGGTCACGATTTCCATTTCACCTAGTGCTACCATTGTTCGCAATGTAAGCATGGACTTTGTTCCTCCATAGACAACCACCACCTTGGCTTTACTTTCCAGAATAGCTTGATAAATTTGGATCAGCTGGAAATACATGGCATAGTACGCAGCCAAATGTGTCGTTTTCAGGCTTGTCTCTGCGAAGGCCAAGCAAATGCCTTTCTGGGAGAGCAGAGGTTTCAGGGTCTGAATAAATCTCTCTCCACTTTCTGCAGCAAGCAACCCAACCCACGTCCAAGCAAAGTGCAGAAGTAACTCAACAATCCCAGTGTGCTGATGGGCTTCATTGGGCACCATCCTGTAGAAGGAAGTGGATTGGCTTTGACCAGGATCTTCTGGAGCAAAGGAGCCATAAGTGAGCTAAAGGGAAATAAAGGAGCATCATCTATAAATGCAGAAGGACTGGGTATGTCCATCCAGGGCCTTCCCACCCAGGAAGCAAAATGAGCCAGTTGCCTTAAGAAGGCAGTTTCCAGAAAGCTGGGGGGGTGGCAGATTGCACCCTCTATTTCTCAGCTTCCACCTCCTTCTCTGCCACCCCTGCTTGCCCAGTTTCCTGAACTCCTGTTTCCCTCTTCTCCCTCCTCCTTTTCTTTCTCCATTGTTTCCTCTATGCCTTCCTGTGTTGCTGATTTCTTCTCCCCTGTTTCTTTCTCTGCTTCACCGCATTTCAGCTCCTGATTTTATGGTGTCTTCCCTTCCTCTCTCGGAACACTACCACACAGAATCCCCATCAAGTGCCACAATGTGTGGACAGCTGACTCCAGATAGGCGGCTTCCAGCTTTGCAAGAGAGCAGCTTCCGTCTCCAACCAGTAGGCCATGAAGCAAATGTGAGAGGGTGTCAGTTGGCAGAATGGAATTTGGATACATGTTTTTAGGTGTGTGTGGATAAGGAAGTGGGGTGAGATCTCTTCCACCATCCAATTAACTTCTCTTCATCCATAGACACTGACAGTTTGATGCTATGCATTCTATTTAACTGCGCAAAGCACAATGGGAACACTTTTTGTGAAGGGCAGAATCACTCTCCTTTGTCTCTCACATCTATTTCTCCATTATACAAATCCTTTCTGGATAGAAAATATCATGGTGACTGAGTGTGAAATGCCCAAGGCACTATCTTACCTGGGGAATCTTGTAGACGCCCAAGATGTTTGCCAGGTAGACAGAGGTATCCAAGTCCAGTCCCCCAATAACTGCCACCAGGTGTCTCTGGATGTTGCACTTGTAGTTGGGGACAAGTGTGGAGGGAAAGTTCAGAGCAGCCTGGTAGGTCATCCTTTCATCAAAGTAATTGTCATAGATGTGGAATCCCAGTGTAATATTGGGTAAGATCTTGGGGTTCTCGTTGATCTCCTTGACAGCAAATACCAAGGCCAGAATATGCTGGTAGTTCTTTGGAACAATACTGCAACAAGAATTTTATGCTGTATCATTGGGAGATATGCTATACATTATTTTTTAAAAATGGGCTTCTGTATGAATCTTCAGTATCTTAGTACAAATTGTACCCTAATATCTGCATATCTGCAGAAGAATTTCCCCACAGGAATGCATTGTATTCCGCTTGTATTCCACTTACACTAATATATGCATTTTAAGGGATACTTTAGGGACCTCCAGATATTCATTTTTGTTTATATTGTTTAGCTGGAGAACTGCATTGAACAATTCAGAGAAGTATGAATTTCAAATGATGGCTGTGTCTTATTTCTGATATATTTTTAGAACATCTCCCTTTTTTTATATAGTTTCACATTTAAATATGAACTGATTAGAATTCCCCCCTTTCAATAATGAAATATTGAAGTTTACTTCATCATATACTTGACAACGCTTCTTGAAGATCGAAGAGA
>JAXCMG010000034.1:4818501-4874199 GCA_034642415.1 Podarcis siculus
AGTTGTTAAAGGAGACAGTCCTAAGGAAGGGATGGAGCTGCATTGGAAGAAAAATAGTCACTATGAAGTAATGAAAATGTCTCTCCTTACTAGCACTCAGGATCATTGGCAGGGAGCAGAGGGGCTATGGCCCCGGGTGCAGAATCTTGGGGTGTATGTGAACCAGGCCCCCATGCCCCTACAAAGATCCCTGCACCTGCCTGGCTCGGGGCGGGGCGGGGGGCTTGGTGAGAGTTCAAGGTGAAGAGCACCCTCCATGCCCTGCCCCCGCCCAGCATGTGAACGCCCACCCAGTGGGGGGGAGGGCTAGGAAAGCATGCTCCACACACACTTGGCATCCGTTCACCTGCCCTGGGCACCAGCAAGCATCGCTATGTCCCTGCACAGGATGCCTCTGGGCTGTCAATACATGCTATGCGAACATAATCCATTCCTGAGAAATGGTTCAGAAGGGATTTGCCTAGTGAGCCGATGACTTCCATTATTTCCCATGGCGAAAATCCCAATGCATTCCTGACCAAGAAGAAATGGGGGGACGACCCCCCAAAAAACCCCCATGGCTTTCAAGTCCAACGTTTGCATCTTAACAAGAGAATTGTAGGGTAACCAGCCCCCTGTAACCAGCATGCTTACCCGAAGGGTTTCCTAATGAACCATCCCTTCAGGGAACAGACCTGGCGAAACAGACTATATAAATGCACACAATCACAGTGTGACCTTATGACCTTCGACAACTTCACACTTGTCCTTTTAATTATCCCAGTGATTATATACTGTGATGCCAATAAAGCTATTTGTTATTTGATTTTATATTTAACCAACATGCTTGAGTCTGATTAATGCTTTAAGTCTATCCGGACTGGCTTGGCCTATGTCACTTCCGCTCACCTAGTGAGGAAAGGGGCAACAGAGTCTTCTGTTCTGCTCAGAATTCTCTGTGTGTGGAGCTCTGAGCTGCTCCCTTCCGCCACAAAGATTTGTCCAATTTAGGAACTTTTGCCATGTGGTAACCAAACTATGTCATACTGCCTGTTCAGCTTTTTTCTGACTGCTGTGCAGAAAAGCACACAAATCTGACCTTTCAAGAAGATTGCAAGTAAACCACTTGATAGCTTACTGAACCTGTGTATTAGGAAAGTGGGATATCTTGGGATTCACTGGAAAGGGAAGGTTTTCAGGTTATACAGCCTATATTTAAATGCTTTTATTTGCTGCATGTTTTGCCATGTTAAATGCCTGCTAGGGTAATTTGCCCAAACTTCTTGCAACAAGAAAAAAGAGAGAGAGCTAAACTCTTGAGAGTCCAATGGACTGCAATGGACCTATCCATTCTTAAGGAAATCATCTCTGAGTGCTCACTGGAAGGACAGATCCTGAAGCTGAGGATCCAATACTCTGGCCACCTCATGAGAAGAGAAGACTCCCTGGAAAAGACCCTGATGTTGGGAAAGATTGAGGGCACAAGGAGAAGGGGACGACAGAGGACGAGATGGTTGGACAGTGTTCTCAAAGCTACCAACATGAGTTTGACCAAACTGCGGGAGGCAGTGGAAGACACTTGCGTGCTCTGGTCCATGGGGTCACAAAGAGTCGGACACGACTGAATGACTAAACAACAACAGCAACAAAGTCCTCTTGTTTGTTGTTTACTGGTCAGGGACAACCACTGTGAGTGCTGCACTTGCTGTTCCCCAGCTCAATTCCTCAGCTCCAGACACATCTTGCCCCAGCTCCAGCTGCCTCCTGCCAACTCCCCCTTTCTCCTCTTAGCAGTCCCGTGCAAAGCTTCTCTGAGGCCCAGGGCAGTTGAGAGGCACAGGGCATTCTTGGCATGATAGCTTGAGTCCAGCAGGCCCCTGATGGGGCCACACAACCACCTTAGATGTCCTATTCCCAGGGCAAGTGTACCTGGCTGCCCAGAGCTCTGCACAGGCCTGCCTTTCAGTGGAGGATCAAATCCTCCTTCGTGAGCACCTTCTCTGCACACAAGGGGAGAATCTGATCCTAGACTAAGTGCTCAGAAATTTTCAGGGGACTATTCTACATATCACTGCCCAGGTCTAATAAAATGTATCTCATGAAAGGAATTACCTGCCAAGACTGCAGCATCTGAAGCTCCTGCAACCCTCCTTCCATCACTCCCCTATATTTGGTCCTGGACAAAAACAAGGCATGTAGAGCATGTGCTATGGCATAGACAGCATTATATAGACTGTAGCTGTGGCCAGTCATGCTCATCTCAAAACCAGACGAAGGGAGATCTTTCAGCTTTTCATCTCCGGTGCAGGTTTCACTGGCCTGCTCCTCTGTATTGGAGTTTGGAAATAAACAGAGAAATACCTGTGCCCAGAACTGCTTGAGAAAGCCATTTCCATCTTCCTCAAAAGGGTTTTGTGCCTCAAGAAAGAATTTGAATCCTTGTACCACATTTGAATGAACTGCAAAGGAGAGGGAACCCTGGAAGACTTGCATATCCCAGCTCATTTGATAGGTTAATGCTGCAAAATCCAGCTGTGCTGTCAGAATCCACACCTTGCCCTCAGGTGTCATGGTCACATTTTCCAATTCACCAAGTGCTACTATTTCTCTCAAGTCAATCATAGACTTTGTTTCTCCATAGAAAACAACAGCATTTGCTTTACTTTTCATAATAACTTGATAGATTTGGATGAAGTCAGATTGCACATCATAAAAGTCTGCCAAATATGTGGTTTTCGGGGTTTTCTCACAGAAGGCCAAACAAATGCCTTTTTGGGAGAGCAGAGGTTTCAGGTCCCGGATAAATCTCTCTCCACTGTCATTATCTCCAGCAAGCAACCCAACCCACGTCCATCCAAAGTGCAGAAGTAACTCAACAATCCCAGTGTACTGATGGGCTTCATTGGGCACCATCCGGTAGAAGGGAGTGGATTGGATTTGACCAGCATTCTCTGGAGCAAAGGAGCCATAAGTGAGCTAAAAGGAAATAACGGGGCAGAGTTTGTAAATGTGCATTCATTGCCTGCTCACCCAGAAGGCAAGATCAGACCGTTTCCTCAGGGAGGCAGGCTCCAGAAAGCTGGGAGGTGGCACATTTAGCCTCTGTGGATAATGAATATTCAATAAATAGCTGACGTCATGATTTTCTTCTGAGGTGCTTAGACAATGTTGCATCAAGCAAATGTTACCCCACATTTCCTGCTGATTTTCCCATCTTTTTTTGGGGGGGGGAGTAGTTTGGCTCACAAATTCTGAATCACCTTTAACTGCAGAACCTGAATTTGCTGATATGCAATTGAAATAGTGACTGTCTGGAAAGTATCCTGAGATCTACAAAGATCTTGATTGTAGCTCAGGCAGGCAGTGGATGGTGCTGTCCTCTCCCCGCATACTATGGCTGCTACCTTCTCCTCCTACTGCTGGGTATGAAAGCATCCCACAGCTAAATACCTCAGATGGAGGCAGGACAACCTCACCTGTTTCAGGAAATTGACTGCCAGTTGGTTCATTCTCCAAAAGTGGAGGACAAGACAGAACACAGCATGGTGCCTACAACTACGTCAGAACATTGATTGATGTAGCTCAGCTTTGTTAACACTGAGTGGAAGGACACATTCAATGACCTACCTAGAGATGTCAGGGATTGAGCCCAGGATCTTCTCCATTCATTGCAGGTGCTCTATAGTCCTTTCAGTGGTGTGGTGATTTGCCATTGAGTAAGAATGAATAGGATAATGCTATTTTCTGGCACTTGACAGGCACCCATTCATTCAAAAGAAATTCACCACAAGATTATTGGTGGCTCTCTGGTTCCCTTTTAATATTTTCTTGATATGCACCCCAATTTACAGTGGGTTGCGGAGAGGTCCCACAAGTCTATCAGTATCTCCTGCAGGTGAATTAAATGTTTTAAGCCTGTATTGGGAGGAGGGGCAGAAAGCTTCAGCTGGTACAGAAAACAGCTGCCAGGATTTTGTCAGATTGCTTCCAATCTCAATTCAAAGTCCTAGTGTTGGCCTTTAAAAGACCCAAATTTTCAGGAACTCGTTTATATAAAGGACCACCTTCTCCCATACCATTCACACTTTTTGGATCATTGAGTGAGGCCAAGCCCAGTCAAAGACATTCTGCTGCCTGAGATAGAAACCAACTCAAGGATATCATCCACTGCATTTGAGACACCAGACTAGTTAGAGGGGTCAGGGGAGGCATGGAACATACACTACTCATTCCTCCAACAGAGAAAAATTGCCAATGTGCTTAATAAGGCGAGGAGAGGAAAGCCCACCTAGAGCAGAGATATTTAAATGCTGCTGATGGCTCATTACTACCTGACAATTTGGGATTGTCCATTAGTTAATGAATTCTGGAAACAGATTGGTATAGAAATATCGTGAATTGTGGGTAGGAAGGTGGAAATATCTAAATTAATGGTTCTTATTAGCCTGAGTAGCACCGTAGAAACAAAAGAGAAATGTAAATGGGTAAAATTGATGGTAATTGCAGCCAGACAGGTTATAGCGAGTAGCTGGAAAAATGCAGAAGAGCTAGGGGTGAACCAATGGAGGGGAAAATAGAAAAATATTATAATCTTAGAATATCTAACTGTGAAGATACATAAAATGAAAGGGTTTAAGGTCAGTGAGTAGGAGGAGGATTGGTTTGAGAAAATATTGAATCATTTGGGCAGGTTTGAACAATTTGGGGCAATTAAAATATTAAAAGTTAAATAAACCTTGTGGAGGGAGGAGTGTTAAGGTATACAGAATTGTACATATGGTTGATTTAAATATGTTATTATTGATTATGTATACCCAATGCATCAGGCACCCTCCTTTGTCAGTCACAACTATTTCTCTATAGTACAAAACCTTTCTGCATAGAAAAGATCATGTTGAATGAGTATGAAGTCTCCAAGGCAGTATCTTACCTGAGGGATCTTGTAGATGCCCAAGATGTTTGCCATTTGGAGGGAGGTATCAAAGTCCAGTCCCCCAATAACTGCAACCAGGTGTTTCTGGGTGTTGCACTTGTAGTTGGGCATAAATGTGGAGGGAAGGTTCAGAGCAGCCTGGTAGGTCATCCTTTCATTGAAGTAACTGTCATAGATGTGGAATCCTAAGGTGATATTAGGTAAGATCTTGGGGTTCTCCTTGATCTCCTTGATAGCAAATGCCAAGGCCAGAATATGCTGGTAGTTCTTTGGCACAACACTGCAATGAGAATTTTATGCTATATACTTGAGATATATGCTATGAAATTTTCGTTTTTAAAAATTAGGACCTCATGACAATTCTTCAATGTTTTCATGCAAATTGTGCTCTAACACAATTTAACAATTTAACACAATTTATCTGCTCTAACACATATCTACAAAACAATTTCCCCAAAAAGAGCGCATTGTATTCCACTTGTATACTTCTATACCACTTTCACTAATATATGCATTTTTTTGGACACTTTATCCCAGTGTATGTATTTTTGGATACATTTTGTGACTGGAGAACTGCACTGCAAAATTTGGAGAAGTGTGAATGGCAAATGATAGCTGTGTTTCATCATCTCTTTAGGCAGATTTTAGTAGGCGCATATTTAAATATAAACTGATTTGAATTCCCTCCCTTTCTCCAATAAGGGAATACTGATACTTACTTTGGGGTCCTACATGTACTTGATGACAGTTTCTAAAGATTCCAGAGATGCTGTTGCTTACGCCAGTCTCTGAAGGCTTTTACCTCAGACCAGATTCCCTATTCCGCCACTCCTGCCCAATTCACTCACAAATTGTAACTAGCAGCTGAACTAATCTGTCTCTGACCTCAAAGTTCATCCACTTGTATTTCTGGCTGCTTGGACAGTTGAGCTCATTTAAAAAATCTGCTTTTATGACATTCATCTGGTAAGAACTGGACAGCCTAAAATAGAGACCAGCTCACTTGTTCTAATCTTCACCACAAGATATTATTAACACACTGGGGATAATTGGCTTAATATTGATACCTTCCTTGTCCACTTTCACCTCAGCTTTCTCTGGTCTTTCCCTCAAACCTCACTCATTACTTGTACCAACTGACAGTTAACTGTCATTCTTCACTGATCGGAACCTTCAGCTTATTACAGTCTGTTGTTGCTCAGGCTATTGAGAATGAATGTACCTGATCCACACTCTTTCTATAAATATGAAACACAATTGTCTCTCTTCCCCTGCCACCAAGTAGCAATCACCAAACAGGCCCGCACCACAGTAACAGCACAACTTTGACAGCCACACACTGACATCAATAGAGACCTTTAAAGTCTTTTGAAAGCGCACAGCATTGACATATACGCAGCATTTATATACAGTTACTGATTTGATCCAACAGAAAAGCTGTATTGAAATGCTGAGAAGCAGGGTAGCCTAACCTAATGGAGTAGTTCTCATCATTTTCAGACCTGTGACACATTTTCAACTAGAAGTATCCTGTAAATCTTGCCTGACATGGATAAGCACATCTGGGGCTCTTAGAAATCCACCTCAGAAGGAGAGGCAAGATTTTAAGAGCCCTCATCCCAAACTTTCTGAGGTGAAGTTCAATATTCAGAACTAGATTACCAATTTACACACACACACACACACACACACACACACACACACACACCCTGCCTGGAAGTAAATCCCACTAAAATCAATGGAGCTTGCTTCTGAGTAAGCAAGGTTAAAGCTGGGGAATGTTTCTGTTCCAGATGATTATTTGAGATATGCAATATTTACATGGTATTAAGAAGTTGATGGGTAGTTAGCCTTTCTTTGAAGTCTTCTTTGTCAAAAGCAGAAAAGAGGTGAGAAGCAAGTCCACCAACAATAAGATCACCAGGTTGGTAGTATTCATGTGGGATTCTGGAAAGATCATCAATGGTGCAACTCGTGGTATGTTTGCACACCAGATGTGGCAGATGAAAGAGAATTGGCACAAGAAAAAACAACAACATCCTGGGGCAAGTATTCTTTCTAATCAGACACCCTCATTTCCATCTAGAACATGAACCTTAGCTTCAGTACAATACTCTGCCTTGACAGAAACAGAACTTGCCTACCAATTCACAGATTAAAATTCTATCTTACAACTTGACAATGTGAGGAGCAAAAATCCTGCCTCTTCCTCTGCCCCCTCTCCCTTGCTTAGAATCACAAGGAGGGTTTTTTATATTCTCATGTTTAGACTTTGGCTGAAATTCTCTGCAAATCTATTGAGACATTATCCAAGGGAGAATTAGTCATGACAAAAGTGATAATTATAGATTAGATAATAACTATGTCTCTTTGCATCAAAAAAATCCAACAGATGACAAAAAACATGTTTGTGGTGTTTCATTTGAAGTGGTTTCTGTCCCTTTCTGGGACAACAAAAGTTCATGCAGAATTAACTGCAATGAGGAAGGAAATAAGAGTGGGTCAGTCTGTTATCAGTGCTGAAATGCTTCATCTGACCAGTGCAAATGATTAATCTAACGTCCTTAAATTTCCCACCTGACCATTTGTTTATTAGTTTACTGACAATTATACCAAGACAAGACAAAAGGATGGTGAAGGGGACCAAGTTTTGTAGATGGTTTGTGTTGGTGGCAAGGAAAAATAGTTATAAAAAAGGGAATTCCCTGTATGCCAAGATCCAGGTTTGTAGAAAGTACTTTTTGGTAAGAGAACCCCAGCAGAGATTTTAAATCACGAATCATGTAGCAAAGTAAAGCATGGACATATAGGCTGTTAGACCTTTAAAATATGACCTTGTGTGTTCCAAAAAAACACTTTTCCCTTAGCATACAAAAAGACCACACATCTGGTAGGTTAAGAACTGGTTTACTTACAAACTCTTCAAAGGTCAAGTTCATGTGTTTTTCCATACATCAGTCAAAAAACACAGGCAGAAAAACTTGGTTATAGTGATGAAAGTTCCAAATTATTGGTATTGGAATGCAAGAGAGGTTTGTGAGTGCCATGTGGTCTGAGCTTGGAGCAACCATCTTAGACTTCACATGTTGTGTTTCTTGGGTACACTGGAGGGAAACAACAGGCCTCATTGCCTGGCTAAACCTGCCAATACAGGTAATCCTGTCATGTGTTAATTAGACTTAAGCACATTGGTTATATGAAGGCTGGTTATCCCATAGTTTGAAGAGCAGGCTTAGATGTGGGAGGTGGTCTTGAAGACTTTCAGGTAAATGGTGGGGACTATGTTTGGGTCTCAATTTGTGTCAGTTGACTTGGAATCAGCTGAGCATTTTTTTTATTTTGTAGGAGGAAGGGGAAATTGCTTGGTTTATTCTGAGCCAATGCATACAGAGATTGGGAGCATTTTCCTCCATTACTAGATGGATCACAGGCCTGGCTGTGTATCTTAAGAATTTTCATGAGGATATTTTTAAATTAAAAAAAAATTACAAATTGTTGCCGAAATGTGGAGAACTGAATTTAAGATAGGCAAAATGAGAAACTGGTAAAATAGAAATTAACAGGTTCTATTGACTTCTAATGGAGACACTTTAATTTACCTCTTAACGAACACATGCAAATGCACATAAAGAATATATGTGCCACCAAAAGAGGTGTAATTTTCAAGGTTTTGCACCTGGAGCTGTGGGGGGCAGGTTGGAGGAGAAAGAGATTACACCCCCTTCACAGGATCAAAAATACAGATCCTTTATTGTGAAGTTATGGACCTAAACAGAGTAAAAACAAAAACAGTTGGTGGGATGGGGGAATAACATAACAAGAATAAAAATTACCAGTCAAATTCTTTACTTATATCTGATTCTAGCCCTCTTCTCAGTTGGAAGTGGCAATAATCGTGGAATTCAATAAAGAGGATTATTAGTTGTGTTACTGGCTACAGTATGGCTGGAACTAGCTAGTATTTGAAAGTGGTGGTTCTGTGCGCACAAAGGAGGGAAGGTACAACATCTTTTGGAGCTTAGCGTTATCTAAGCATCTGACCCAACTTACGTGAATCATTGAGGGTACAGAGAAATGGGATAGTTTTTATGTTACATGGTATCCATTTGTTACTTCTATTACTAAATCTCATTGTCCTCCTATGCCACCTATATCCCAAACAGCAATCTGGTGGGGGCTACCTCCAATATTGAGAATCACTTCAAAATAACTCTTTTTATGTTTATAGAACAGTCAGACAAGATAGGTTTAATCAGGGAATATTTCCCAGGATTGAAAATAGGAATGGAGTACTCACAGCAGCTGAATATGCATTTATTTATTATACACATAGACACAGCCTAAAGCTTTACAAGATCCAACCCCCATTCATTTATGTTCATAGATATACCTGCATGCCATCAATTAGTGCAGCTTACCACCTAAGTGTCTGGTGCATGTTTGCATCAAGGTCACAGTGACTGCACAGACATCCACGTACTTAGCTGCATTGATTCAAGGATGAACATGGTCTTGTGCTGTGGGAAATAGGCCCTAAGGCCTGGATGGCTTAAGCACAGTGGTCCAACTTGTGGCCCCGCCAGCCTTCTTACACCCCTTCCCAAACCATAAGGACAAAAAAAAATTCTGTTGAAGATTTTTGAAGACAATCTCTTATTTTTGGCATCTTTCCTGCCATATTTTAATTCTCTTTGAGGTTTTCCCCTTTTCACAATGTGTTGAAAGGAGAGCAGTGTCTAACCAGTACTGAAAAACCAATGGCTCAAGCTAGATGTCCTGCTCAAAGACCAAAACCAAAGCTCAATCCATAACAGTTACTTGTTTCAGCTATAACAAAGGACATAAATTAAAATCTTTGAAGATTTCCAGAAAATACCAGGCAATACCAAATATAAAATACAACATAATATGATGTGGAGAAAGAGAATATATTGTATATATTGTCCATATTCTGGTAAAAAGAAAAACAGAGATGATAGGATAATTTACTACTTCCTTTTTATTAATTGCTCCTTGCTGTTCAGATCCGGTCTTAACACAATGATGTAGCATTTCGGGGAAAAGATGGAACCCATTAAGCCAGCACTGGAGGCCAAGATGGAGAAGATCTCCACAGCCACCATGTATTTCCCCTTGGTGCTCAGGTACACTGGAACAAAGGAGATCCAAACACTACAGAACAAGAACATGCTGAAGGTGATGAATTTGGCCTCATTGAAGCTCTCAGGCAGTTTCCTGGCAAAAAATGCCACAACAAAGCTGACAATGGCCAAAAAGCCCATGTAGCCTAGGACACAGTAAAACAGGGCAACTGACCCTTCGTTGCAGCCTAGAATGATTTCCCTCATCACAGAATGCATGTCAGAATCAGGGAATGGGGGAAAGGTTCCTAACCACACACTGCAAATTCCCACTTGGATAATAGTACATGACAACACAATAGAGCTTCCAAGTCTTTTCCCCACCCATTTTCTCATCGGGGATCCTGGTTTGGTGGCCACAAAGGCCAGAACCACCGTGATAGTCTTGGCCAGCACACAAGACACGGTCACTGTGAAAACAAGGCCAAAAGCCATTTGACGAAGCAGGCAGCTCACTCTTTCTGGAGGGCTGAGGAAGATCAATGGGCAGAGAAAGCAGAGCAGGAGTGAAATGAGGAGAGTGTAGGTGAGGTCCCGATTGTTTGCTTTAACAATTGGTGTGTCCTGATGTTTAATGAAGATGGCTAGGACCACCACTGTGAGGAGAGAGAGAGAAAGAGCAAACAATGCTAAGCTCATCCCCAGAGGCTCTTTAAAAGACAAGAAGCTGATGGTCTTTGGAATGCATTGCGATTGTTCCATGTTTGGATAGTGATCTTCGGGGCACCCAACACAATCATCCATATCTGGAGAGGAAATAATCATTTCAGAGTTCAGATGTGTTGGAGAGCTTCCAGTGCTGCTAGTATGGAACTGTTAGGGTTAAAGATGTTTCCAGACAAACCAGATTGAAAGCGATGCATGAGAACCCCACCTCAGCATTGTGTGCTGTTATTTGGGTTGTCCCCATAAGATACATTGTACAGTTTAGATGAAAAAGAGTGGTAACCACAAATGCAATTCTTCCTTGTAGTAATTGTTCAGTACAGGAACTTAGGAAGGTGTCTTATACCAAGACAAATTACTGGTCCATTTAGCTTAGTACTGCCTGCCTTATTTTAACCTCAAACAAAGATTAGATCATTGGTGATAAACCTTTTTCTTTTTAGAATAAGGTACATATTCATTTATTGGGCCTGTCTGCCAATAGAGATGGAGGAGAACTTTGGTTTTATTGAAATTTGACTGGGAAAGTCATCTAAATTGCACTGTTTTGACCAACACATTAACCAAAACACAGTGACCCTGCAAAATGTATGCTTCTCTAAAAACTTTTGATGCAGACCTCCAATTAAACAATATGTACAAAAATGCCTATATTACCAATGTAGAAGTTTTACTTTAGACAGTCAATAGTTTTTTGTATATCCCATAGTAATTGCATTTATTTTCTATATAGAACGTATGTATCAAAGAATGATTTTGATTCGTGTATTCCTGCATTTTTGTAACTCTTTTATGCTGCTCCCCTATACCAGATAAACTGCCGAACCACTGGATTCCTTGCTTATCTGCCCCTGAAGGATTGTATGTTTAGCTAGAGGGCACAGGAGGCTAGGATGTTGTAAGTTACAAGCCCTGTGGTTTCCCTGAGATTCCAAAAGCTGTGGGAAGATACAGGAATGGATTATGGCACTTTCTGAAGGTCTAGTTGTCAAGGAAGATGTATAATAAGTGAGTAAAAGCTTATACCTGGAGCTCCAGAGTTTGGCTAATCAAGATAAATGAGGGGAAACATAAAACAGGGACTTTTTCACCCCTCAACCTGTAACCTTTCTTGTGATACTCATTCTATAATGATGTTATATGATGTATGTTTATGTGTGAAAAACCCAAAAAAACCTTTGTTAAAGTGTGCTTTCAGGCAGTTTGTCTAACTGGCGGTTAGCTGAACAACTGATTTAGCAAGGCTGCCCCATTGCAATAGCTTCTCTAATAAACCAGGTCCCTACTGGACACTTTGCTTGCATATTCTCTTTGTTGGGGTTTATTTAAAGGTTTGTTCCCTCACCTCGGCAAGAACTAGTGGTTTAGAAGTAAATTCTTACCATATCATACCCTCCAACATGTCTCTGATGAAAATAGGGATGTCCCATTCCATAATGATGATTTTACTATTTATACCCCACACATCTTACTGGGTTGCCCCAGCCATTCTGGGCAGCTTCCAACATATATAATAATAAATAATAATAATAATAATAATACATTAAACATTATATAACCTTCCCTATATAGGATTGCCTTCAGACAGCTCGGGGGTCAGATATCTTCATACCCTTTCATTTCTCCAATGAAAATAGAGACATCCGAAGGAAAAGTGGGACATTCTGGGATCAAATCAGAAAACAGGACGGCTTCTCTAACTCAGGGACGTCCCTGGAAAATAGGGACACTTGGAGGGTCTGCCATATTAGCAATTATTTACCTATTTACTTAACCTTTCCAACAACTTCTAACATGACATATGTTTGAAAAGTACATTTCTCGTGTCTCTTACCCTTCTGGGACGAAATCTTGCCTTGAGGACATGGAGCGCAATCATAACAGCAGAATGGTTCCCCCTCCTTCTTTTTCTTGCTGGAACCAGGAGGGCAATTTGGGTTACACTCAGAAAGGGGTGGAACCTGCCCATTTAAAGAAACACATAAACATTTTAGCACACAGAAATTATTAATGCTTTGGGCTTCATCTCCCCCCCCCTCCAAGCCAGCAGTAGGAAGACACTAAACTACTGAGGACCAAACTATTTGTTTTGCTATTTGTAGTTTTGAAAAAGAATGCTGAAACTGACCGTCTGTGAAAAGGATGCCTGAAGGCTTAAACTGGGAAGGGAACTGGGAGTTCATTTTCACCAGCCCTGCCCCCCAATACATAAAATGAATACTTGTTCACCACCAACCTTCCTTCCCCCCCTTTTTTATAATAATATTTATTAAGGTTTTGAAAATACAACAAAGAAAAAACAACAACAAAGACATCAAAAGGAAAAAAAGAAAAGAAAAAAGAAAAGAAAAAACCAAAAACAATCAAACAACAAAAAGGAAAATACACAAAAATACAATACACCTTATTGACTTAACTTCATTTGCTTGTTTCTTTGACCTCCTCCCGCCTCCCTTTTTTGTAGTCTGCTTCAATTAATTATTTCAGCAAATCCTTTCCATCTTTCCCCAATTTTTAACCATTAATTTGTCTTGACATACTATAATTTTACTTTCCTCATTTCCTTCAACAATCTATTTATTTTAAGTCCTTTATGATATTTATACAAAAGTCACATAGTTTCTTTCCAGACTCCTTCTAAACTTCCTCAATTTTGCTATATTTTTGTAAATAAACTTTAAATTTCTTCCAGTCTTCTTCCACCGACTCTTCTCCCTGGTCCCAGATTCTGCCCGTCATTTCGGCCATTTCCATCAGGTCCATCACCTTCATCTGCCATTCTTCCTGGGTGGGTAGATCTTGTGTCTTCCTCACCACCAACCTTCCCATACTGAGCAGAAAGTATTTAAAAGGCTGAACATGCTTAGAAGCCTCCCTATAATTTGGAACTTTTGTGACGATATACTGCTCTGCCTCCTTTCTTTTAGCAAATGTTTTGTGCCACTGGGGAAGTGATAATTCTGTATTGATTTGTTTTGGATGTTTGTATGTGATGCCAATAAAAGGCTTGATGATGATGAATTTGGAACTTTGTGCTGTTATCTTGGTCCCAAATATGATGAAACTGTAAAGGAGTTCAGCCAAATGCTCTTAGAAGCCCCCTTCACACTTCCTGCCATGCTTTTTGTCTTAATTGATGCATCTTCAAACATATTTTGTACTTCAATGTGTATTTTTCAAATGATTTTGGTCCATTTTTGAGCTGAGAACTAGACCACAAAATTCAGAGAAATGTGTAACCTAAAGGATAAGTAATTATCCTTCCATCTGTGTACCAAGATATGAAGTCAATCAGTTTTCATTAAATTGTTGCGATATGAAATCCTCCTCCATCCCTAGCTCACAGTTCCTATTTCCTTAGGATACAAGCGGCTAATTTAAGCGCAAGCGTGCGCGCGCACACACACACACGGACCTGAATTTGCCTTTGGTGTCTCCGTAAAATTATAAAGAATCTAATGCCAAAGCTATGGTAACTTAAGGGACGTGGGTGGCACTGTGGTCTAAACCACAGAGCCTAGGGCTTGCCAATCAGAAGGTTGTGGTTTGAATCCCCGCGACGGGGTGAGCTCCGTTGTTCGGTCCCTGCTCCTGCCAACCTTGCAGTTCGAAAGCATGTCCAAGTGCAAGTAGATAAATTTATAGTGCTCCGGCAGGAAGGTAAATGGCGTTTCCGTGCACTGCTGTCGTTCGCCAGAAGCAGCTTAGTCATGCTGGCCACACGACCCGGAAGGTGTATGCTGGCTCCCTTGGCCAATAAAGCGAGCTGAGCACCGCAACCCTAGAGTCGTCCGCGACTGGACCTAACGATCAGGGGTCCCTTTACCTTTACCTATGGTAACTTAGGTGGGATATTTTTTTTTGCATGGAAGGAACTAAAACTGGTCCTCCTGGCACAAATTGTTTGAAACAGCATTGGAAAAAAGTATTCCCTGCAAAACCTGAAAGGGCATTAAACTGCTGAAAACCCAGTCATAATTAGCTGCAAATTGGTCCATTTAAGCTCCTCTCTAGAAACAATCAAGATGTGAGGTGGGTAGTAACATGGGATAAGTGACGCAAGGAGGAAGAAAATGAGGAGGTAGATAAAGAAAAGTTTTTATCCCTCTCTCATAACACTAGAATTCAGTGACCTCCAATGACATCTATTGGAAGATTCAGGTCAAATAAAAGAAAGTGTTTCTTCATGCAGTATATTTAAAACAATGGAACTCACTCCAAAAGGAGGTGGGGAAGGCCACCAAGCCAGATGGCTTTAACAGAGAATTAGAAAAATTAATGGAGGATAAGTCTGTCAGTGGAGGAGAAACCATCAATGGGTACTAGCCTTGAGGGAGGTTATGTTTCCATAGTCATAGGCAGTATGCTGCTGAATACCAGATGATGGAAACCACAAAAGAGGAGAGTGGTCTTCTGATCAGGGTTTCCCACAAGCATCTCTCTGGCCATTCTGAGAACCATATTTTTATTTATTTATTCATTTATTTATTTTCTGTACCAACCTCCATCCAAAGGCACTTTACAATATACAGTGGTACCTCGGGTTACAGGCGCTTCAGGTTACATACGCTTCAGGTTACATACGCTTCAGGTTACAGATTCCGCTAACCCAGAAATAGTACCTCAGGTTAAGAACTTTGCTTCAGGATGAGAACAGAAATCATGTGGCGGCAGCGGGAGGCCCCATTAGCTAAAGTGGTACTTCAGGTTAAGAACAGTTTCAGGTTAAGAATGGACCTCCAGAACGATTTAAGTTCTTAACACGAGGTACCACAGTAAAATCCTTTTTAAAAAAAAAATACAAAATTGCACAACATAATAACAATTGAAACAAACAAACAAACAAACAAACAAAAAACAGCTTAAAAGGCCATAGATGGTTTAATCTACCAACGGCCTGGGAGGAATGTTTTCACTTGGTGCTTAAAGATATGTAGGGAGACACCAGGTGACCATCCCTGGGGAGAGCTGATTCTTTCTCAATCTAAGAAACCTCTTTCCTCATTCTACAGTTGGTGACAAAGAACAGCTGCCCACCAACCTCCATGTCACCTGCTTCCTTCTCACCAAGCAGCATTTGATCTGCAAACCACAAACACCTTATTTTGTCAAGAGACTCACGAAGTTCCCTGGGAGAGAAAGAGCCCAAGCCAACAGCCACATGCCATGTCCAGATACTGGACAAGACTGGCCATTGGCATTATCCTGGACTTGTTGGGCATGGGCCTGATCCAGCAAGCTCATCTTATGTTGAGTTTCCTGCATCGCCGGGGGTTCGACTACATAACTTCTGGGATGACTTCCAACTCTATGATTCTATTATTCTTAAGCAGTGCAGAGGAAAATGTTTTGACTCTGGCTGGAAAGGCAGGTATGTACTGGACTGATGGCCTGCAAGCACAATAACATTCTATTTCCCTATCTCTCATAGGTGTAGGAATTATGCCTCACCTGGTGAAAGCTTCTGTGCCACACCATTCTGCTGTCATCAAGGGTGAATTCCTGGCCTGGAACAGCCTCCCCACCCAGTCTTCCAACCTTGACTCTCCTGAAGGAGTTATTTGGGAAAGTGATCAGGTTGGTAATATCAAAGCCAGCTTCTACTTCCCTGTTCGCACTAAAAGATACTGTTTCTCCAGCAGAGTTGTTGAAGGAGACACTCCTAAGGAAGGGATGGAGCTGCATTGAAAGGAAAATAGAAATCATAAAGTAATGTTAATGTCTCTCCTTATTGGCACTCAGGATGCCTCCAGACTGTCAGGACATGCAGGTAGTGCTGTGCAAACATAATCCATTCCTGAGAGTGTTCGCATAGCAAGCTGACGATTTCCATTGTTTTCTATGGGGAAAATCCCAATGTATTCCCCAAAAAGAGGAAATGAGGAAAAAAATCCATGCTTTTTAGGTGCCACTGCTTGTATACAGTCGTACCTTGTTTTGCGACCAGGATCCATTCCAGAGCCCCAGCCGCTAGCCAAAAGGGACCCAGGGCAAAGCGCTGCATCTGCGCACGTGTGCGGAGGAGTTTGCGCTTCTACGCATGCACGAAGCACGATTTAGCGCTTCTGTACATGTGCAAACAGCAAACCCGAAAGTAATCTGTTATGGTACTTCCTGGTTTGCTGTGGACGTTCACTGGAATGGACGCTAGACGAGGCGGACATTCGCAGAGGAGATTACTGTATCCCCTCCCAAAGGAATTGTAGGGTAACCAGCCTCATGTAACCAGCATGCTTGAGTCTGATTAATGCACAAAGTGGTTAATGCCATAGAGTAAGATGTCCTACCAAATTAGCCTAAGTCACTTTCCTTCACCTTGGGAGGAAATGGGTAACAAAGCCTTTTGTTCTACTCAGTCTACATGTGAATTCTGTGTGTGAACTGCTCCCTCTAGCCACATATTTTAACCAACCTCCTTTGTTTCTGACAAGAATGGAGTATAAATCTAGTGTTTCTATTTTTTTTTTTTTAAATATATATTTATTAAAGTTTTTCACATAAAACATATGTTATATAAACACAAATCAGCACTGTCCATTTAACATCTTTCAATTGTTACATAAGACTTCCCCACACCTCCCGCATACACTTACATCATTATTAAATTAATTTCAAACAAATTATTATTTTACTCATAATCTTAATTTAGTTAGCATATAATTCAACCTTAGATCTAGTTTAGTGATAGACAGTTATTTTCAGCTCTGGCATCCGATTCAGCACTCAACCAAATTACAATATTTTTGTAAATAAATCTTAAATTTCTTCCAATCTTCTTCCATCCTTTCTTCTCCCTGGTCTCGAATTCTGCCGGTCATTTCGGCTAACTGCATGTAGTCTATCAGCTGCATCTGCCATTCTTCCACAGTGGGTAGCTTCTGGGTTTTCCAATTCTTGGCGATCAATATTCTTGCTGCTGTTGTTGCATACATAAAGAATGTTCTGTCCTTTTTTGACACCCCCTGGCCGACAATACCCAAGAGAAAGTGTTTCTATACCAATAGTTTAGGAATTTTTACCGTTTTGTGACTGCTATATAGAAAAGCACATGAATCTGATCTTTGATTGTTGTGACTTACCAAATGTGTGGTCCATCTTAGTGCTAAGGAAGTGGAGTGTTTGGGGGTTTAGTGGAAAGGACACATTTACGGTATTACAATCTAGATTTCCACACTTTTATGTTGCCATGTTAAATCTCTGCTGGGGTTCTCTCACCAAAGAGTCCTTGCCAGAAAACTGGGTCTTGGCTTCCCAGGATTTCTAACAAAGATTACTTCAACTAACAATTTCAGTAAGTAAGTAAATAAGTAAGCACGGACGTACATAAATAAATGTTTAAAACCCTCCCCCCCCTTTTATGCTGGTCATGGACAGCCATTTTAGGGGTCTTTCCCACCTCCTTTCCTCAGCCACAGCTACATTTTTTCAGCTTGGTCTGCCACTCTCAGCCAGCTCTCACCTCTCCTCTCAGTGTGGGATCAGATCTGCCTCTTAACTTGTGTGCAGAGATGTTGCGTGGGAAAGAGTGGCACAGTGCAGGATTATATCCTCCTGCTTCCCTGCACCCAAGTTACAGAGGGGGATATGATCCTGCACTGGGTGCTCGAAAATGTTCAGGATACTGTGCTACATATCACTGCCCAGGTCTAATAAATTGTACCACGGGATAGGCGTTACCTGCCAAGGCTTTAGCTTCTGAAGCTCCTGCATCCCTCCTTCCACCACTGCCTTGAATTTGGTCCTGGGCAAGAACATGGCATGTAGAGCATGTGCTACGGCATAGACAGCATTATAGACACTGTAGCTGTGGCCAGTCATGCTCATCTCAAAACCAGATGAAGGGAGATCTTCCAGCTTCTCCTCTCCAGTGCAGGTTCCACTGGCCTGCTCCTCTGTACTGGAGCTTGGAAATAAACAGAGAAAGACTTGTGCCCAGAACTGCTTGAGAAAACCATTTCCATTTGCCTCAAATGGATTTTGGACCCAAAGAAAGGCTTTGAATCCTTGTACCACATTTGAATGAACTCTAAATGAGAGGGAACCCTGGAAGAGTTGCATATCCCAGTTCATTTGAAAGGTCAGTGCTTTGAAGTCCAGTTGTGCTGTCAGAATCCACACCTTGCCCTCAGATGTCTTGGTTCCATTGTCCACTGCACCTAGTGCTACCATTATTCGCAAGCTAAGCATGGACTCTGTTTCTCCATAGACAACAATAACCTTGGCTTTATTCTCCATAATAACTTGATAAATTTGGATCCATTGGGAATACATGGCGTAATACTCAGTCAAATATGCCGTTTTCACGGTTCTCTCCGAGAAGGCCAGGCAAATGCCTTTCTGGGAAAGCAGAGTTTTCAGGGTGTGAATAAATCTCTCTCCACTGACATTACCTGCAGCAAGCAACCCAACCCATGTCCAACCAAAATGCAGAAGTAACTCAACAATCCCAGTATACTGATGGACTTCATTGGGTGCCATCCTATAGAAGGAAGTGGATTGGCTTTGACCAGCATCCTCTGGAGCAAAGGAGCCATAAGTGAGCTAAAAGGAAATAAAGGCGCAAAATCCATAAATGTAGAAGAACTGGGTATGTGCTTACAGGCCAGCCTGCCCAGACGTGAGATGAGGTGGTAGCCTCAGGGAGGGGGGCTCCAAAAAGCTGGGGGCAGTCACAGATCTAGCCTCCAAAGAGTGCACCCTGTGCTTGTAGGCTATGCCCCTCCTTCTCTGCTACCACTGCATGCCAGTTTTCCTGCAATCCTGCAGTGTAGCTTCCCTTCCCTTTCCCATCATCTTCCTTCCCCATTTCATCCCCCTTGCTTTACAGAGCAATTGGTTATAGATATAGGTACTTGGTTTCAAATAATCACCTTGACGTGTGCTATCTGAGAAATGAAGGGAATAATGAATTAGGGGTTCCTATTTTACCTGAACAGTGGGACAACATTTTAGCTTCTGTAACAAATGTGTCTCTAGATTATAAACTATTTCTTATACACCAAAAGATAAAATTTAGAATATACTGGACCCCGCTACATTGGTACAGAAGGGAATTCCATATCTACAATGCCATCGTGCTGGAGAATAAATAAGGATAGTGCTTCTTTGAAACACATGTTTATGCGATGTCCAACACTTCTGATTGTTGGAGGAAAGTATTAGGATGAATACTAATACTTGAGGGGAAATAAAATTGTCAAATGATCATGGAGAATGAGTGTGAAGTCCCCAAGGCAGCATCTTACCTGAGGAATCTTGTAGATGCCCAAGACACTTGCCATTTGGAGAGAGGAATCAAAGTCCAGTCCCCCAATAACTGCCACCAGGTGTTTCTGGGTGTCACACTTGTAGTTGGGCATAAGCGTGGAGGGAAGATTCAGAGCAGCCCGGTAGGTCATCCTTTCATTGAAGTAACTGTCATAGATGTGGAATCCTAAGGTGATATTACGTAAGATCTTGGGGTTCTCATTGACCTCCTTGACAGCAAATACCAAGGCCAGGATATGCTGATAGTTCTTTGGCAAAATACTGCAATGAGAATTTTATGCTGTATACTTGGGATATATGCTATGCAATTTTCTTTTATAGAAATCAGGACCTCATGACAATTCTTCAACATTTTCATGCAAATTGTGCTCTGACATGCACATATCTGCAAAGCAATTGCCCTTAAAAAATTCATTGCATTCCACTTGTATACTTGTATACCACTTTCATTAATATATGCATATATATATTATTTTACATTTTACCCCAGTATATGCATTTTGTATACATTGCTTGACTGGAACACTGCACTGCAACATTTGGTGAAATGTGAAAGCGCAAAACATACACATACATTCATCTACAGGTACTGATCAAAAGAGCTGCATTGAAATGCAGAGAAGTAGATAGCCTAGCTTAATGGAGTAGTTCTCATCACTTTCAGAGCTGTGACACATTTATAACTAGGAGCATCATAAAAGTCTAGCCTGATTGGGATGAGAACACCTGGGACGCTTAGAACTCCACCTCAGAGGAGAAGTTAGCTTTAAGAGCCCTCACATCAGGCTTTCTGAGGTGAAGTTCAGTATTTAAAACAGAGAAGGACTTTCTATCTCAAACTAAGCAAGTTTAAGCTGTGGGTCTGATTGTTAAACTCTACTTGGAAGAAATTTGGTGGGATATGGGGAGCAGAGAGCACACCAAGAGGCAGCCTCTTCTCACTGACACATTCAGATCTCCATTTCCCTCCTTCCAAGCCAACGCCTCAGCTATGCAAAAGTCCCCCCACCATTTCTGCCTAGAAGTAAATCCCGCTGAAATCTGTGGAACTTGCTTTTGAGTAAACCCGGTTAGAGCTGGGGAATGTTTTTGTATCATCTGATTACTTAACACATGACGTATTTACAAGATATCAAGAAGTTGGTGGATAGGTAGCCTTTCTGTGAAGTCTTCTTCGCCAAAAGAAGTAAAGAGGTGAGAAGCGAGTCCACCAATAATAAGATGACCAGGTTGGTAGTATTCATGTGGAATTCTGGACAGATCTTGGATGGCGCAATTAGTGGTATGTTTGCACACCATATGTGGCAGATGAAAGAGAAGAGGCACAATAAACAGCAGCATACTGAGGCAAATACTATTTCTTATCAGAAACACTCATTTCCATCTAGAACATATTTTCAATATTCTGCCTTGTCACAAACAGCACTTCTCTAACAATTCACAGATTAAAATCCTATTTTGCAACTCGACAAATAGAAAAGCAGAAATCCTTCCTCTGCCTCTGACCTCTCCCCTGCTTAGAATATCAGGAAGGGGCTTTTATACCCTTGTTTAGACTTTGGCTGGTATTCTCTGGAAATCCATTGAGACATTATTCAAGGGAGATTTTGTTTATGACAAGACTGATAATTACAGATGAGGTAATAACTAGGTCTTGTTACATCAGGAAAATTGAACAACTGGCAAAAAACATGTTGTTATAGACCTGAACAGAATAAAAACAAAATTGGTACAAGTAAAATATTATAATATACACATTAAGGTGGGTTGTAATAAATAAAGGATATAAAATATCAGGAATATTTAAAATATTTTAAGCTAAACAACGTGATATGTTGAAATGCAGAAGTTATGAATGAGTTGGTGGGCTGGGGAATAACATAACAAGAATAAAAATTACCAGCCAAATTCTCTGCTTAGATCTGATTCTAACACTCAGTCAGAAGTGGTAATGATAATGGAATTCAATATCCCACAAAAAAGGGATGGTACAATTTTGGTGGGACACTGGATTATCTGAACATTTGACCCAACATAGGTGAGTCATTGAGGGTATAGAGAAATGGAATAATTTTGATGTTACATGGTGTCTATTCATTAGTTATATATATATTTGTAAATAAATTTTTATTGGTTTTTTTCACAATTAATTTCCACAACTAACTACCAAAAAAACACCACAAATTCCTCCCCTTGTCCCCATTCACAAAAACATTTCAAAACCTTATCTTTGAGGTTCTTTAGACCTCATGACTTCCATTACCTCTTCTGGTTCCTTATATTAACAAAATTCTTCTGCATTTCCATACACATACTTCATCAATTCTTCTTCTTCTAATATTATCTAAATTTTGCTGATTGCAACAGTGTAGTCTGAGCCTGCCAATGTGTCAATTTATTTACATTATTCTGCACATATACAACAAGTGTTTCCCATTCTTTCCCCCCTAACTTTGGCATATTTAAATTTCACAGGAAGGTGACTATCAGCTAAGTCAGATTTAAAATCCTGCTCATCTTCCTCACAGTCTCCTCGTAGACTCAGAGGCTGTAATTTTTGCCAAGGCATTCCCAGATATTTCCTGTCTACCCCCCATGCCATCCATATCTGCCCTGAGTGTCTCCTGGTATTTCTTCATATCAATCACAGTTTCCATTTTTCTAAAAAGTTCCTCCAGCCCTTGCATCAAGACCTCCACCACTTCTGTTTTCTTTGTCACTGATTCTCTCTTAATAATCAGTTCTGTCACCATTTCAGTATTTTTGTCTATTTGGGCTTTAAGTTTATCTGCTGTCTTATCCAAATTTTCCTTTATCTCCTTCATCAACTCATTTCTCAATTCATAAAAGAATTCCACCCATTCAGCATAAGGCTTATCCCCCGTGTCCTTCTGTCTGGACTTGGGGTTGGTTGCTTTTTAATTGCTATGTTCAATAAGTTACTATTAAAACAATCAAAAAAGGTCCAAATAGAGTTAAAATATCCAATACTCCTGTTGGATTCACTCTGCCCTTGCCAAGTTTCTCTTTCCCTTGTTCTCAAAACAACCAATTTTCCAGCCATACCTTACAGTTTTGTCAAGGCCACCAAGTAACACTTTCCCAAGGAACACGGTCTTTTGTACTTTTCCACTCCCTCAAGCCTGATTGCCCGTTAGAAGTATACAAGTTGAAATAAAATCCAGATTTCAAATTAACATTCAGATTAAACAGATATCTACTTTAAAAAGAAAACAAAAGCAGTTTGTCCACACAAAATCACAATTTAATAATCCAGAGGAGAGTAAAAGACTCACTGATCCAGTTCCCTAAAAATGTCTTGAAGTAAGATAAAGAGTTACAGACAGTTGAAGGTCATTCTAATTCCTCTTTTCCGGCAGAGTCCTTCTTTCTTTCCTTCTCACAACCAGAGAGAGATTTACCAGGCTTCCCGCTCTAGAAAGGCAGCGTTGATATTCAGCCTCTCTGGCCAGTTCCAAGCTTTAAAGTCCCAATTTATCTTTTAACAAAACAAAAAACTTTAGAAGCAAGCTCAATCTTCTTTAAATCACTCCAACCAAAATGTGACTTGCAAAGCCCATAGATGCTTCCAGACACTCACCCCACAGAGTACTTCAATTGTCTTGTTTCAAGCATTCTCTGCTGGGCTCGAATTCATCTACGGCTTTACTGCAAGGTCCTCAATTCAATTCTCCATCATAAATCCAAGAAAAGGTAGTGAAGAATGGGCCTCAGTTGCTTTTAATCCATCTTTCCCATTGGCAGACATACATCTAATAGAGTCACGTAAAATTGATACCATTCTCACTTGCAAGTTGTTATCATGCAGTGATAATTAACCAGAAAACGTGGATGAACTTTCTTTTTACTCCTCTGTCTAGCACTGAATTCAGCCGGAATAGATCTAATAATTAATTATCTCTACGTTTCTGTTGGCTTAAATGTAGTTTTCAGAAGATCTCTGCTGCAGGTAGGAGTTTGAGGCTTTGCTCCCATGGAGTTGCGATACTGCCATGTCCTCAGGCTCAAACTTCGGTTCCCACCCCCCACTCCCCGTTCATCTTGGAACAGGGGCTTGAGGGTCACAGGAGAACCCTTTTGTGGACTGCTGGACCTCTTGACACCTTGAGAACCCTCTCAAGGCTTTTTTGGGGGGGTCCCTTGCCTTGGCGCTTCCCCCTGTATCTCCGCGAGGCTCGAGTCCATCAGGCGATCAGACTAGCACTCCTTTTCACCATTCACAGAAACCGAAAGTCCGTATTCATTAGTTATATTAATTAATATTGTTTTCCTCCTAGGCTGTCAGGGAACTGCCATCAGTGCCGGAGGGAGAGAGCAAAATCCAGAGAGATTCCAGAGAGCGTCCCGGGATGGGGAGAGGCAGCCCATCTTCTGGGGAAGAGAATCAGCGTAGCACCAGTGGAGAAGGGGGGCAGATGGGGGAAGCGGCGAGGCGGTCCCATGACTCCTTGCCGGGGACCAGCGGGGAGAGTAGGGGTCCTCCGCTGCCTACGCCCTCCTTGCGCAGAAGGCTTTCGCGCAGAGAGGGTAGGAGGAGACTAGGCGTCAAAGAGCTTCTTTGCTGGAAGAAGTTTAAGAAACGCCCACTGACAGATTCTGCCAGCGATTGAGACAGCCACGGGCGAGTGGCTGTCTGGACAGAAAAGGTTCACTCAGGCAACCCAGCCAGGTGTTTGCACCGGCTTACGCACGAGCAACCCCTAGAACCATTACAGCGGCAACCTGCATCCCATACAGCAATCTGGCCGGGTTACCTCTAATAATGGGAATCACTACAGAAGAACTTTTCTATGTTCATGGATAATTTATTTTATTCAGCAGACGTGCATGATACCAGCAGCTGGTTAGGTTTTATGTAGATTTGTTCTGTCTTCTTCCCTGAAACCATCTAATGTACTTCTACAAAAATTCAATAAACTTTTCTCCAAACAAATACCGGTAATGTAAATTATGAGACCAGCAGCCAGGCAGGATAGGTTTAATCAGGGGAAATTTCATAGGCTTGAAAGTAGGAATAGAGCACTCACAGCAACAGAACACTGGCTCCAGAATGTGTATTTATATTGTCATGGAATTGGGAGGGGGACCGCTTGCTAAACTGTAGAAATTAATAAATGGTATGATTTTGATTATTTTGAAGGTGAAGGGAGAAAATACAAGCCGCAAAGAAATTCCTGGACTAGCCTATGCAAAACTCCCAGGCCAAACTAGGGCCATTAAGAAACAATACAAGGTCACTGTGGGCCATTGGCAATGTAAAAGAACTGTCCTTCCCCCTTGCCCCAAGGTGTGAACAGAGAAAATATTTTGAAAGGTTGCCAGGGTAACTGGATGTGAGGTGATAGGGAGTCACAAGCAAGGGTTGCTGGGAAGAATGTTGTGCTTACACACACACACATGGTGAGACAAGGCTGTGTGAGGCCTGCGGGTTCCATGTCGAAGTACTCTTGCAGCCAACTTGGTATAAAAAGTTGGACCACCCTGGGCTAAACAAAAATCTACCTTCTTGCATCCAAGCCTTTCTGTCTTGATAATGGTCTTTGATCTAGGTCTAATGGTCCCCATTCAGAACAGCCATGTATGCTTGGATAAAGCTTGCTGATGGCACCCGTGCCTTTAATTGTTGGGATTAGGATGAGACAAGCTAGCTCTTGTTATTTTCGGTCTGTATTCAGGTACCAAAGGTGTCTCTGTATCTTTTTTTAACTGTAATTTTAAGGTAAAATTGTTCTGTTTTGTACTGTAATCTCTTAATAAAGTATTAGCTTCTATTTGCTTTTGTGGCTTCTTATTGTAAGCTTTTGCTCTGAATCTAGTGCCTGGCAGCTTGCTTATGGCTACTGAGTGGGTTTGTGGCTGAGACGACAAAGAGTGGACCTTTGCTTTTCGTCTTGGGGAAAGTCATTGGATGTCCAGGAAAAAACTTGAGTACCCTGACTCAGAATTTTGGGTGACTTCGCAGCGTTGCTGGAAGGGTTGGTTTTCCCTGGGTATCGTTTGATTAGAGGAAATTGTCAGAAATGAATGTCTAAGTCAGTTAAAGACCCACTTGGCTACAATACCACTTCCTGCTGCTTTTACCAGTAAAGGAACAACATGCTAACTCCCAGGGAAGTTCAGACATTCACATGTGCCTAAGCACGGGTCTCTATACCTACGGCTTCCTTAGTGAAAAGAAAACAGAACAAATGTCTCTTCCAGTTTGCTCCATGACCAGCAATGTAATTGGGCATCCTTCCCAAGACCTACAACAATGATTTAAAGCAAAAAAGATCCTAAGACCCAGTAGTCATATAAGTTGACAAATAAATTTAATCAACATTTTAAAAGTGTTTAGAATACAGAAAATGGCACACACACACAAATAATGACTCTTAGCTAGCCTTACCAAATACCTCCTCCCCTCTCCCCATCTCCAAGGCAAAAGGGTGTTAACACACCTTCATTGTAAAAGCAGGCCAAAGGAAAACAAGAGGGATAGCAGAAAGACAGGGGTGAGGGGAAGCATCAGACACACTAGAAGAGTTTGGATTTGATATCCCGCCTTTCACTCCCCTTCAGGAGTCTCAAAGCGGCTAACAATCTCCTTTCCCTTCCTCCCCCACAACAAACACTCTGTGAGGTGAGTGGGGCTGAGAGACTTCAAGGAAGTGTGACTGGCCCAAGGTCACCCAGCAGCTGCATGTGGAGGAGCGGAGACACGAACCCGGTTCCCCAGATTACGTGACTACCGCTCTTAACCACTACACCAAACAGGATCCACAGGGAGGACAAAAGCACCCTTCTAAGGTGATGATCCTATGAAACAGGCCTCAATATTTTGTGGTATCCATTACAGCTTCTTTGTTTTGCAAATGCACCATGAAGTCCAAAAAGATTAGGGAAACCCGTCTCACAGTGACCACAGAGAATTTTCAAATAAATTTCACATAGCAATTGCAGCTAAACAAAAAAAATATCGTACAATTAGGATAATGAAAGATTATATTGCCCATATTCTGAAAGAACAACTAAACAGAGATGATAGGTTAATTTGTTATTTCTTCATTATTAACTTTTCCTTGCTGTTCAGATCAGGTCTCAACACAATGATGTAGCATTTTGGGAAAAAGATAGAGCCCAGTAAGCCAGCACTGGAGGCCAAGATGGAGAAGATCTCCACAGCCACCATGTATTTCCCCTTGGTGCTCAGGTACACTGGAACAAAGGAGATCCAAACACTACAAAACAAGAACATGCTGAAGGTGATGAATTTGGCCTCATTGAAGCTCTCCGGCAGTTTCCGGGCAAAAAAGGCCACAACAAAGCTGAAAATGGCCAAAAAGCCCATGTAGCCCAGGACACAGTAAAACATGACAACTGATCCTTCGTTACAGCCTAGAATGATTTCCCTCATCACAGAGTGCATGTCAGAATCAGGAAATGGGGGAGACATTCCTAACCACACAGTGCAAATGCCCACTTGGATAAGGGAACAAGAAATCACAATAGCACTTGCCAGTCTTTTCCCCACCCACTTCCTCATTCTGGATCCTGGTTTGGTGGCCACAAAGGCCAGAACCACCGTGATCGTTTTGGCCAGCACACAAGAAACAGTCACTGTGAAAACAAGGCCAAATGCCATTTGTCAGAGCAGGCAGCTCACTCTTTCTGGAGGGCTGAGGAAGATCAATGGGCAGAGGAAGCAGAGCAGAAGGAAAGTGAGGAGGGTGTAGGTGAGGTCCCGATTGTTTGCTCTGACAATGGGTGTGTCCCGATGTTTAATGAAGATGGCTTGGACCACCACTGTGAGGAGAGAGAGAGAAAGAGAAAAAAGTGCTAAGCTTATCCCCAGTGGCTCTTTAAAAGACAGGAAGCTGATAGTCTTTGGAATGCATTGTGATTGGTCCCTGTTTGGATAATGATCTTCAGGGCATGCAACACATTTATCCATGTCTGGAGAGAGAGAAAATACACTCAGATTTCAGATATGTTGCCAATATGGAACCACATTCTGCAATTTAGTTGGACAATGGTGGTAACTATAAATAGAAATCATCCTTGTATCAATTGTTCAGAACAGGAACTAAGGAATGTATCTTATCCCAAGTCAGATCACTGGTCCATTTAGCTCAGTATTGCTTGATGTATTTTAACCTGACAAAGATGAGATCATGGGTTATAAACCTTTTCTTGCGAGGAAAGGTCCATATTCCTTTATTTCTGCCAATAGGGATGGAGGAGAACTTTGGTTTTGTTGCCCTTTGAATGGAAAGATTACCCAAATTGCACTCCTTTTACCAACACATGAACCAAAATACAGTTGCCCTGAAAAATGAGTACTTCTCTAAAAATTTGTGACCAATTATTTGCTTGATCTTTTCAACAACTTCTAACATGACATACGGTTTGAAAAGTATATCTCACATACAGTTTGAAAAGTATATCTCTTGTGTCTCTTACCCTTTTGGGATGAAATCTTGCCTTGAGGACATGGAGCACAATCATAGCAGCAGAATGGCTCCCCCTCCTTCTTCTCCTTGCTGGAACCGGGAGGACAACTTGGGTTGCACACAGAAAGGGGTGGAACCTGCCCATTTAACCAAATGCTTTAAAATTTTAGCACACAGAAATTCATAGCATGTTTGCCTTCCGTTTCCCAACCCAAAGCTAGAAGTAAGAAGACACTAAGCTACTTATTCCAAAGGCAGGACCAAACTGACCATCTTTGAGCCCCCTTCAGGAATTCAAAAAGCAAGCAGGAGGGCTCAAACTGGGAAGGGGATTGGGGACTAATTTTCACCAGCCCTGCCTATTTTGTCTCCATAAATAAAGAGAATACCACTTCCACCAACAATTTTACCATACTGAATGGGAAGGTCTGAAACACTGAACATGCTTAGAAGTCTCCTTGTGATTTGTAACTTTTATTATCATGTTTCCCAAATATGAGGAGGCTTCTAAAGGAGTTCAGCCAAATGCAGTTAGAAGTCCCCTTCACACTTGCTGCCATGCACAGGAAGGCATTGTGGGTGGAGATTATGCACAGCCTTTCTTAGTTTGAAGCCTCACAAGTTCTTTTGGGAATACTTGAGAAGGGCTTTTATTTTTAAGATAAAGCACACTCCTGATCTGTCCTGGGGGCCCAGGCTAGGTTGCTGCTTAAAGATGGCTGCTAGGTAAAGGTAAAGGTACCCCTGCCCGTACGGGCCAGTCGTGACCGACTCTGGGGTTGCGTGCTCATCTCGCTTAAGAGGCCGGGAGCCAGCACTGTCCGGAGACACTTCTGGGTCACGTGGCCAGTGTGACGAAGCTGCTCTGGCGAGCCAGCACCAGCGCAGCGCACGGAAACGCCGTTTACCTTCCCGCTATAAAGCGGTACCTATTTATCTACTTACACTTAGGGGTGCTTTCGAACTGCTAGGTGGGCAGGAGCTGGGACCGAACGACGGGAGCTCACCCCGCTGCGGGGATTCGAACCGCCGACCATGCGATCGGCAAGTCCTAGGCACTGAGGTTTTACCCACAGCGCCACCCGCGTCCCTAAGATGGCTGCTATTTGTCCCTAAAGATGCTGTTTTCTATAAACAAAACCTTAAAGGGCAAATAGTATATGGGGTAGAGGACTGGCAGGAAATTGTGGTACTTCTTTTATTTAGAGGTGCAGGGTGCGGCATTTTGGAAAAGACAAATCAGTATATTTCCTGACTATATAAATTTCACATGTTTAATCCGTCCTTTTTTCAGGGGGGGGAGATGCAGGAGTACGCATAACTGTACCTCTAAACATTTTGTGAATCTTTGTACCTTTGTCCATTTACTGTATTTATTTTCCCCGATTTGAACTATAAAATGGTGATTTTGAGTCAAAATGAGATTACCCCTAAACATTTTTTTAGAAAAAAGCACTGTGTTTAATCATAAATTCACTACATCCCTTTTCCACATTAATCCACAACTAAATTCACATTTAAATAGCTACCTTATCTTAATATTTGCATTTCTAAGTTTCTTTTGTCTTACAATATGTATTTTTCAAACCATGTTGGTCCTTTCTTGAGCTGAGAAATGTATCACAAAATTCAGAGAAATATAAACCTTAAAGGATAATTAATGGTGTTCTGATCTGAGTACTAATATGAGAGGTATGAATTCTATCAGTTTCCATAAAACTGTAAACCATATGAAATTATCCTCTATCCCTAGCCCACAGTTTCTTTTTCCTTAGGATACAGGTGGATAGTGACTTTGGTGTCTCAGTTAAATTCTAAGGCTTCTGAAGCCAAAACTATGGTAACTTAGGTGTGATTCCCCCCACCCCAAGTAGAAGAACTAAAAGTGAACATTAGAGAACAATTTTTTGGAACACACTTGAAAAATTGGGGGGGTTGGAATATTGGGGGGGGGATGTACTGCCTGCAAGATTTGAAAGGGTATTAAACTGCTAAAAGCTCAGTAGTAATTTGCGGCAAAGTGTCTAGTCCATTTACAGCTCTTCATGCAGTATAGTTAAACTATGGAACTCGTTCCCACAGGAGGCCGTAATAGCCACCAACTGGGATGGTTTTAAAAGAGGATTAGAAAAATTCATGGAGGATAGGTCTATTAGTGGCTATTAGCCATGAGGGAGGTTTTGCTGTGTCTTCACGGTCAGAGACACTATTAGGATATTGATGTTCCATTCCACCTTAACAGATGTCTGGAGTTGTTGTATGTCACATGTCTGTTTACATTCCAGCAAAGCTTGCTGGGAACTTCCGTTTTGTGTATAGCTTTTGCTTTATTGCTTCTAGCTCTTGGACATGAAGGAGAGCAGACATGTTTTCTTTGTCCTGATCTATGCTGAATAAACTGCTTGTAAATATGCTTTACATATGCCTTTGTCTGCCCTTCCATCGTGAAGTTTGTTTTCTCTGATGGCTTGCGTGCTCAGCTTCTGAAAGGCTTCTGAAGCTCTGAGTTGCAGATTGATGCAAAACCAAGGACTGGAGTTCGACCAGCGACTGGCCCGTGGGCTGGAGCCATCTGGGAGCCTGCCAATTGCCCCCGTTCCCTTGGACGCATCACAACAGTTGAACACTATCTTATGGAAACCACAAGAGTAGAGAGCGCTCTTGGGCTCAGTTCCTGCTTGTAGATTTCCCACAAACATCTGGTTTGCCAATCTGAGGAAAAAATGGTGCGGAAGGTAGGCCATTGGCCTGATCCAGCAAGCACATCTAATGTAATGAAGAAAAAAATGTTTTGAATGAGGCTAGAAAACCAGGTATGTGCTGGACTGATGATCGATAAGTGTGTAATATTTTGTTTTCCTATATCTCATGGATGTTGGAATTATGCCCCACCTCGTGAAAACTTCTGTGCCACACCATTCGGTTGTCATCAAGGGAGAATTCCTGACCTAGGTCAGCCTCCAAATCCACCCTTCCAACCTTGACTCTCACGAAGGAGTTATTTGGAAAAGTGACCATGTTGGTAATATCAAAGCCAGCTTGTACTTCCCTGTTCTCACCAAAAGATACTGTTTCTCCAGCAGAGTTGTTAAAGGAGACACTCCTAAGGAAGGGATGGAGCTGCATTGAAAGAAAACCGAAATGATGAAGTAATCGCTCCAAACTGCCCATATTTTCTGGGAGGGTTTCATACACATACCCAAATGTTAAAGGTAAAGGGACCCCTGACCATTAGACCCAGTCGTGGCTGACTCTGCGGTTGCGGTGCTCATCTCGCTTTATTGGCCAAGGGAGCCGGCGTACAGCTTCCGGGCATGACTAAGCCACTTCTGGCAAACCAGAGCAGCGCACAGAAATGCCGTTTACCTTCCCGCCAGAGTGGTACCTATTTATATACTTGCACTTTGACGTGCTTTCGAACTGCTAGGTTGGCAGGAGCAGGGACCGAGCAACAGGAGCTCACCCTGTCACAGGGATTCGAACCGCCGACCTTCTGATCGCCAAGTCCTAGGCTCTGTTGTTTAACCCACAGCACCACCCATGTCCCCACACCCAAATGTTAGGTTTGCACAAATAAAGTGGGGTTAAAGCGCTCTGCCACACTATTGCAACAAATCTGTTTTTCTCAATTCCTTCTCTAACTTTCCCTCCCTCAATCCATAATTTCTATGGAGTATCCATAGAATGAGAAAGTTCAGATTGAGGAAGAGAGAAGTGTGGGAAGAGAATGATTTGGAGGCGAACATCATATGGGCAGTGTGGGTGAGTTCTCTGTTGTAGGGAGTGATTACTTTTGATTTGATTTAATATATGTATTCCACCTCCCAAAAACAAGTGTTGAGCTCAAGGTAGCACAAAATAATGTTTTCTGATGCAATGTCCTTTTTACTGCCATGCAGCATGAATGGACAAATTAAATGGCAATTCTGGGTTGTTTTTTGTTTTATGAATTTATTAAATTGTAGCAATGAAGGAGTAAGAGGATGGGAAAGGAGTTCAGAAGACTGCTAAGAGGACTGCTGGGAGGTAATCTACACTAATTTCCAGGGCACGGTTCATGTCAAATAAATTGTATTTCATGAAAAGGCATTACCTGCCAGGACTGCAGCATTTGAAACTCCTGCATCCCTCCTTCCACCGCTGCCCTGTATTTGGGCAACAACAAGGCATGTAGAGCATGTGCCGTTGCATAGACAGCACTATAGACACTGTAGCTGTGGCCAGACATGCTCATCTCAAAACCAGATGAAGGGAGATCTTCCAGTTTCTCCTCTTCAGTGCAGGTTCCACTGGCCTGCTCCTCTGTATTGGAGTTTGGAAATAAACAGAGAAATACTTGTGCCCAGAACTGCTTGACAAAGCCATTTCCATTTGCCTCAGAAGGATTATGGACCTGAAGAAAGGCTTTGAATCCTTGTACCACATTTGAATGAACTGCAAAGGAAAGGGAACCATGGAAGACTTGCATATCCATGCTCATTTGAAAGGCCAATGCTGTGAAATCCAGCTGTGCTCTCAGAATCCATACCTTGCCCACAGATGTTTTGGTCACATTTTCCAATTCACCTAGTGCCACCATTGTTCGCAAGCCAAGCATGGACTTTGTTTCTCCATAGAAAACAACAACTTTGGCTTTACTTTCCATAACAACATGATAGATTTTGATCCATTGGGAGTACATCGCATAATACTCAGTCAAATATGTGGTTTTCAGGGTTGTCTCTGAGAAGGCCAGGCATATCCCTTTCTGGGACAGCAAAGGTTTCAGGGTCTGAACAAATCTCTCTCCACTGTGATTATCTCCAGTGAGCAACCCAACCCACGTCCAACCAAAGTGCAAAAGTAACTCAACAATCCCAGTGTGCTGATGAGCTTCGTTTGGCACCATCCGGTAAAAGGGAATGGACTGGCTTTCATAGGTATACTCTAGGGCAAAGGAACCATAAGTGAGCTAGAAGGAAATAAAGGGACATCAATATAGTAGAAGGAATTGGAATGTGCATCTCTAGTGGCTGTTGTGGCAAAGACAGTTGTAATGAAAGTAGGGAGTTCTCTCTACCTCACTCTCCCATGGACAATGGAGTCAAGCAAAAGCATCTTCCCTAGACTCTCTGGCCCATGAGGCACTGACATAGCAGCATGCCATGGAGGGGAAAGGATTCATTCATGGTGAATGAATGTGAAATCTCGAAGGCATCTTACCTGAGGAATCTTGTAGATGCCCAAGATGTCTGCCATTTGAAGGGAGGAATCCATGTCAAGTCCCCCAATAACTGCCATCAGATGTTTCTGAGTGTCACACTTGTAGTTGGGTATAAGTGTTGATGGAAGGTTCAGAGCAGCCCGGTAGGTCATCCTTTGATTGAAGTAACTGTCATAGATGTGGAATCCTAAGGTGATATTAGGCAAGATCTTGGAGTTCTCATTGACCTCCTTGACAGCAAATACCAGGGCCAGAATATGCTGGTAGTTCTTTGGCACAACACTGCAATGAGAATTTCATGCTGATTTCTTGGGAGATATGCTATGCAATTATTATTATTTAAATGATATGCTGTGCAATTTTTCAAGCACCTCGTAATTTTTCTTCAGCGTTTTTGTGCACAGTGTGCCCTATTATACAGATATCTGGAAACCAATTTCTCCTAAAAGAATGCATTGTAGTCCACTTGTCGACTTCTATACCATATTCACTAATATATGCATTTTTTAATAAATACTTTACCCCAGTATATGATTTTTTTAATACATTGCTTGGCTGGAGAAGTGCACTGCAAAATTTGGAGAAGTGTGAATTTCAAATAATGGCTCCATTTTGGGATTTCATATTTCTTTTGAGCAAGCCAATTTTGGGAGGTTTACGTTTAAATGTGAACTGATTTCCATGCCACCCCATCCCTAATAAGGCAATACTTATATTTATTTTGGAGTCCTACATGTACTTGACAACACTTAAAGATTTAAGAGATACTGATCAACAGTAACCTCTACAAGGCTTTTACCCCAGACCAAATTCCCTAAACAGCCACCTGCCCAGTTCACTCACAAATTGATTCAACTGCTAGGTACCATCTGCTTTTGGCCTGCAAAGCTCCACAGGTCCTATTTCTGGCTGCTTGGACAGTTGAGCTCATTTAAGAAATCTGCTTTTATGGCATTTTTCTGCTGAGAACTGGGCAGCTTCTTAGCCTAAAATACACACCAGCTCACTTGTTCTAATCTTTGCCAAAAAATATTGTTAACAAACTGGGTTTAGGGAGCTTAAGCCTTATTTGTCTGCTTTCACCTCAGCTTTCTCTTGTCTTTGCCTCACACCTCACTCATTACTTCTCCCAACTGACAGTTAACTGCCATTTCGTCACTGCTCAGAACCTTCAGCCAATCACTCACTGTTGTTCCCAAAGCCAAACAAAATGAATGTACCTGATCCAGGCTCTTTCTATAAATATTAAACACAATTGAATCTCTTTTCCCTTCCTGTCTTCCTGTCACTAAGAAGCTGAACAGGTCTGCACCGCATTAAGAACACAAGGCATCAAACTTTGACACTCACACACTGACATCAACAGAGGCCATAAAACATTTTGAAAGCACAAAGTACAAATATATACAAAACATTTATCTGCAGGTATTGATTTGATCTAACAAAAAGCTGTGTTGAAATGCTGAGAAGTAGGTAGCCTAACTTAGGGGAGTGGTTCTCATCATTTTCTGACCTGTGACACATTTTTAACTAGGAGTATCCTATAAATCTTGTCTGGGTTTGATGAGAACATCTAGGGCTAGATCTCCACCTCAAAGGAGAGGTGAGCTTTTAAGACCCCTCCCCCCAAACCTTCTAAGATAAAGTTCAATATTCAGAATAGAGAAGGGCTTTCCATCTTAAACTAGGTAAATTTAAGCATGTTCAGGGTTGGGGGGTGTTTCTGTACCAGCTGATTCTTTGACATGTCCTTACAAGGTATTAAGAAGCTGATGGGTAGTTAGCCTTTCTGTGAAGTCCTCTTTGTCAAAAGCAGTAAAGAGATGGGAAGCAACTCCGCCTATCATAAGATCACCAGGCTGGTAGTATTCATGTGGAATTCTGGACAGATCATCAATGGTGCAACTCATGGTATGTTTGCACACCAAATGTGGCAGATGAAAGAGAACAGACACAATAAACAAAAGCATACTGAGGCAAATATTCTTCGTCTTCAGACACCCTTATTTCTGTCTAGAACATGAACCTTAGCTTCAGAACCACCCTCAGTAGAATATTTTGCCTTGACAGGAACAGCACTTCTCTACCAATTCACAGATTAAGATCCTATCCTGTTGTTGTTTAGTCATTTAGTCGTGTCCGACTCTTCGTGACCCCATGGACCAGAGCACGCCAGACACTCCTGCCTTCCACTGCCTCCCGCAGTTTAGTCAAACTCATGCTGGTAGCTTCAAGAACACTGTCCAACCATCTCGTCCTCTGTCATCCCCTTCTCCTTGTGCCCTCCATCTTTCCCGACATCAGGGTCTTTTCCAGGGAGGCTTCTCTTCTCATGAGGTGGCCAAAGTATTGGAGCCTCAGCTTCACGATCTGTCCTTCCAGTGAGCATTCAGGGCTGATTTCCATGGACAAACTCCATGGACAAAGACAACAAGATCCTATCCTACAACTTGACAAAGACAACAGCAGAAATCCTTCCTCTTCCTCTGCCCTCTCCCTTGTTTAGAATCACAAGAAGGGTTTTTTTATATTCTCATGTTTAGGTTTTGGCTGGTATTCTGTGGAAATCTATTGAGACATTATCCAAGGGAGACTTAGTCATGACCAGAGTGATAATTACAGGTGAGGCAATAACTAGCTCTCTTTACATCAGGAGCATCAAACAAATGACGAAAAAAACATGTTTGTGATGTTTCATTCAAAGTGGTTTCTGTCCCTTTACAGGACAAACAAGGTGCCCCTTCTTCTCTGGCATTGGGGGAGGCATTTTGTAGTTCACTTTGGGTGCCAAAATGTCTTGAACCATTCCAACTGAACGTCTGGTTTTGTAGGGAGAAGGGGAAATTGCTTCACTTATTCTCAACCAATGTATATTGAAATTGGGAGGATGAATCGCACACCTGGATGTATATTTTAAAGATTCCCGTAAATATGCTTCCTGAAAGTATCATATAAACTGGAGAAGTAAATAAATAAATAACCTATTTGACTAACTAGGAATTCAGGGCAGGGGGCATTCAACTCAGTTTGCATTTAAAACCAAAACGATCCGATTTGTACTTTCCGAAACAATGTGAGAATCAAAACACAACCCTCCTTAGAAATCTGCACTTATCCAAAAATTATGATGTTGTTCTTCAACCAATGTTTACAAAAATGCATATTTTACGGGTAGAGGCACTGACATCACGTGTGTTGTGAGAAGGCCACAAGGCCTGGGAAGGGGCCCTCTGCCCAGCGGGGCCTTTTCATAGCTGTCAACATTTCCCTTTTCTTGCGAGGAATCCTATTTGGAATAAGGGAATTTCCCTTTAAAAAAAGGAAAAGTTACAGCTATGCCTTTGACACAGCAGGGAAGCTTGGTGGGAACCTACACCGTGGTGGAGAGGCCTGCCAGGGAGGCCTGTCAGGGTTCAGCCCCTCAAGACTGGGGGGCTCAGCCCTGTCCCCACATACTGGGGGGGGCTGAGCAGTCCTCAGCCCCATAGAGATAGCCGGTATCGTTGGGGAAAGTGTCAAAAAATGCATAGTGAACACTTGCAAAAGTGTTGTGACTTTATTGAAAAATGTGTTTACCCGGAGAAATTGACACTAAAACGCTTCAGAGATTTCATGCGGATTATTTAAATAAAAAGAATCACGATTGCTGCAAAAACTGTGCAGAACTGAATTTAGGATGGAAAGAACCGCATAGCTGAGGGAAAGTGGCCTGGGTATACCTCAATTAATGATAGGTTGCAGAAATGTTCCGCCAATCCATGCAGTACTCCCTGAGTTGTATTAAATTGCTCGAGACTGGTTTTCAGTTCAGTTAGGGGACTCCTAACTTGGTACAGAGACAGCTGGCACACTTTTGACATATGGTCCAAATTCCAGATTCAGTTCAGAGTCCTGATATTGACTTTTAAAGCCCTAAATGGTTTGGAATCCAGACACTGAACAAACTGCCCTCCTTTGTAAGCCATAACTAATTCGCTATTGCACAAACCTATTGTGCAGAACCTCTGGATAGAAAAGATCATGGTGAATGAATGTAAAATCCCCAAGGCCGTATCTTACCTGTGGGATCTTGTAGACGCCCAAGATGTCTGCCAAGTAGATGGAGGTATCAAAGTCAAGTCCCCCAATAACTGCCATCAGATGTTTCTGGGTGTTACACTTGTAGTTGGGTACAATTGTGGAGGGAAGTTTCAGAGCGGCCGAGTAGGTCATCCTTTGATTGAAGTAACTGTCATAGATGTGGAATCCCAATGTGATGTTAGGCAAGATCTTTTGGTTCTCATTGATCTCCTTGACAGCAAAGGCCAAGGCCAGAATATGCTGATAGTTCTTTGGCACCACACTGCAAGGAGAATGTTATGCTGTATCCTTGGGAGATATGCTACGGATTTTTTTTCAGGGCTCATGAAAATTCTTCAGCATTTTAGTGCAATTTTCTCCTAATACACACATTTTATGCAAATTTGCCTAATATACATATTTACACAAAAATAATGTGGTTTTGTGTGCTACTTTCACTAATATATGCATTTTGTGGACACTTTACCCCAGCATATGCATTTTTATATACATTACTTGGCTTGAGAACCGCGTTGCAAAATTTAGATAAGTGTGAATTTCGAAGGGTGGCTGTATTTTGGTTCTTGCATTGTTTTGGAGCACGCAAATTTTGGCAGGTTCATGTTTAAATGTGAGCTGAATATAATTTCTCTCCCACCCCTTATAAGGCAATACTGATATTTTCATTGGGGTCTTTAATGTGCTTGATGACACTGTCTAAAAACTCATCATTTTCAGACTTGTGACATATTTTTAACCAGGACTTTGTTCTAAGCCTGACTTAAATACCTGGGGTATTTAAAAAAGAACTCCACCTCAGAAGAGAAGTGGGCTTTTAAGAATCTTCATTTCAAACACTTTTGAGGTGCAATTCAATATTCAGAGCAAAGAAGGGCTTCGTATCTCATCGCTAATGCATTCTTTTCTTTACACACTTTTGAATCAGGATGGAAAAATGGTAGCAGGGCTTAAAGAAGAACACAGAGACAGGAGGATTTCTGTTTCCTTCTCCACCCCTACCTATCACCCCAGCACACTGTGGAGCAGGTCAGGGCTTCCAGAGAACGTGAAAGCAAGAAGAATCCTGCTGGCCTATTTAGTCCAGCATTCTGTCCTCTAAGTGACCAACCAGATAATTATGGGAAGCCCAAAAGGTGGACCTGAGTGCAGCAGCGCTCTACCCACATATTTCTAACAACTTGTAGAGAGATGCACATAGTCTCCAACAATGAATCTAGTATGCAGTAATCATAACTAGCAGCCACTGATAGTCCTATTCTGCATGGCTTTGCCTAATCCTCTTTTAGGGCCATGCCAGTTGGACACCACCACCACAACTGGTATGAACAAATCCCATAATTTAACTGTGCATTATGTGAAGAAGCACTTTCTTTTGTATGTCCTGAATATTGCACCATTCAGCTTCACGGAATGACAAAAAAAAAAATCTAGTCAGAAGAAGTGGAGTTTGGATTTGATATCCCACTTTATCACTACCCGAAGGAGTCTCAAAGCGGCTAACATTCTCCTTTCCCTTCCTCCCCCACAACAAACACTCTGTGAGGTGAGTGGGGCTGAGAGACTTCAGAGAAGTGTGACTGGCCCAAGGTCACCCAGAAGCTGCATGTGGAGGAGCGGAGACACGAACCTGGTTCCCCAGATTACGAGTCTACCGCTCTTAACCACTACACCACACTGGCTCTCTATCCCTCTATCCACTTTCTACACAGTGGGTATCATTTTATACACTTCTATCACATCTCCTTTTACTTGCCATTTGTCTACACTAAAAAGTCGTAAATGTTGCGACCTTTCCTTATAGTAGAGTGGCTTCAACCCCTTCACTATTTTGGCTGTTCTTTCCAGACATGGAGCTTTAGAAAATTCAGGGCAAAATTAAGTGTGAATGAGCCCTTCTCACTCTTCTCTTGATGCCTCTCCCCACTCTTCACTCACAGATCTCTGTCACTTTCCTCCTCATCTCCTCTCAGCCAACCCTAACATAAAGCTGCATGTAGCTTTGCACAGAAGAGGGATGTAATTAATTTTCCTTATTCTACTTTTTTGCTCTCCCTCCCCATATTTTTTAACTTTATCATCACCACCACCACCACCATTATCATTTTCTCTGGCGCTTGCGGGCAATGGGCATTGATCTTCAATCAGGAAGGTGTCAGGGTTGAGGGACACTTCAGTTTTTCCTACAGCAGCAAAACATCCAGTGCTAGCTCCTCCCTCAACTACTGCAAATGTTTTCCCCACATGCACACCTCTGCCTGGAAGTCCCACTTAAATCAGTGGAACTTGCTTTGGAGCAAATATACTTAGAGTTGGGGAATGATTCTGTACCATCTGGTGATTTGATATTTGAAGTTCTTACAGGAGATTAAGCAGTTGATGTGTGGCTAGCATTTCATCAAAGTCTTCTTTATCCAAAGCAACAAAGAGGTGAGAGGTAAGTTCACCAATGATGAGGTCACCAGGCCAGTAGTATTCATGTGGAATCCTAAGCATATAACTTATGGTGCAACTAGTCGTATGTTTGCACACTGTATGTGGCAAAAGGAAGAGAATGGGCAGAATAATCATCAGCATACTGAGGCAGATGTTTTCTCTTTTCTGACACCCTTATTTCCATCTGGAAAACGGCCATTTGCTTCAGAACCAGCCTCACTGCAATATTCTGCCTTGGCGTAAACAGCACTGATCTACCAATAAGCAGATGAAAATCCTGTCTTACAACTCTTCCAGAGAAAAGCAGAAATCTAGTTTTTTACTCTTCCCTCACCCTTTGCTTGGAATGGCAGGGAGGGTTTTTCTACCCAGTTAAAGACTTTTGCTTGTGTTCTCTGAAAATCTATGGGGACCTTATCCAAAGGAGATTCAGTCATGACAAGTGTGATAATTACATATGAGGTAATAAGTAGGTCCCTTTGTGTGAGAAAGAGCAACAGAATGGAGTAAAGCATGTTTGTGACATTTCATCAAAAGCAGCCTCTACTGGATTGATCAGAGGTGGAGCCACTGGATACTAACCCTGCTCATCCCAGCAGACTTTGCTATGGAATTGCTCATTAAGTCTCTATCATAAGATACAGCATTCTATTTCTCTATAGTAAGCAACAGACAATATTGTCATGATTTACCACATTACGTAATTTCCTCGTGTGTGTGTGTTGATTATTGTACTCACTGGTTTAGCAATTAAAAAAGAAAAACATATACCTTAAATTTTATTCTATTATCCCTTCTTATTTAGGGGTGAGGTGTCTTGTTTGCTGAAGTTCATTGATCAGTATAGTCTCAATTTTTCTCATAATTCTCATTACTTTTATTGTGCATTATTATTGTGAGAAACCTTTTACACTTCCTTTCAAGCTTCATGATCTCATTCATTAGATTTCCTTTTTTTTCCCCTGCTGTCAGAGAGCTCCCTGCCATGAGCCCCACAAGCGATGCTGAGCTGGAGGAAAGGCTGGAGGCTGAGAGTGAAAAAAGAAGGCTCTGTAGAGGAAGGAGGAAAGGAGGACAACAGGAGAGGTTTACATTCCCAGCCCACGGAGGGGGAGGAGGACCTTGTCTGGGAAAGAATGCAGGAGGAGGGAGGACAGGGAGCAGGCAGAGTCAGAACTGCTGGAAGGGTTAAGTTCAGGCTCGGAGGCAGAGGGCCCAGAAGTCTCCACACACAAGTCGTTTTGGGAGATTAATGGAACGTAATAAGAAGGTCATAAAAGCACCTCGATTTCTGTGTTTTTGCAGGAAGCAGCGATCAGTAGCGCCAACTGAGAGTTCCAGGGAGGACTGATTTACGAGGGCTCTCAGAAGGTTTGTGTAAATCATAATAAACTAAAGATTATAAAACTGTCAGAGTGTTGAGACTTCTGTGTGCAGAGAGATCCAGTCTCACTTCCCTCACAGCTACTTCTTTTTACATGAGAGAAATCAATAGGCCTTATACTTGTGCTGACATACCATTCTTGCTGATATGTCAGCAGCATTCTTTTTATAGCACTTCCTGCTTTGTAAGTATAGGAGGTCTAAGATTGGACATAAATGTTTCTATACCGTTAATGAACTAATAAACCTAGAAAATTACTTAGAAAGGGATGGTTGGAAGGCAGCTTTATTTATTTTTTAAAAAATATTGCTTTCTCTCATTCACTTTATAATTAATTGCTTTCTGTTATTCTGGTAAGGTCTCAGCATAATAATGTAGCATTTGGGAGCAAAGATGGAACACAATATCCCAGCACTGGAGGCCAAGATGGAGAAGATCTCCACAGCCACCATGTATTTCCCCTTGGTGCTCAGGTACACTGGAAGAAAGGAGATCCAAACACTACAAAACAGGAACATGCTGAAGGTAATGAATTTGGCTTCATTGAAGCACTCAGGCAGTTTCCTGGCAAAAAATGCCACAACAAAGCTGACAGAGGCCAAAAAACAGTTGACCCCAAAACAGTTGAAAAGGGACCTTTACTAAAATACGCATTTCCAAAGATTATTGAGTTTGAACACAACAAAATATTTGGATCATTATAGTTTAATCTTAAGACCACATCAAAATTTTGTTCTGGGAATATATGGGAGATTTAAGGAATCTATATAAAGTTAATGTACTAGCAGAGTTTTATTTATATGATAATTCCTAGCCTTTGACAGCCTTACACCTCAAGAGAGGACAACAACAACAACAACAACAACACAAAGGACACAAAACAATTACAACCAAATAATACAAAATAACTATATGATAACAGACAGCAGAGAAATAAATACTATATTAACTATAGTGTGGTATGAAAGAAAAGACAGACACACTAGAATATATTACAGTTTCCTCTTTATTAACTGCTTTTTGTTGTTCAAATTGGGCCTCAACAAAATAATGTAGCATTTGGGGCCAAAGATGGAACCCAGTAAACCAGCACCGGAGGCCAAGATGGAGAAGATCTCCACAGCCACCATGTATTTCCCCTTGGTGCTCAGGTAGACCGGAACAAAGGAGATCCAAACACTACAAAACAAGAACATGCTGAAGGTGATGAATTTGGCCTCATTAAAGCTGTCAGGCAGTTTCCTGGCAAAAAAGGCCACAACAAAGCTGACAATAGCCAGAAAGCTCATGTAGCCCAGGACACAGTAAAACATGACAACTGACCCTTCGTTACATTCTAGTATTATTTCTCCCATCACAGAGTGCATGTCAGTATCTGGGAATGGTGGAGAAGCTCCAAACCACACACTGCAAATACCAACCTGAATAAGGGAACAAGAAAACACAATGGAGCTTGACAGTCTTTTCCCCACCCATTTCTTCATTCTGGATCCTGGTTTGGTGGCCACAAAGGCAAGGACTACCGTGATGGTCTTGGCCAGCACAGAAGAAATGACCACTGTAAAAACAAGGCCAAAAGCCATTTGTCGGAGCAGGCAGCTCACTCTTTCTGGAGGGCTGAGGAAGATCAATGGGCAGAGAAAGCAAAGCAGGAGAAAAGTGAGGAGACTGTAGGTGAGGTCCCGATTGTTTGCTCTGACAATGGGTGTGTCCTGGTGCTTAATAAAAATAGCTATGACCAATATTGTTAGCAGAGACAAGAAAAGAACAAAAACTGCCAAGCTCAACCCCAGAGGCTCTTTAAGAGACAAGAAGCTTATTGTCTTTGGAATGCATTGTGATTGGTCCTTGTTTGGATAACAATCATCTGGGCACTTGACACAGTCGTTCATGTCTGCAGAGAAAATAAAACATTCAGATTTGTTATTCATCGGAGAGCAACTTCTAATGCTGCCAATATGGAACGCTTAGGATTAAACTGGAAGCATCCCAGGTAGACCAGATACAATGTGATGCATGTGAACCCCACCTCAGCAACGTTTGTTGGGGTATTAGAAAAAGATTATGCTGGCTTGCTAACTTCCCATAAATCACATTGTGTGGTGTATGTGGGCAAGACCCATACCTTGTAGGCTTACATCACATGGACAGGGGTGGCAGCAACAAATACACCTTCAATCTTCCTAGTATTGATTGTCCAGATCAGGAACAAAGGACATTGTCTTAGACCAAGTCAAACCATTGATGTATTATTATTTTTTTACTTCAAGGACCACGTACCGTTATCGGTATGCATCTCGGGGCTGTGTTTCCGTAGAGCAGGGGGAGAGGGGATTTGGTTTTGTTTGACCTAATCTGTGCTTGTTATATGAACACTTGAACCAAACCAGTTACCCTTCAGAATTCACACTTTGTTGTGATCAACAAAACAATGTATACAAAGGTACATATATTATTGGAAATACACACAATACACAGGCAAATGTTAATTAAAATGATATACAAAATGCATTATATAAGGGAACGCTGCTTGCAAAAATGTATATGTTAGTCAAATGTTTGCAGTGTTTGAGACTTTTTAGAGAAAAGGCTAGAAAAAGGTTACATGGTAAAAGTTTGGAAAACCATGCATGGCATGGAGAAATTTGTGGACATCCAAAAGCTATTGTTGGAAGAAGCAAAGGTTGGATGATTCAAGGATAAAATAAAGTACTTACTCATGGAGTGCTTAGTGGAACTTGTTGCTACAGGAAGCAATGATGGCCAGCAACTTGAACAGCTTTAAAAGTATATTAGACAAACTCATGGACAAGGCTACTAGCCACTAATTCCACTGTCAGAGGCATGCCTCTAAATACCATTTGCTGGAAATCACAGGTTGGCAGAGCGATGTTGTGCTCATGGCCAACTTGTGGGGTTGCCACAGGCATCTAGTTGGCCACTTTGTGGACAGCATGTTATCATCATCATCATCACCATCACCACCATCATCATCAAATTTCTATACCACTTTATATTTTAAGGGGGGGAATGTAAGTGGCTTGCAATCTCCTTGAAAACATCAGGTAAAACAATCCAGAAGAAAACATTACAGAAGTTCAATATAAAGTATATATTCAAAGCAATATAATTAACAGGAAACGAAAATGTCTAAATAAAAATTACAAAGGAGGTCAACTACAGAACGCACATTTAACACAGCAAAGTTAACAAAAATACTGTCTTAAAGGAAACATTACTAAAAGAAGTCAAACATAAAATGCAATTTTAAAACAACGTAATTAGCAAGGGAATAAAATATTATCAGAAGCATGCTGGACTAAATGGGCCATTGGCCTTACTCAACAGACTCATCTTATGTTCTTAAAACTGAATACAAAAAATGGTTTAGTGGGAGGGGGCGCTATACTGACAAATGCTGACAAATATTCATGAGAATATTTTTTAAAATATATTCACAAGTTGTTATAGAAATGTGGAAAATTGAATTTAACACTGGAAAAAATTATAGCCTTTCTTTAAATAATAAATATATTTAATGATAAATAAATAAATAACAAGTACAAATGATAAATAAATAAATAAATAACAAGTACTTTTGACTTCTTCCACTCCATCTAATATGACAAATATTTGAAAAGTATATATCTTGTGTCACTTACCCTTCTGGGGTGATATCTTGTCTTGGGGACATGGAGCACAGTCATAGCAGCAGAATTTCCCCCCTTCCTTCTTTTTCTTGTGGGATCCCAGAGGACAACTGGGGTTGCATACAGATAAAGGTGGAACCTGCCCATTGGAGGAAACACAGAAACAATTTCGCACAGCCATTCACTTCAGTTTCTTTTCAGGCAGAATTCGGAAGACACGAAACTACAGTGGTACCTCGGGTTAAGAACTTAATTCGTTCTGAAGGTCCGTTCTTAACCTGAAACTGTTCTTAACCTGAGGTACCACTTTAGCTAATGGGGCCTCCCGCTACCGCGCAATTTCTGTTCTCATCCTGAAGTAAATTTCTTAACCTGAGGTACTATTTCTGGGTTAGCGGAGTCTGTAACTTGAAGCGTCTGTAACCTGAAGCGTCTGTAACCTGAGGTACCACTGTACTCATTCAAAACTCAGGATCAAATCACTTATTCCTAGTCACCTTTTTTAAAGCATGCTTACAATGTCCATCTTTTTGTGCAAAGCAGTGACACAGCCAAAATAAAATACCACGCATTGCTAGATAAGCAGTGTTAAGACACATGGAGTCTTCCTGTAAATGCATGGAAAGGGCACTCAGTAGGGTCATATTCCTGGTTTTCCCTGGTGGGAAAAGTTATGATAGGAAAATTATCCTTACTACTTCCTGCTCAGAGCTCAGTCTCTTTCTATGCCACGTAGCTGATGAGAAAAGTTGCTAGTTCTGTGTTCTCCAGATTCTGGCTGTCTTGTCTTTCATTGCTGCTTACTGCTCCATCAAGCCTGAAGCTTTATGTAGGCAAACAATAATTTTATTCTTCCATTTCAGACTTCTATGCTTATTTTGTTCCAAGGGATAACAAAGGGAAGAACTGCTGGAGCATCCTGGATAATTGCTAACAAGGTTAAGCAACCTTTGTCCCAGAAGTTATCACATTTTATGCTTCAAAGGTATAGTAATTTTCAAACTCTGCTAACTGGAAATTAAACTCACACAGGTGAGTAAGAGGAAGGATAATTAATAAATAATTTCCTATCCTACCCTCCAAATCCACCCAACGCTTTTGAGATCTTTCAGAGAGTCAGGGCTTGTCCACACTTCCTCTTCTCCTGCTGCTTTCCCCTGGATTGATTGATTGATTGATTGATTCATTCATTCATTCATTCATTCATTTATACCCTACCCATCTGGCTGGGCTTCCCCAGCCACTCTGGGTGGCTCCCAACAGAATATTAAAAACATGATGAAAGATCAAACATTAAAAACTTCCCTAAACAGGGCTGCCTTCAGATGTCTTCTAAAAGTCAGACAGTTGTTTATTTCCTTGACATCTGATGGGAGGGCGTTCCACAGAGCGGGCGCCACTACCAAGAAGGCCCTCTGCTTGGTTCCCTGTAACTTGGCTTCTCGCAGTGAGGGAACCGCTAGAAGGCCCTTGTAGCTGGACCTCAGTGTCCGGGCTGAACGATGGAGGTGGAGACGCTCCTTCAGGTATACTGGACTGAGGCCATTTAGGGCTTTAAAGATCAGCACCAAAACCTGCTCTATTGCTGAATTGGAGCAAGCATAAATTGAGTTTTCCACCGATTGATGCTTGCTCCAATTTATGCTTACTCAATTTATGCTTGCTCCAATTCAGCGTGTTTTGCTGGGGAAAACAGCAGAGCAAATGGAAAACCTCTCATTCCTAGGAAGCAAGGCACAAGCAGAAAACGTCTTGGGCCCGTGCTTTTTAGACATGGGAAAAGTCAAATATGAATGAGCTCTAAGCATGAGGGCTGAAATTGGAGATTGGGGGTCAAGGGTTTGTATTCACTAGCCTTGCCCCCAATGCCCCCATACATGCTGAGTGAGCCTGTTCCAGCTCTGCTCTTTCTGGGTGAGAGGCCCCCCGAGTCCTAATAAAACAAAAATGTGAACTATAGGTTCCAAGTTCTACACCAGGGGTCAGCAAACTTTTTCAGCAGGGGGCCAGTCCACTTTCCCTCAGACCTTGGGGGGGGGGACTATATTTTTTGGGGGGAGGGAAATAAATGAATTCATATGCCCCACAAATAACCCAGAGATGCATTTTAAATACAGTGGTACCTCGGGTTAAGAACTTAATTCGTTCTGGAGGTCTGTTCTTAACCTGAAACTGTTCTTAACCTGAGGTACCACTTTAGCTAATGGGGCCTCCTGCTGCTGCCGCACAATTTCTGTTCTCATCCTGAAGCAAAGTTCTTATCCCAAGGTACTATTTCTGGGTTAGCAGAGTCTGTAACCTGAAGTGTCTGTAACCTGAAGCGTATGTAACCCAAGGTACCACTGTAAAAGCACACATTCTACTCATGTAAAAGCACCAGGCGGGCCCCACAAATAACCCAGAGATGCATTTAAATAAAAGGACACATTCTAGTCATGTAAAAACACGTTGATTCCCGGACGGTCCGATAGCCGGATTTAGAAGGCAATTGGGCCGGATCCGACCCCCAGGCCTTAGTTTGCCTACCCATGTTCTACACATGCTTCAAAGATGTACCACACTTTGTGTGGGACACACTGGGCTGATGTTCTAGAGTATACTATAATATAGTGCTTTCCGGTATATTGTGGGTGTGGAAATTATGCTGTACCTGGGGAAAGTTTCTGTGCCACACTATTTTGTCGCCATGAATGGAAAATTCCTGACCTGGGGCAGCCTCCAGATCCACCCTTCCAACCTTGACTTTCACGAAGGAGTTATTTGGAAAAGTAATCATGCTGGTAATATCAAATCCAGCTTCCACTTCCCTGTTCTCGCCAAAAGAAACTGTTTCTCCAGCACTGTTGTTAAATGAGACCCTCTTTAGGAAGGGGTGAAGCTGCACTGAAAGAAAAGCAGAAAGAATTCTGTCAAATTACTATTAGAATCATAGAGTTGGAAAGGACCCGAGGGCCATCTAGTCCAACCCCCTGCAAAGCAAGAATCTCAACCAAAACATCCATGACAGGTGGCCATCCAGCAACTGCTTAATACATCTTTTAAATAAGATTAAATAAACAGCCATATGAGAAATATGTAAAATAACTAAGCAAGTATTGGAAACCACCCCAGAATTGGCCTTCCTAAACATCTTCCAAGACAATAATGCCCATTTACACCACAAAGAACTCAAATTATATAGCCAAGATAGCCACCAACTGTAAAGGAGATGAATTTATTTGACCCTATCTACATCAAGCTATATTTTATCTTTATCACCAAACTCCAAATATAATTGCACATTGTATTAATTAACATTTTTTTTAATATATTAGTGGTCATGTGACGATTTTAGCCTGTAAATTTTATTGTTTAATGTCTTAACCTGTATATTAAGGTACTTTTATAGCTCTGTTTAGAGTAGGTAATGTCTTGATAATATAAATGTTTTAAGTTTTTTGTATTAATCCAGCGTATTTTCTTTTAATTGTTGAATGATTCTGTGTACATTGCGGCAGCCTTTGGCTATGTGCAATAAAACTGACTGACTGACACAAAGAACTCATAATCCACCTACTTTCAGCAGCCAGAAACATCATAACCAGACATTGGAAAGACCTGTCAGGAGTAAGCATGGACAAATGGTACCAAATAGTATGGGAAGCAGCCTTACTAGAAAAATTAACCAATAAACTGAAACTGACATGGGGACAAATAGAAGAAGACGTATGGCTCCTTTTATCACATACACAGCCCAACAAGACAATGACAAAAATCCACCAATGGCATACAAATCAATATGGCTAACCTGCTCCAAAACACCCACCCACCCCACTCACACATGAAAACAAAGATCACCACAGCCAATCACAAACAAACAACCACACCCTGGGCCAATCCCAACCTCTCTCAGCACCAAAGAAACACAAGCGAACAACAGAGAACCTGCACAAGTGACGCTAATCTTCATAGATTCCAAATCTGCTTCCAAACTAACCATTTATTCTGCAATTGCTATCCTTTGTTCACTCATTGTTTCCCTATGCAATCTTCGTGTTCATGTCTGCTGCATTCCTGTATGTGTGTGTTTGTGTGTGGCGTCTAATTTTTTTTTTTGTAGTGCAATTTATTAAGACAACAACAACAAGAGCTAACAACAAAGAGCTAAAATGAGCATTTGTTGCACTGAATAATGAAGGGAATCAGAAAGGAGTTGACTGACAAAAGTGCAGGATCATAATCAACAGTGATTTCCAGAGCATGTTTTACACACTGCTGGGTGCAATTTTCCTGCTCATGTCAAACAAATTGTATCTCATCAAAGGCATTACCTGCCAAGACTGCAGCTTCTGAAGCTCCTGCATCCCTCCTTCCATCACTCCCCTGTATTTGGTCCTGGACAAGAACATGGCATGTAGAGCATGTGCTGTGGCATAGACAGCATTATAGAGACTGTAGCTGTGGCCAGTCATGCTCATCTCAAAACCAGATGAAGGGAGATCTTCCAGCTTCTCCTCTCCAGTGCAGGCTTCACTGGCCTTCTCCTTTGTATTAAAACCTGGAAATAAACAGAAAAATACCTCTTCCCAGAACTCCCTGAGAAAGCCATTTCCATTTGCCTCAAAAGGATTCTGGAGCTGAAGAAAGCTTTTGAATCCTTGTACCTCATTTGAATGAACAGCAAAGGAGAGGGAACCGTGGAAGACTTCCATGTCCCACATTAGTTGGAAGTTCAATGCTGTGAAATCCAGCTGTGCTGTCAGAATCCACACTTTACCTTCCGGTGTCTTTTTCACATCTTCCATTTCACCTAGTGCTACCATGGTTCGAAAGTCAAGCATGGACTTTGTTTCTCCATAGACAATGACGACCTTGGCTTTACTTTCCATAATCACTTGATAGAGTCGGATCCAGTGGTGGTGCATGTTAAAATAATCGTCAAAATGTCTAGTTTTCTGAGTTCTCTCTGAGAAGGCCAAGCAAATGCCTTTCTGGGAAAACAGATGTTGCAGGGCCTGCACAAATCTTTCTCCACTCTCATTATCTCCAGCAAGCAACCCAACCCACGTCCAACCAAAGTGGAGAAGTAACTCAATAATCCCAGTGCACTGGTGGGCTTCATTTGGCACCATCCAGTAGAAGGAAGTGGATTGGCTTTGACCAGGATCCTCTGGAGCAAAGGAGCCATAAGTGAGCTAAAAGGAAAGGAAGGGGCATGTTCCTTAACTAGTAAAAGAAACTGGTATGTGCATCTGGAGTTGCAGTGGCAGTAATAAGGTGTCGACATGCAGAGGGCCAGCTGGCTAGCCCCAGTTGGGCTGTCTCCTTCCAGCTGTCCCACTGCAAAGACCCATCGGCCCTCTGCTTCGACGTAAATCAGTGACCCGGGCTTCAAAGCCAGGGCACACTATCAGCAGATCGAACTGCGCACACAGAATAGGCGTGAGGCTTGTGAAAGCATACTATAACTACAGATTTAATAATCATAAATCAGGACAAAGAAACATGTCGTCTCTCTCTTCGTCTTCTCAGACAGACAGAGAAAAGCAAAAGCAATACACACAACGGAAGTTCCCAGTAAGCTGTGCTGGAATGTAAACAAACATGTGACATGCAACAGTTCCACATGTCTGCTCCTTAAGGTGGAATGGAAATTCTCAACGTAAGGTTGGGAATTATTGTTATTTTATTCAGTTCACATGAAAATGTAACTAGGTTACATTTCCCAAACAAAGTGTAAACTGATACACAGCTATCCTTTGAAATTCACACTTCTCCCAAATTTGCAATGCATTGCGGACCCACCCACAGCACACACACCCCAAGTCAAAACCAAGGCAACCTCAGGAATAAACAAACCAGATAGGACCATGTTCTGGAATTATCCTTTCACACCAGTCACATATTTCTCCCATCTGTACAAAACCTTTTGAGGAAGAAAATATAATAATGGTGAAACACTCCCAAGTCAGTATCTTACCTGGGGAATCTTGTAGATGTCCAAGATGGTTGCCATGTCGACGGAGGTATCAAAGTCAAGCCCTCCAATCACTGCCACCAGATTTTTCTGGATGCCACACTTGTAGTTGGGTATGTGTGTGGAAGGAAGGCCCAGAGTGGCCTGGTAAGTCATCCTCCGATTGAAATAACTGTCATAGATGTGGAATCCCAATGTGATATTAGGCAAGATCTTGGGATTCTCATTGATCTCCTTGACAGCAAACACCAAGGCCAGAAGGTGCTGGTAGTTCTTTGACACAACACTGCAATGAGAATGTTATGGTGTATCCCTCATCAGGGATACACTATGCTTCATAAGAGTATTTCCGCACTATTCTGCTGCTCTTCCAAGAATATCTGCTGAATAGGACGACACCCTTTACCCATCAAAATTATATTGATAACCTAGGAAACTGTAGGGAAATATTCCCTTCGCTGCCACCGCCATAGGGAAACAGCTCCTTCAGTCCCATTGTGTAGAAGCACAAGTATGGATGTTTGTGCTTCTTTAATCTTCATATTTCAAAGTCTATGGAACTCTGAGCCACAAGAAGTCTTAAATGTGACCCCTTTCCGCTGCCTCCCATTTCCCTAAGAATTCTTCCAAGCCTCCCAGGAGTTTGGCATCGCAAACCTGGGCATGGCATTGATACCAACAATGGAGATAGAACCAGTTATTAACTAATATTATTTATTAAAATGTTACTTTGTACTTCAGGTATACCAATGGCCACATCTCTCAGTTTGGGCTTCTCTCTGTTTCTCTATTTTTCCAATCTAAAGTTGAGTTCTCCACATTTCCACATCAGTTGGCATTTTTTTAAAAAAAAATGTCACGAAAATTCACCAACATGAACGTCTCCTAATATCCATGTTTGTATGCAATTTACCTAATGTACCCATTTTTGTAAAGTGGTTTCCCATAATATAATGCAATTTGGTATTTTACTTCACTAATTATGCATTTCTTTTGGAGAGTTTATTCCAGTACAGTATATGCATTTTTTAAAATCTCTGGTTTTTATACATGTATAAACCTGCATTTAGAGAAATGCTCGCTTCAAAAGATGGCTGCGTTTTTGTTCTCATATTATTTCAGAAAATGCAGATTAAGTAGGTTTGCCTTAAATGTGAACTGATTCAAATCCCACCCCAGTCCCTAATAGGGTTATAGTGATATTTACGTTAGGTTCGTACATGTGGTTGGAGACCCTTTCTAAAGACTCAAGTGATGCTCTTATTGATGTTAGCCTCTAAAAGTCTTCTATCTTAGACCAAATTCTCTAAACCTCCATCCCTGCCAAATTCACCCACAAACTGCTCCAGTTAACCCTTCTCCTGGTAAGCACTGGACAGCAACTTAGCTGACCATAGCCTCCGGCTCACTCATTCTGATCTTCAGCACAAAATATTGTCAACACGCTAGGGTTAAGCAGTTTAATATTCAGGCCTTGGCTGTCCACATTCAGCTCAGCTTTCTCTGGTCTTTGCCTTACACCTCCCTCATCATTTCTCCTAACTGATAGTTAAGTCCCAAAACAGAAAACACAAACCGACATATGCAAAACCTTTCTCAACAGAGGCAGCTTTTTCCATTGGTTCAAAGCAGTATTGAAACGAAGAGAAATGGGTAGGCTACCTTAAGTGAGTCGTCCTCAACCTTCTCAAGCCGGCATCATTATCAGGCTGGCTGTGCCAGTTTCTCCTATCCTCAGGCTGTTAGTTTACTACCTCAATGGAGAGGTGAGCTTTTAAGACTCCTCACCTTGAACAATTCTGAGGCGCAGTTCAAGATTCAAAACAGAGAAGGGCCCCACACCTCATCTACAATGTTTTATCCCATTCACTCACTCTTAAATCAAGAAAGGTCAGTGAGTTGTCCTCAGGGTGTAGGGCTGAGGAAGGGGGAAGATTCTTCAGGTGAGAGCTGGGGAATTTTGTGTTTTATTGTGATTAGTATTGGTGTTATTCTTAATGTTCTTTATCTCTCTGCTTCCTCTCTTCTTCTTCTTCTTCTTACTCTTTCTCTATCTTTTATTTTTCTTTTCTCTTGCCTTTCCTTTTTGTCTGTTGATTTCTGTTTGTTCAAGATAGCATTTTACTATATTTTATATCCTGCATTATTTTACTGTTGTTGGCCGCTCTGAGCCCAGCTTCGGCTGGGGAGGGCGGGATATAAATAAAAGTTTATTAATATTTTATTATTGTGAAAACTTTATTAAAATATTTAGGGGTGGGGGAAAATAAATTAAAGGGACACCACTGTAGAAGTGCTGAAAGAAGAGCACAGGCTGGTTGATTTTCTCTTCTCTTTCCGATCCCCCCTGAAACCCTGTGGAGATGGTTAGGGCTTCCAGACAACCAGGAGATGAGAAGAGTCCTGTTGAATCAAGTCAAAAACCATCGACTTCAGCATCCTGTCCTGCCAACAGCAAACCAGATGCCTCTAGGAAGCCTGCTTGCAAGACCTGAGGGGCAACAGTGTTCTCCCCAATTGCAGTTCTCAGCAACTGGTATTCAGAGGCATAGGCATACTGCCTTGAACAGCAGAGGCAAAACAAAGCCATAGTGGATAGTAGCCATCAATAGCTTTTCTGAATGGCATTTGCTGGAAACCACAGGAGGGGGAAAACATTTGTGTGCTCCCTGGTTTCCTACAGGCATCTGGTTGGTTCCTACTGGGAAAACAGGATGCTGGATTTACATGACCCATAGGCCTGATCCAGCAGGATATTCTTACATTGCTAGCTATATCCTCCACAAATATGTCCATGGTAAAAGATAAAGGACCCCTGGACGGTTAAGTCCAGTCAAGGGTGACTATGGGGTTGCGGCACTCATCTCACTTTTCAGGCCGAGGGAGCCGCCGTTTGTCCACAGACAGCTTTCCGGGTCATGTGGCCAGCATGACTAAACCGCTTCTGGCACAACGGGACACCGTGACGGAAGCCAGAGCACACGGAAATGCTGTTTACCTTCCAGCCGCAGCAGTACCTATTTATCTACTCGCACTGGCGTGCTTTTGAACTGCTAGGTTGGCAGTAGCTGGGGCAGAGCAACAGGAGCTCACCCTGTCGTGGGGATTTAAACTGCTGACCTTCTGATCGGCAAGCCCAAGAGGCTCAGTGGTTTAGACCACAGTGCCACCCGTGTCCCTCTAATATGTCTAATCCTCTTTTAAAGCCATCCAATTTTTTTGCCCATCTTATGGGAACAAATTCCATCGTTTTACTATATACTGTGTGAACAACATTTTTTTGTCCTTCCTGAATCTACCATTATTCTACATAGGAGGACCCAAGTTCTAGTATAATCAGAGACAGATCAACTTTTTCCACACGAGGAATACTTTTAAACAGCTTTCTCCTGGCCCCCTTATTTGCCTTTTGTCTGAACACTTTTGCCTGTTTGTTCTCCATCTCCATGACTCCACGCTTACACCTTAGTTTTGCAGATGTCTTTCCCACCTCTGCCTGAAAGTAATCCCACTGAAATCCTTGCTTCTGAGTGACCAAGGATGGGATTGGGAAATGAGTCCGCTACTTGATGTACGGAGTCCTTACAAGAGATTAGGGAGCTGATGGGTAGTTAAGATTCCACGGAAGTCTTCTTTGTTCAGAGCAACAAAGATGTGAGACGCAAGAGCACCAACGATGAGGTCCCCAGGCTGGTAGTATTCATGTGGGATCCTGAGCAAATAATTGAGAGTACAACTAGTGGTGGGTCTGCACACCATATGTGGCAAAAGGAAGAGAATGGACACAATAAACACCAGCATACTGAGGCAATTATTTTTTTCTAGTCAGACTCCCTTAATCTCACTTATGTCAGATCATTGACAACATGATCATTAGCTTCAGAACTCTTCAACAGAGTTCAACTCTCCCAGAGAAAAGTGGAAATCCAGCCTCTACCTCTGCCCTCTCCCTTGATTGAAATGGCAGGAAGGGATTTTTTAATACCCATTTTTAGACTTTGGCTGGTATTCTCTAGAGATCTATAGGGATCTTATCCACAGTCATGACAGTGTAATAATTATAGATGAGATAATAACTGGGTGACTTTATTGCCAGCAAGAATGGAGGAAAACTTGTTTGTGATGTTTCACCCAAAGCCATTTTGGTCACTTCACGGGGCCACAAAAGTACGCGCAGAGTAAACTACAAGGTGTAAGGAAAGATCAGTGAGTCAGTCTGCTTTTAAAGCAGAAATGCTTGTTCAAAGTTATGATATAAATCAAATAAATAAATAAAAAATCTGAAAGACTACCAGAGATGGAAGGATCTGTCAATTTCAGTTCACTTGGTTTCTCATATTTCACATCTTAAATTCAGTTTTCCACATTTTTGTAGCGATCTACCATTTTTATTTTTATAAAAATCATGATTCCCCCCCCCCATCATTTTAGTGTGAACTTCTGATAAATGTGGGATGTTAGCTCCCAGAATGCATATTTAAAGGGTTGGCTGCAAAAGCTGTAGAACTCTGTGATGTCATGAACTCTGTAGCAGTTATTTTCAGTTGGAACAC
>JAXCMG010000034.1:4964199-4989780 GCA_034642415.1 Podarcis siculus
TGCTGAAGAAAACCATCTTCACCTGCCATGAAAGGATTGAGGGAGCGAAGAAGGGTCTTGAATCCTTGCACCTCATTTGAGTGCACTGTGAAGCAGATGGAGCCGTGAAATGGTTGCATATCCTGGCTCATTCGAAAGGCCACTGCTGAGAAATCCAGCTGAGCAGTCATAATCCATACCTTCTCCATAGATGTCACATTTTCCACTTCCCCTGCCACTAGCCATATTTGCAAAAAAAACAAGGACTTGTCTTCTCCATAGACAACAACAGCATTGGCTTTGCTTTCCGCAATCATGTAATAGGTTTGGAGCCACTGGGAAATCATATCATAATACTCTTCAAAATATGAGCCTTTTGGAGTTCTTTCTGCAAAGGCCAAGCAAATGCCTCTCTGGAAAAGCAGAGTTTGCAGGATTTCCATAAATTTCTCTCCACTCTCACTATCCGCAGCGAGCAACCCAACCCACGTCCATCCAAAGTGCAGAAGTAACTCAACAATCCCAGTGTACTGATGGGCTTCATTGGGCACCATCCGGTAGAAGGGCGTGGATTGGATTTGACCAGCATCCTCTGGCACAAAGGAGCCATAAGTGAGCTAGAAGGAAACGGACACTTATTTCCCATTAATGCAGTAGAAACATTGATTATGTGTGGATAGCAATGACGAAACAAGGAAATAAATAGTTTTTTGAATATAAATGTAGTTGAATAATTGATCCTGTCTGGAAAGCAATGACCAACTAATTGTGTTTGGGACCCACCTCTCCTACAAGGCCCCACACTGTCCAGTAATTAAAGGAACGGATGAGCACTCTGCACCCCTGAACTTTGTTTCACTCCATATAGGATTAGCATACAAGCTATTTTGCACACATACACAATGCGTAGACAGTTTGCCGTGCATAAAGCTCCAGTCATATCTTCTGATACACACTCAGATGTTGAATGGAAGATTGATTTGTATTTATTGTATTTCTATGCTGTTTTCCATTCAAATGAATCCCAAAGCAGCTTACAAGCAATAAATAAAAATAACAAAATAGAACATCAAGAAGTACAGCATAAATAATATAATTAAGAAATCATCAATAATCTCCCGCTTGGACTACTGCAATGCACTCTGTGTGGGGCTACCTTTGAAGATGACCCAGAAACTACAACTAATCCAGAATGTGGCAGCAAGACTGGTGGCTGGGAGTGGCCACCAAGACCATATAACACTGGTCCTGAAAGATCTTCACCGGCTCCCAGTATGCTTCCGAGCACAATTCAAGGTGGTGACCTTTAAAGCCCTAAATGGCCTCGGCCCTGTATACCTGAAGGAGCATCTCCACCCCCATCATTCAGCCTAGACACTGAGGTCCTCCTCCGAGGGTCTTCTGATGATTCCCTCACTGCGAGAAATGAAGTTACAGGGAACAAGGCAGAAGGCCTTCTTGGTAGTGGCGCCCTCCTTGTGGAATGCCCTCCCTTCAGATGTCAAGGAGATAAAGAACTATAAAACTTTAGAGGTAAATGTAACTTTTAGAAGACATCTGTATGCTGTAAGCTGCTCAGAGTGGCTGGGGAAACCCAGCCAGATGAGCAGGGTATAAATAATAAAAGTATTATTATTATTATTATTATTACAATCACAATATTAACAAATAAGCAACTAAAAAATAACTAAACATCACAATTACAGCATAACTTATATTACATGATTAACAAATCGATAAGGCATTTATAATGCACTCCCTCTCCTCCTCAAGTTCATCACTGAATGCAATTTGAAATTGTCAGCTGGGCTTATATCCTTCTGAAATATGAAACTTTCTCAAGAGAACATGTAAGTAAGGATGAGTTATGAAGCCACCATGTTTGCTTCTTACCTGGGGAATCTTGTAGCCTGTTAAGATGGCTGCCATGTGGAGGGAAGTTTCAAAGTCAAGTCCCCCAATGATTGCCATCAGATTTTTCTGTATGCCACACTGGTAGTTGGGTACAAATCTGTAGGGTGTGGAGAGTATGTCCAGAGTGGTCCAGTAGGTGATCCTTTCACTGAAGTAGCTGTCATGGATGTGGAATCCCAACGTGACATTGGGCAATATCTGAGGGTTCTCATTGACCTCATTGACAGCAAACACCAAGGCCAGAACATGCTGGTAGTTCTTTGGAACGAGCCTGCAATTAAAATTATACATCTACTGTTATACTGCTAGGTAAAGCTAAAGGGGCCCCTGACCATTAGGTCCAGTTATGACCGACTCTGGGGTTGTGGCGCTCATCTCGCTTTATTGGCCGAGGGAGCCGGCATACAGCTTCCAGGTCATGTGGTCAGCATGACTAAGCCGCTTCTGGCGAACCAAAGCAGCACACGGAAAGGCCATTTACCTTTCCACAGGAGTGGTACCTATTTATCTACTTGCACTTTGACGTGCTTTCGAACTGCTAGGTTAGCAGGAGCAGGGACTGAGCAACAGGAACTTACCCCGTCACGGGGATTTGAACCACCGACCTTCTGATCGGCAAGTCCTAGGCTCTGTGGTTTAACCCACAGCGCCACCCGCGGCCTGAATGTGATAGTTATTTTTGCAGCTACAGTGGTACCTCGGGTTACAAACACTTCAGGTTACAGACTCCGCTAACCCGGAAGTAGTACCTCAGGTTAAGAACTTTGCCCCAGGATGAGAACAGACATCATGGCGCGGCGGCAGCGGGAGACCCCCATTAGCTAAAGTGGTACCTCAGGTTAAGAACGGTTTCAGGTTAAGAACAGACCTCCAGAACGATTTAAGTTCGTAACCAGAGGTACCACTGTATTGTTAAAGTTGCAAAAACAAAGAGGATGGGACTGAGTGAGGGAGAAATTTTTGGAACAACATTGGGGTTATCAGCTCCGCTCAAGGCATGACGGATTGCAGCAACAACCGAGGAAAGATTGACATACAGTGGCACCTCAGGTTACATACGCTTCAGGTTACATACGCTTCAGGTTACACACTCCGCTAACCCAGAAATAGTGCTTCAGGTTAAGAACTTTGCTTCAGGATGAGAACAGAAATTGTGCTCCGGCAGCGCAGCAGCAGCGGGAGGCCCCATTAGCTAAAGTGGTGCTTCAGGTTAAGAACAGTTTCAGGTTAAGAAGGAATTAAGTACTTAACCCAAGGTACCACTGGCAGTTTCAGGTTAAGAATGGACCTCCGGAACGAATTAAGTACTTAACCCGAGGTACCACTGTACAAGGACAGGAAGAAACATCATGGGCAGGATAAATGTCACACACAGGAAGAACAACGATACAGTATGAGCTATTCACTTGTAGTCTTATAAATTACTTAACGTGTCAACACAAATAGAAGTTATAACTATTGCAGCTGTTGTATAAGGGATTACTATTATGACGGGAATGTCATTGAAATCAATAAGATTTTGGAACGCAGAAACAAAGTATATCATCAAGCCATCAATTCTAGCACGCGGGGGTCACCTAAATTATATAATTTGGTATTTGCAATGGTATTATAATCTGGCATTGTTATAATGAGGCTGTTATTGGATTGTTGTCATTGGAAAATTAATAAAAAATATTATCAGAAAGAAAGAAAGAGAAAGAAAGTTATACATCAGGGAGATACGCTGTGAAACATTCATTTCTGTTTTTAAGGAAGTTTAAAATCGAAAGGCATAGAGTATAAAAGACACAAAAGCATCTCACAAACAGATTAAAACGAAAACCATGAAAACAGCAATAACAAAGCACCAAGCCTTTCCTAGAATGCATCACCTGTGCGGCGGCTTTTATTCACTCATTCATTGTTAGAATTTTAGCCCCTCTTTCAGAGCACAGTCTTCCGGGGCACTTCACAAAATCAGAGCAGTATAAAACAATTAAATCCATTGTATCAGCTCTGCCCCTTAGGCTGCAGACCTATGGTCATTTATTGTTAAACTCGATAGGACTTACTACAGAGTAGGCATGTATACAATTGCACTGGGAGTCTTAGATTTCAAGGTTTGGTAGGCTGTGTCCTGCGACACTGCCTCTCTTTTAAGCACTGCTTTAAAAAGTGGGGTAGAGATGGGAGAGGACAGCACATCACTGTGAACACAACCTCACATTTTTGGGTGCTTCCAGACTCGCTATTATAGCATGTATTCAGATATATGGAGCCGCTATCACACCGCAAGGGAAAAAAATCTTTGAAATGGTGAAAAATGCCTAGTCAACATCATCTAACTTTCCTGCAAAATTTGTGCAAACCAAGCTGAATGAATATTCAGTGAGCAGGACAGCTGGAAGCAATCTCACTTGGCAGACTGATCTCTGTTTTCGAGCTGGATCCTAGAAAATCTGCTTCGTTCCTACAGACCTGACTTCATCGGACATTGGAGATTCATCAACAGTCTTTGATCCTTTTAGATGTTAAAACTTTCATTTAAGCTAAAAAAATTGTTAGCCCAAAAATGGATAATGAGCGAGGTCCCAACTGAGGTCCCAACTGAAAAAAGAATGACAACTTAAACCGATGGAATATCAGCTTGCGGATCTAACATACAGAATTAGAGAGAAAGAAGAGGCTTGACAACCATATGTCAGGAGTGCTCTGATGGTGTTTCCTGCTTGGCAGGGGGTTGGACCCGATGGCCCTTGTGGTCTCTTCCAACTCTATGATTCTATGAAGAACATACATTTAAAGAAGATTGGAAAATGTTTATTGAATATATGGGGGGAATTGTGTACACTTGAAAAAGTTGGCAGCATTAAGATAAATTCAACAGTGTAAGTAAGTTTTGATGGATGTAATAATGAAATACTGAATGGCTTGGCTTATTTAAAATATGCAGGGATTTGTGTTATGCAAAATGAACCATAGAAGGAGGAGAAGGGAAGTATTGATGTTTTAAGGTTGGTTAAATGAGTATTTTAAATTGTAAAACAGAAAATTTAATATAGCTATACACTCTCTCTCTCATTTAAAAATGATGAAAGGGGAATGGCACTTGGAGGAGAAAACTCTTAAGACTGATCTGAATCTTTTTGGAAGGAAATGTTTCTTACCCCTCCCTATCACTGAAATCGATGGGACTTACTTTTGAGCAGATATTGTTAGGCATTAATATCACCTGGCAATTGGGGGGGGGTGGAAAAAAATGTACCGACTCCTCCTTGACTGGGAAGTCAAGGAGGAGGAGGTTAAATCTGTAATGATCAAACGGGCCCAAGACTTTGGCTACAACATTCCAATGAGTGCCTGGGAAAATTTATGGAAGGTTAATATGAAATTCACCGCATGTTACACTCTAAAAGAAAACTTTATGAAGATGCAATTCCGTTGGTACCTGACACCACTGAAGTTATAAAAAATGTATAAGAATATTTCAAATATATGTTGGAGGTGTGGGGAGGCAGAAGACTCAATGTTGCACATGTGGTGAATATGTAACAAAATTAAGGGATTTTGGAATGTTATTTACAATGAGCTTAAAAGAATGTTTAAGGTATCCTTCTTTAAAAAAAAAAAAAACTGGTGGCTTTTCTCCTGGGGATACGCGACCCAGATATACCTAAAAATGAAAAAAAAAAACCTTGTATGCTACAGTTGCCACAAGAATACTAATTGCCACAAATCAGAAAGGAGAGGAAATCTCAACAAAGCTGGAGTGGCAAACTAAGTTATTTGAGTACGCTGAGTTGGCAAAAATGACAGACAAATTGAGAGGTAATACTGACCAGGCATTTATTAGGAAATGGGACATGTATAAAAAATACCTTATTGAATATTTTGACAATAAGACAACAGTGGCAGGACTTGAGTAACTTCTGTGATAGGATGAATAACCATGAGAAACAGTAATATGGATTAAAATCAATAAAAAGTAAATGAAGATTAACAGTGCGCTAAATAGAGTAAGTGGTAAATACACAATGTGATGTCAGGAAGTCGTTAGAAATCTAAGAATAATGTATAATGAAATGATGTAACAAATTGTTTCACTTATTTTTTGCCATTAACTTTTATGCTTGCTATTTATTTTTAATCTCAATAAAGCATTAAAAACTCTTTTAAAAAGGGGGGGGGAGAAAGAAAAATAAATTCCTTACAAGAGACTAAGAATCTGATAGATGGCCTGGCATTCTTTGAAGGTTTCATGGTCAAGAGAGGACAGAAGATGAGAAGCAAGTCCACCAATGATTAGGTCACCTGGCTGGTAGTACTTGTGTGGGATGTAGAGAAGATCACTGATGGTGCAGTGATTGACATGTGACTGGCTCATCATTCGTAGCAGCAAGAATATTAACATCACCAACACTGCCATACTCAGGAGGAAAAAACCCTTTTCCTAGACAGCAGCTCCCCTGATTCCACCAAAAAGCATTAGGAGCAGCATCAGTAGTGGTCTGCCTTAAACACTCAAGAGAAAAATTATCACCGAGCTAATGAACGCTGCCTCGTCTTCTGTTCTAGCAATTGGGATGGCATAGAGGGTTTTCATGAACGCCTTTAGGCTTTTGACATTCCTCTCTGCAAATCTTTGGAGGTCTAATCAGAAGCAGACTGATAATGGCAGGGGAGATAATAATGATCCCTTTGCATCATGTGGTCCACTGGAAGAAACAAAGACAACATGTTTGTTAAATCTTACCAGATGTGGCCTCTCCGCCTTGTGAAGCAGAAATGTCCCATGGAGAAAGAACCACAGTAGCCATCTTCAGGTGTCCCTCACATCCCCGTCATCAGCTCCATCACCTACCACGTGTTCAGAAATGAACTTTGTTCCATAATCTTCCTCAGCTCATATAGCTTTTTACGTGCGGTTCAGAGCCAGTGCCGGATTTATATATAAGCTAAACAAGCTATAGCTTAGGGCCCCACTCCCTTGGGGGCCTCCAAAAAAAATTAAAGGGGGGAAAACTAGATGTACATTTCCAAAATATAAAAAATAGAAAAATAAAACCTACATACAGCAACAGTGTTTTGTGTTGTGTTGGCTCCTATGATGTAATGGGCCCCGTCTGCTAGCCTGCTCCCTAAAATATCACTGGTTTGCTCCTTTCTATATAAATTACTTTGATAAAATACATATTTTGTTAGGTGCAAATGGCTTTAGATACCTATTAGGTCCATAAATGACCATATAGCATATATTCAACACACAAAAAAGCGACAATTTGTTGTTGGCAAAGGACAGCTGGACATATAATGGGCCCCATTACCTTCAGTAGCTTAGGGCCTCCTCAAACCTAAATCCGGCCCTGTTCAGAGTCCTAGAAAGTTGAGGTTGTAAATCATGCCTGGAACTTACACAGGTAGACATGTTCTTCCCCTTACAACTCACAAAAGTTGGTGACATAGGTGACAAGGATATGATGCATAGGGCATGTCCAGTAGGCTCTTCTTTGCTGTCCACTCATGTGGCTGTAATTGGCAGAAAGAAAAGTACAAAGGCGAGGGCAGACTTTGGCAATATGGCACCCTGAGTGAGGACAAAATGTGGTGTCTCCCCTGCAAAATTTCTTATTTTCATGCCATCCTCACCCTCAGGTCCTGTTTCCGCTCATTATTACTTTTTTGGAGTTCTGAGCTGTGGCTCACGTTTTCGCTCATTTTCCAAGAAGTGACCCACACAGGTCGGGAGACCAAAAACCTGGCACATAGGTTAGGAGCTGGAAAATGGCCAAAAATGTGACCTGCTGGTAGAAGCTCAAGAAAAAAACAAAGGCTGAAAACCTGGCCCACAGGTCAGGACTTTGAAATATGGCTGCAAATATGACCCATAGGTCAGGAGCCAAAGAATGACATTGAAAAACCCCAATCTCATGGCCTTCAGGTCAGGAGTTTAAAAATGGCCAAAAAGTAAAATAAAATCATTCTGCCTTAGATCAGCATCAGTGGGTCTGAAGTCGTGACAGCTGAAGGAGAAAATCAGGTTGGCGAGAGCTTGAAAGAGGCCTTCTCAGCAAGACTCTGAGTGAACTCTCTTGTGTGTTCAGACCCAGAAACCTACCCCCTAAATAAATTCACACTTGACTCAAATTTTAGTTTTTGGCAGAATTTAGGCCACAACTTTATTGATTACAGAAAGTGATTGGTTGCATAGGCTCTAGTTCGACTAGCTCCCTGCCATGCAGGTAGCGCTGACCCAGGGTTCAGGAACAGGTCAGCCAAGGGTGAACACCTGGATAAGCGGAAAGCCGGGAACGGGCTAACTGCGCCACCCAAATGTCACCCTGGACTCAGGCACAGGCACAACCCCCTCTCAGGGGTTGAGCAAACCATCAAGTCCCTGGATTCCTTTAACGGAATACCCTTCACAAAGGGATAGTGAAATATACTCGGAGTCGAGAGTGGATTTCATGCTCTTTATTCAGCTCATAGTGGTGAGGAAGAATAGAAGTTCCCCCACAATATCTGCTTTATATACATTATTTACACAATGGGCTGCACGTGATTGGCTAATTCTGGGATTCTCCTGTAGGCCAATTAGGTTGTGGATTCACTTCCACCTGGAGCTGGATTGGGTGGCTCCTGCGGACCAATCATACTGCTGCATTGTTCTAGGACCAATCAGACTGCTGCATTCTGAATCCTATTGTTCTAGGACCAATCAGACTGCTGCATTTTGGATCCTATTCAACACAGTATATAACAGATGGCGAGAGCGTTCCCCCATCCCTATCACCTGAACCAGAGCCTATCCACAACCTTACAAGTTGTGACGATTTGCTATGCGGCAGGTGAAACCCAAATGGCAACAGCCAATCAGCCAAGTGGGGAAAATTCCTGCCCCTGTCCCAATGACAGACGACACATGACGGCATAGCAAGGTCAAGCGCAAAGCCCTAAAAGCAGGGAGATGTGGGCGGGTCTTCCAAATGCACACGCCGAAAGAGGAAGCTCTGGGTCACGTGCATGGGTATAAATAGGTCCCTCGATCCGTTTGGACTGCGTCCCATTGCCCAGATTGCACCCAGCTTTGAGGGACCTACCAATCGGGTGTTGTGGCTGACCAATCGTACCCACCCACAACACAGGGTGTCATTTGTCCAGGTCCCACCGCAATACGTGCCCTCTTTAAGGGAGGACCCGATTTCTCACAGAAATTAGGATGGCTCTTGGATTTTTTAAAAGGACCGTTACAACTTTACCACTTTATGCTGGCTTTCAACGGTAGCGTGGACATAGCTGGGGGGAGGCAGGGAGGAGCAGGTGCCCCCCTAAATCAATAAAAAATAACTAACTGAGGTTATGCCCCCCCCCAACATAAATCCTGTCTATGTTCATGAATGGCGGGGTCATAGCTGAGGATGACTTGCTGGATTGGAGTGTCGTTGTGTTGGTTTTATGCCGGTTTTATTTTGTACAGTGCATTTTTGAACGTGGGTTTGCTTTAGGGAATTTGTAAGGCACTGTGAGGTAAGTAACAAAACAAAAATCAAGAATGCACAATGTAGTTTAGAAAGCTTTAGAAAAGCAGTTTGGAGTCGCTCTCCCCCCTGCTTATACAGCTTTGTTAAAACGGTAATAGTGCCACTGTATTCTGCTCTGGTCAGACCTCACCTGGAGTACTGTGTCCAGTTCTGGGCACCACAGTTCAAGAAGGACACTGACAAACTGGAACGTGTCCAGAGGAGGGCAACCAAAATGGTCAAAGGCCTGGAAACGATGCCTTATGAGGAACGGCTAAGGGAGCTGGGCATGTTTAGCCTGGAGAAGAGGAGGTTAAGGGGTGATATGATAGCCATGTTCAAATATATTAAAGGATGTCACATAGAGGAGGGAGAAAGGTTGTTTTCTGCTGCTCCAGAGAAGCAGACACGGAGCAATGGATCCAAACTGCAGGAAAGAAGATTCCACCTAAACATTAGGAAGAACTTCCTGACAGTAAGAGCTGTTCGACAGTGGAATTTGCTGCCAAGGAGTGTGGTGGAGTCTCCTTCTTTGGAGGTCATTAAGCAGAGGCTTGACAACCATATGTCAGGAGTGCTCTGATGGTGTTTCCTGCTTGGCAGGGGGTTGGACTCGATGGCCCTTGTGGTCTCTTCCAACTCTATGATTCTATGGTTTATAACGGATAAAAAGGGAGCCGATTTAAAATCAAATGTCTGTTCTAGCTCACGTAAGTTTATTTGCACGGACAAATCATTAGGCAAAAACGCGCACAAATCCAGTCCGTGGCACTTTTCAGATTATAGGTTTGAGAAATGCCGTTAACTCTGCAGTATGGAAAAAATAAAAACCAGGTCAAGCAACTATAAAGACCCACACCTCCAGACTATTTCTAAAAGCATCTGATATGCTGATTCTCTGAACACTGTCCATTTAGCTTTCATACCCAATGCCCACTAAAAAGTTATTCAAACCCCTTTCAAAGCCATCAGTTCATACTGAGGAAACGCATTCCAAAAGTTAAGTTTGTGCAAAAAAAAAAAAAAAAAACAACCCCAAAAAAACGGTCCCGGGGGAGGGTTCTCCATGGGATGTTGTACAGTAAAGCTCAGTTCCTGCCCCACCGCACCCTCGGGGACCACGTAAGCATGACTTTTTTCTGACTCTCCAGCCGGGTAGCCAACAAGCACTAGGACCTGGCAAACAAAAAAACTTTTTAAAAGCAAGCCCTCTCTTCTCTGGGCTTTTCTGGCTGCCCGGACACGCTTTGAAATAGTTTTTGCTGCAAAAGCCTAAAAGCAAGAAGGGGAAACAGGCGCGCATTCCCAAATCGGTTGCAAAGCAATCCCCGCCTGCTGAGAGCGATCGGATCTCGCCACGATCCCTTTTTTGCAAGCCAACCGCAGGCCGCTTTTTTACACGTCTACAGAAATCGGAGCGGCTGGCTTGCAATCCTCCAGGCCTCCGTTTCGGGGTTTTTTTTTCCTCCTTTTTTTTAGGAAAGCGCCTCCTCTGCTCTTCTCTCTCTCCCTCCCTCCCACCCCCCGTCCGCTCCCCCCTTCGGCTGCTTCCAGCGCCAGGCGCAGCTGCCGAGCCTTCCTTTTCCTGCCCGAGGGCGCACCGTCGAAGATCATCACCATGAGCTTGCTGTGCCTCGTCTTGGCGCTGAGCCTGCTCGGGGTCCGCGGCTTGGGAGACCCCGGCCCGTTGGAGGACGTCGTCATCGACAGATACTACATCCCCAAAGTCTGCCTGCGAGAAGTCCAGATGGGCGACTTCGTCCGGTACCATTACAATGGCACTTTTCAGGACGGCACCAAGTTCGACTCCAGGTACTTTCCCCCCTTCTCGTTTCCCTCGCTGAGAAGTGCGCAGCGGCGCCTGTCCAGGGCAGGACTGGGTCCTTTGATCCAGAGACAAAAGGTTAAGGTGGTGGCTCACCTGCAGTCCCTGGCAAATTGGAATTAAGGAGTGGCAAAATATCTTCCCCGCCCCGTGTTCGAAACTCCCATTGTTCTAGGCGCATTTTGCGACGGAATTATTTCATGAGCAAAAGCAGTTTCTGAGTTCCAGGTGCAAGATTTCAGATTAAAACTGCAGAGTGGAAGGAAAGGAGGACCTTTTTCCGCCTCCCCTACTTCCAGCTACTCTCTGAGGACTGGAGAAGAGACCCTCTTAAGAATATTAGGGGGTGGGCAGAGGAAGGACTAGACCATGTGGAAAAGGAGCATAATATTTTAGCTGCAGTTCATTCATTTTCAGCTTTGAATTCTTGTTATCAAAAAGTGCGCCTAGACATTCCGTTGTTGTGTCCATTAACCTACATTTAAGGTGCCATCGTGCCTAGATTTCATATCTCAAACACTGTCCCTGCCCCTCCCCTTAGGAGATTCCCCCATAAGTTGAGAGACGGGAGACCCACGTTTTAATGTTTCATCTTTGCGCTTTTGAAATAGCCATGCATGCGACCTAGAAAAACAGCCCTTCCTTTTTTAAAATAAAACAACAACAGCCCTCCAGCAATGAGAAACCTTCCTTCCCTCTCTCTCCCTTGCAAGAGGAATTTTGTGCCTCTGGAGGTATGTGCCTTCTATCTTCTGCCTCTTTGGGGCCTCAGGGGAAAGAGAAATGTGGAGTTGCTGATCCCTCGCATAACTTCAGATGCTTTTCCACAGCGGTTTGCAGCTGCCAAGCCAGCTTCTGGCTAGAAGGGTGCAGGGTGGACTTTGCAAAGAGCCAGGTCTGGAAAAAAGAAGGGGTCCACCGTGGTACAAACTTGGGCAGGCATGCAATAAATTTTGTGGGGGCGCTTTCCTGCGTTGTACTGGGATGAGGAGCAAAGCAATGTAATGCTTCAAATTAAAATAATATAATTAAAAGCATATATTTAAAAGTACATATTGGTCATGACTCTGTGACCAGAGCATTGGAAAGAGGTTTGTTTGTTTGTTTGTTTGTTTGTTTGGGGGGGAACTGGATAGAATACTGTTGACATGTTTTTCTTTTTATCTGAGTTAGAGATTTCCATTCAGAAAAGCTGGATATTCAGGAAAGGGACTTTTAAAACCTCTGAGAAAGCGGAGGCAATTCAGGCCACAAACCCTTGCCTTAGCAAACATACTTTAGATAATTTCTTCTCATCGGCTAAATTTAGGTTATATCATTGTGGAATCTGACCATACTCAATGAGATTTAGTCCCAGGAACTTGTTTTAAAAAACCCAATTATTATTGTTGGGGGTAAGGAGGTGCAAGGAGTGTTTTGGGGAGGGCGAAGTGTTTGAAATAAGACAAAATGGACGTCGTTCTATTAGGTCTGGCCTGTTTTTGCTGCAGGCTGCTCCTGTGAAAACTCAGAGCAACCCACATTCCTCAAGTCCACAGATGATAAAATCAGATCACATCAAAGGATAATAAACCTTCAGTTTGCACCTCTCCTTGACACGCCCTTCTCCATCCGTGCAATCCTTGGAAATAAGTCCCATAGAGTTCAGTGGGACTTTCCCCCAGGTAAATGGGTATCAAGGGAGAGAGAAGGAAAGGAAAGAGTTGCTGAATGACTGGTGGTTGTTTTTTAAAGGACGGGCTCTTTTTCTGTGGTTGCCAGCATAGAACCGCGGTGCACTATTTGGAATTTCTGAATTGTAGCCAGTGTTGCATGCATGGATTTCCATTCAGGCAATTGGACTTCCCTTCTCTTCGCCCCCCCCATGTCCCCAAAATCTTCTCCCAACCCTCTGGAGCAGAATTTGAGGGTGCATATGGGGGGGCGTCAAAGGAAAGTAAAGTTAAAGTCATCTGTGTAAGAATTCCTTTGCTGGATGAAACCAAATTGCAGCCCAACATTCTACATGATATAGTAAAGCGAAATTCGAATAAGGACAGAATTGATAAAATAAATTTTAAGAAGGAGAAAGAAACACATCTAGAGCAGTACGTTTTCACCGTAAACATATTTTAGATCTGAACTTTTGCAGGTTTTGTTTTAAAACTGAAAAAATAAAGATGTGGAACTTTTAGTTAAACCTGTCATGCGTCCAAACTCCCTTAATAAATAAAGAACACTCACTCACTTTCCTGGTAGTTCCCTTGCGTCAAAAGACAAATTGTTTGACTGAGAATGAGTGCAACAACCCCTGTCCTTTGCTATTACATTATCCCTCGGTTCAGCATCGCTGAATCTTATGTATAATTTAGCTGGCACATCCTAAGGTATATTAGCGTGATAACAAAACTATTAGGGCATTTTGAAATCGTGTCTCAAGCATCAAACTTCACTGCCCACAGAGCCAGGTTGAGCTATGAAGCAAGATAGCGGTGTGTCGGAAGGAAGGGGGCAGGCAGTGAGCTGCTATAGGCTGTGGGAGGAGATGGCGTCCATGATGGGATCTGCCGTTTGGGCTGTAGACGTGTCATCCGCATGAGGCTGCAGCTGCTTATGCATTTTAAAAGGCTGGATTTTGCAACTTAGGACGGCGACTCCTTTTCCCGTCCAAAATGCACACACTGGAAGCAGCAGTCCTATAAGATGCCTGGATCCAGTTTTCTAGAGATCTGGAAGAAAACTTGGTCTTGATTTGAAACCTCGGTGCTAACTGCCTTTCCTCCCCCATATCATGACATGCAGGCTGATCCTCTTGGCGAATTCGGAGGGCAGGATCAGGCTATTCTGCTCCTCCTTTTCTGACTGAAAGGAAGTTGGAGATCGGGTTTCATTTGCTCCTCTCCCTGCTAGCAGGAATAGTTTGGGAGGTTTGGGGGTTTTGTCCTTCCCAGCAAAACTTTACGGAATCTCTGCCTTACTAAAACGGGCATACACCCACATTCCTTCCTTCAGGGCATAGTTTTGTTAAAAAAGATGGTTTCTGCTGTTGCAGTGGAATTTGGGTAAATAATTGAATCGGTCCTAAAATAGTTTTCGTAAATGTATCCAAGCGCATCTTGAAGACAGCAAGAATTATTTTCCTTTTTGTTCCCTCAACAGTTACAGGAAGAGTTTGTGGGGGTTTTTGATAGTACAGTGCTGCTTTTCAGCCTTAAGCTCTGGTTCTCAAATAGTTTTCCACGAGGTCCACTCTGAGGAGGGAACGGCCAGGCCAGGCCCCAAAGTGAACTCAGGGAGACGTGTTTCCGCTTCCACCATGCCACACAAACTTCTTTGCCTCTGAATTGGCCAGAATTGTTGCTGGGCCTGATTGGAATTGTAGTGCCAAACATCTGGTAGTTGGCCAAGGGTGGCCTAGCTAGTCCAACATCCTGTTTCTCACAGTTGCCAGCCAACCACACTGATGGGAGAAGCCTGTAGCCAGGATATGAGAGCCGCAGCCCTCACCTGGTGTTCCAGGGGATGTGGGTGGCGCTGTGGTCTAAACCACTGAGCCTCTTGGGCTTCCCGATCAGAAGGTCGGCGGTTCGATTCCCCGCAACGGAGTGAGCTCCCGTTGCTTTGTTCCAGCTCCTGCCACCCTAGCAGTTCGAAAGCACACCAGTGCAAGTAGATAAATAGGTACGCTGTGGCGGGAAGGTAAACAGCATTTCCATGTGCTCTGGTTTCCATCACGGTGTTTCGTTGCACCAGAAGCAGTTTAGTCATGCTGGCCACATGACTGGGAAAGCTGTCTCTGGAGAAACGCCGGCTCCCTCGGCCTGAAAGCGAGATGAGCGCCGCAACCCCATAGTTGCCTTTGGCTGGACTTAACCGTCTGGGGTCCTTTACCTTTTACCCTACCTTTATGTGGTGTTAAAGGTAAAGGGACCCCTGACCATTAGGTCCAGTCGTGGCTGACTCTGGGGTTGTGGCGCTCATCTCGCTTTATTGGCCGAGGGAGCGGGCGTACAGCTTCCAGGTCATGTGGCCAGCATGACTAAGCCGCTTCTGGAGAACCAGAGCAGCGCACGGAAACACTGTTTACCTTCCCGCCTATTTATCTACTTGCACTTTGATGTGCTTTTGAACTGCTAGGTTGGCAGGAGCAGGGACCGAGCAACGGGAGCTCACCCCATCATGGGGATTCGAACCGCCGACCTTCTGATCGGCAAGTCCTAGGCTCTGTGGTTTAACCCACAGCACCACCCACCACACCACCATGTGGTGTTGCTCCCCAGCAAATGGCATTTGCAAATATGTCACCTGAGAACCTGGAGCTTGCCTGTAGCCATAGCTAGTAGACATTGATCACCTCATCCTCCGTGAATTGGTCCAGTCCCCTTTAAAGCAATCTAAGCCAGTGGCCACGACCACACATCATGTTATCTGCTAAGTGGCCATTTTAGAGTTATCTTTGCTCAATTTTTTTGTTTCTGCTCATCCCTTCCATCATTGCCTTCTTCCCCTTCCAGCTATGATCGGGGTGCCACAGTGGCTGGCGTGGCAGGCGTGGGGCGGCTCATCACTGGCATGGACAGAGGCCTGCAGGGGATGTGTGTGAACGAGAGAAGGCACCTCATTGTGCCCCCTCATCTTGGCTACGGCAGCATCGGCGTGGGTGAGTGGCAAGAGTCCAGGGTTGACAGGCATGGCCCCAGCCTGACAATATGTTAGCTGCATATCTGTGCCTTTAAGGGCACATTAAAAAAACAAAAATGCCAGGGAGTGTGCACGGTGATCTGATCAACTAGATCCTAGCATGGGGGTAGGAGAAACATAAGAGTTCAAAGGGACCCTGAGGATCATCTAGTGCAACCCCCTGCAATGCAGGAATAAGCAGCTGTCGCTTACGGGGATTGAACCTGCAACTTTGGCATTGTCAGCACCATGCTCTACCCAACTGAGCTACCGATAGCAAGGATAGCACTGTACTGCATTACAAGGCCCTGAGAATGAATGAATGAATCTTGCATGATGTAGTGGTTAAGAGCGGTAGTCTCGTAATCTGGTGAACCGGGTTTGATTCCCCGCTCCTCCACATGCAGCTGCTGGGTGACCTTGGGCCAGTCACACTTCTCTGAAGTCTCTCAACCCCACTCACCTCACAGAGTGTTTGTTGTGGGGGAGGAAGGGAAAGGAGAATGTTAGCCGCTTTGAGACTCCTTCAGGTAGTGATAAAGCGGGATATCAAATCCAAACTCCTCTTCTTCTTTATTTGCATCAGTCATCGGCCATCGCAATAAAACAACAATACGATATACGAAGAATAGAAATAAAAAGTCAATTATATAAAATACATTTTGGGGTTTTGGAAGGCCCTGAGATAATAAGAGCTCGTTTCTATACTGAGAAGTTGTTTCCCGCCTCCAAGCACACTTGAGCTTCCCTACTTCTTGTCATTTCCAGTTCCACCCATTTCGCTTTACATGGCTTCCCCTCTTTTCTCCTCCCTTTTATGCATTTCCTGTACTCGGTCCCACGCAGATGGATGGCAGTTTAGAAACAGATAAATAGTAATACAGTGGTACCTCGGGTTACGCACTTAATTTGTTCTGGAGGTCCGTTCTTAATCTGAAACTGTTCTTAACCTGAGGTACCCCTTTAGCTAATGGGGCCTCCCACTGCCGTCGCACGATTTCTGTTCTCATCCTGAAGCAAAGTTCTTAACCCGAGGTACTATTTCTGGGTTAGCAGAGCCTGTAACCTGAAGCGTATGTAACCCGAAGTACCACTGTATTGAATGGCCTGGTGCCATTGGTGAAGGGGCAATGGTTGTGGTGGCCTCCCAGTCCCCCTGAGCATTGTCATTTTGGTCTCCATGGTCGTCCCTCGTTTTCAACCCCACAGCTGGCCTGATCCCCCCGGACACCACCCTCTACTTCGATGTCATCCTGCTTGACATTTGGAACAAAGAAGACAAGCTACAGATCACCACCGTCTCCAAGCCGCAGCGCTGCAACCGCACAGTGGAGAACTCCGACTTCGTGCGCTACCACTACAACGGCACACTTCTCGACGGCACGCCCTTCGACTCCAGGTAGGATGTGCTGAAGGGGAGATGGCGTGTTTTGGCTCAGAGGTTTGGTACAGAGAGTGAAAGACAGCAAAATAATAATCATTGTCGTTGCAGTTGCAATTATAGCGGTTCCTTGGCTACAGTCCTGAACTGGATTCACCCCTACCCATCCAAGGCTGCTGGTGGTTTAAAAAACAGAAGGAGAATTCCAGCCACAGGATTCAAAGATGCATTTAGCATTATGTTTTTAAGTTGACTCTCATTCTGTATAATAGGTAGAGCAGCTATCCGGTCAAAGATGCTGGATCTCTGGTAGTGGTGTTAATTGCAGTTAAATGTAGTGATTAAGAACGATGTAGAACAGGCTTCCTCAAACTCGGCCCTCCAGATGTTTTTGGCCTACAACTCCCATGATCCCTAGCTAGCAGGACCAGTGGTCAGGGATGATGGGAATTGTAGTCTTAAAACATCTGGAGGGCCAGGTTTGAGGAATAAGAATAAGATGAGGAGCAGGTGGTGCTGATCAGAAGGTTGGCAGTTTGGATCTGCATGATGGCGGTGAGCTCCCATTGCTCTGTCCCAGCTCCTGCCGACCTAGCAATTTGAAAGCACACTAGTGCAAGTAGATAAATAGGTACTGCTGTGGCGGGAAGGTAAATGGCGTTTCCGTGCGCTCTGATTTCCATCACGGTGTTCCGTTGCGCCAGAAGCGGTTTAGTTATGCTGGCCACATGACCCGGAAAGCTGTCTGTGAACAAATGCCAACTCCCTTGGCCTGAATGCGAGATGAGCGCCGCAACCCCATAGCCACCTTTGACTGGACTTAACCTCGCAGGGGTCCTTTACCTTTTTGGTTTTTTACCTTTTAGTGGGTGGCTGGTTTTGACCAGTGCTGTGCTGCGAAGGTGGCGATCTTTTCGCCGAACCGCTTCCTTGCCTGATGTCTCTTTCCCTTTCTCCATCCTCACCTGTCTCCCAGCTATGGAAAAGGCAGTACTTATGACACCTACGTGGGTTCAGGTTGGCTGATCAAAGGGATGGACGAGGGCCTGCTAGGCATGTGTGCTGGAGAGAAACGGCAACTAGTGATCCCCCCGTTCCTGGCCTACGGAGAGAAAGGCTACGGTAAGGTGGTCAAGAAATTGTGAATCTGAACCATAAGGTGAACAGAATTCGTTCAGTACGTTTCCGAGCACAATTCAAAGTGTTGGTGCTGACCTTAAAAGCCCTAAATGGCCGTGGCCCAGTATACCTGAAGGAGCATCTCCACCCACATCATTCAGCCCAGACACTGAGTTCCAGCTCCGAGGGCCTTCTGGCGGTTCCCTCATTGCGAGAAGTGAGGTTGCAGGGAACCAGGCAGAGGGCCTTCTCAGTAGTGGTGCCCGCTCTGTGGAACGCCCTCCCACCAGATGTCAACGAAATAAACAACTATCTGACTTTTAGAAGACATCTGAAGGAAGCCCTGTTTAGGGAAGTTTTTAATGTGTTTTATTTTATCGCATTTTTAATATTCTGTTGGGAGCAGCACAGAGTGGCTGGGGAAACCTAGGCATAAAGGCGGGGTATAAATAATAAATTATTATTATATTATTATTATTACATAGCTGCAGAAGAATTTAAATTTATTATATTATTTAAATTTAAATATATTATTATTATTCTGAAAGTATGTGAGAAATCACCTCAGATTCTGTGTCAAAGAAATTCACAAATAAATTATTTCTTTGTTTCTTTCAAAAAAAAAGGACAATAAGACTTTATTGTATTTAGAAATAAATATCTTTTGGAGGGGGAAATAGGACTGTACCTGCTAGCAGATCTCAAGGGTTCCGCTTACATAAGAATGTATGTACGTTTTTGCATACATACAAGGGGCTTTTGTACAAAAACCTGGTGATGAGGGACAAGAATTCTTAGAATTGTAGAGTTGGAAGGGACCGCAAGGGTCATCTAGTCCAACTCCCTGCAGTGCAGGGATCTCAGCTAAAGCATCCACACACAGAGATGTCTTTAAAAACATGGCGTCTGCAAAGGAGCTATGCAGTAATGTTTAAGGCTGGGGTCCTCCATCTTTCAAGGCCCGGGGGGCACATTTGGAAATGCAAGGGTGGGTGCATGCACCAGACCCCCTCCTTGCAAAGCAGACACACACAAGTGAACACCTCCAAAACACAGACAAACCCCTCCCAACCATAAAACAGCTCACAAGCCAGTGTGGTGTAGTGGTTAAGAGCGGTGACTCGTAATCTGGTGAACCGGGTTCGCGTCCCCGCTCCTCCACATTCAGCTGCTGGGTGACCTTGGGCTAGTCACACTTCTCTGAAGTCTCTCAGCCCCACTCACCTCACAGAGTGTTTGTTGTGGGGGAGGAAGAGAAAGAAGAATGTTAGCCGCTTAGAGACTCCTTCGGGTAGTGATAAAGCGGGATATCAAATCCAAACTCTTCTTCACAAAGCCAAACGAAACCGAAAAAATATAAAAAAGAATGTACTGGTAGGGGGCTGTGGTGGGCACTGAGGGGTGTCTGAGGGTTCACTGGCACCATGTTGGTGACCCCAGAACAAAAAGCCTCAAAGCCACAACTTTTGTGGGCTGAAGTCAGCTACATTCAATTGTGGATTTATCACAAATGGCAGAAACCGCAACCTTAGCACACTTTGCCGTACAGTGCTCTTGAAGAAAGGGGTGGTATTTCAAAAGCAGATTAGCTGGCCTCCCCTCTTAAAAAAAAATGGGGTGGTTTAAAGTGTTCCTGGGTCCCTGTGGCCACCTGAGCTGAGCTGGTCCTCCTTTCCTTTTCTCAGGCACTGTCATCCCCCCTCAAGCCTCCCTGGTTTTTGATGTTCTCCTGGTGGACCTGCACAACCCAAAAGATGGCATCTCCCTGGAGCACTTGGAAGTGCCAGCCTCTTGCAAGCGCAAGGCTGTGACTGGAGATTTTGTGCGGTACCATTATAATGGCACCTTGATGGACGGGACCCTCTTTGATTCCAGGTAACGGGGACTGAAATGCAGCTGTCATTGATAAGAAAGCACTACCATCTTCCCTCCCCTTCTCCAGCAAGCTGTCATTCCTCGGTATTCTTCGTATGGCTAGGTTAACGTAACCAGAAGTTCAGTTTTTTCTAGAATAGGGTTGTTGGGAAATTCCGTCAAAATGGGAAGCTCTACCTGAAATTGAGTCGATTTGCATAGCCATCTGCAAACAGAAACAGAAATCAGGCAGGTGATTATGATCAGTATTCACAGCCGCCATTCCCCAGTCTCCAGTTTTCTATAATCATTTTTTTCATTGTGTCATTTATTATCTCCTCCTCCCTCTTGAAATTATACAATAATAATGTAGTTACCGTATTTTTTACTCTATAAGACTCACTTTTTCCCTCCTAAAAAGGTCTGTCTCTGGATGGGCTCAGCCACGGTTTAAGAAATCTGGAGGGGAAAACTTCAGGCTCTGCTGTAACGTCAGTTTGTAAACCACTTCTTCCCCACGGATTCTCTCTCTCCAATTCCAGTTATTCACGAAACCACACCTACGACACTTACATTGGGAAAGGCTACATTATTCCAGGAATGGACCAAGGGCTTCAAGGAGTCTGCATTGGTGAAAGGAGAAGAGTCATTATCCCACCCCACTTGGCTTATGGAGAAACTGGGGCAGGTAAGTAGAGTGAACAGATTGAGGTGTGTGGGGAGCCCCTCAGCAGAACACTTTGAAGGCTTATATCTACAAACCAGCCCCCCAGCTTTGAAATCTCTGCTGGGTTTGAGTGGCCACACAAATCCACCAATGTTGCTTTGGCTTTTGTATGTGAAGAAAACAAAGGTTGATTTGGTGAGGGCTCCCAGAAGGTGTTGGGACGTGTGTGGCACTGTGGGTTAAACCACAGAGCCTAGGACTTCCTGATCAGAAGGTCGGCGGTTCGAATCCCTGTGACGGGGTGAGCTCCCGTTGCTCGTTCCCTGCTCCTGCCAACCTAGCAGTTCGAAAGCACATCAAAGTGCAAGTAGATAAATAGGTACCACTCTGGCGGGAAGGTAAACGGCATTTCCATGCGCTGCTCTGGTTCGCCAGAAGCGGCTTAGTCATGCTGGCCACATGACCCGGAAGCTGTACGCCAGCTCCCTCGGCCTGTAGAGCAAGATGGGCGCCACAACCCCAGAGTCGGTGACGACTGGACCTAATGGTCAGGCGTCCCTTTACCTTTACCTTTACCCAGAAGGTGTAAAGGCTGAAAACACTGGGCCAAACAATGAAACATAAAGAAACGGAAGTAATGGCCCCCAAATGTATTCTTTGGCAAAAGATCCCAGAGACATACTCCATGCTCCATGCTTCGACTAGAGGTTGCAAATTTCCTCGAATCAGCTGTGACCTTTGGAGGACTTTTGTTTGTATATATCCTCACTCTTTACACCCAAAAAACCCCCAGTCTCTGTCCTTCTTGTCCTCTAGGGAACAAGATCCCTGGCTCAGCTGTGCTCATCTTCGACGTCCATGTCATCGATTTCCACAATCCCGCAGACCCTGTGGAAATACAGACTATCCACCGGCCTGCGGACTGCAACGTCACCACCCAAGACAGGGACTTTGTCCGCTACCATTACAACTGCTCCCTCCTGGATGGCACCAAACTCTTCTCCTCGTGAGTCTTTTGCTTAGAGTTTAGCTTATCTCATAGAATTGTAGAGTTGGGAGGGACAAGAGTCATCTGGTCCCAACCCCCTTCAATGTAGGAATTTAAATGTCAGCAAATACCTACATTGCCTTATCACAGAGTAACCTAGCGGCCTGATGGGGCAGCAGCACTCACCTGGGCCATTTCACCGTTGCTTCCCAGTGTGGTATATTGGTTACAAGTGTCGGACTAGGACCTGAGAGACCAGAGTTCAAATCCCCACTCAGCCATAAAGCTCACTGGGTGACCTTGGGGTTAAGTCAGTGCCTTACAGAGTTGTAAAGGTAAAGGGACCCCTGACCATTAGGTCCAGTCGTGGCCGACTCTGGGGTTGCAGTGCTCATCTCGCTTTATTGGCTGAGGGAGCCGGCGTACAGCTTCTGAGTCATGTGGCTTCCATCAGTGGTTTGAGGAAGGTCACAGCTCAGAGACAGGTGAACAGAAGAGTTGGGAGGTGTTGGGAGAAGAAAAGGGGAAGAAAGGCCCAGAGCAGCCAGCTGACGCGTTATCACTGGAGAGCATTTCTCACCCCCCTTCTCCCAGAACCCGGCGTGCATTGAAAGTGGAAGAGCAAAAGACTCAGAGACAATTAGCCCCTGGCAACCAGCGTAAGGGGATGGGAGTGGGGAGGAGCTCAGTTGGAGCGATACCACTGACCTAAGAGGCAGCGTACAGAGGCCTCTCTCTGTGAATATTGAATAAAGACTAGGTAAGAGCTTCATTGTCTGCTTCCTTGGCTGTCTGCTGTGAGAGCGGGGACAGCACATTTCCCCCTTCCCGTCACTGGGAGTAGCAAAGTAAATTACGTAAAATAAATATATATGTCAATCGGTGCGCGCATATATATATATATTTGCTTTCGTAGATTTTCACGGGTACAGGAATGCAGGTTTTGGTGTCCTCGGGTGTCTTCCCGTGTAAAAGTTGGGGTGTCTAGGCGACGTTTCGACGAGGTCTCACTCGTCATCTTCAGGCTGGTGCTTTCGGCTTCTTGTTACTGGAACAGAGCAGGATCTCAGTGTTTGAGTTCCTATAAATACTGTTGAGGAGGTGTGGTGTATAGCCTCCAATGTTCTGGGCAGAGAGGAAGTTCCCAGGCTAGTGTGCCTTTTCTTCTTTTGTTCCTTAATTGCTTGAGGGATATCTTGAGTGATTTCTTGAGTGATATCCTGAGTACCACTTAGGTGGGTCATTAGGTGTGGATTAGTTGCTAAAGCCTTTGTGTCTTGACCTCTTGAACTTTGTGAAGAGTTTTTCTGAGAAGATGGCTGTACTGCTTTGTTGTGCTCTGGCTTGGCTTCGTGTATAGGGGCGAGCTGTGGTTTTGTGGCCTGTGCCAGCCAGATCTGTGTAGGGATTGCAGGGGGGTGCAGCATCCGGAGGTGCCATCGTGGTTTGGCTACTGGATGGTGTCTGTAATTTATCTGTGGAGAGGGTCTGGGTTTGGGTCTGGTGTGGTTGATTGGTGATGGCGTTCTGTGTGCCTCTGGATCTGGTGTCAGTTTTTGTGGGGAGGGCTAATTTCCAGATGTCTGGCAAGCGGGATGTGTCGTCACGCTTGTTCATGTTGTGAGGGTGTTTCTCTATCTCGATGGCTTCCATGATTATTCTCTTGTGGTGATGTTCCATGTTAGAGAGCAATTTGGAATCTGCAAAATTAATTTCGTGTCCTGTTTCTTTCATGTGTTGGAAAAGAGAGGAAGTTTTTTCTTCTTTTTTGACGGCATTCTTGTGTTCTGCGATACGTGCATTTATTCGTCTGTTTGTTTGTCCAATGTACGTGGCTGGGCAGACTTTGCAGGGTATTTCATAGACCCCTTGGTTTTCCAACTGGATTTTATCCTTGGGGTTTCTGAGGATATTGGCTATTTTTTGGTTGGCGCAAAAGGCTGTTTTGATATTGTGTTTATGGAGGATTTTGCTAATTTTATCTGTAGTGCCCTTGATATAAGGAAGGAGGGCCATGCCATTGTTTTCTTCTGTGTCTTGGTTTTTGGGGGGTGTTTCTTTTTGGATTAGCTTCGTAACCCTGTTTTGCTGGTATCCATTGGCAATTAACACATTTGAGAGATTCTGTAACTCAGTTGTCAAGTGGTCTTTGTCAGCCAGGCGTTTGGTTCTGGAGATGAGAGTCTTGGCTACGGAGTTTATTTGTGCAGGGTGGTGGTGTGATTGTGCATGTAAGTAGCGGTTGGTGTGTGTTTTTTTCCGGTAGATAGTGTGTCCTAGGGAGCCATCAGGTTTTTTGTAGATTAGGACGTCAAGGAAGGGAAGTTGGTTGTTGGCTTCTATTTCCATAGTGAATTGTATTTTGGGGTGTAGGCTGTTGAGATGTGTGAGGAAGCTGTCCAGTTTTTCCTTCCCGTGTGGCCAAATTACAAAGGTGTCGTCAACATATCTGAGCCAAAGTTTGGGTTTGTGTTCTGACTTGTCTAAAGCATTGGTTTCAAAGTGTTCCATGTACAGGTTTGCGATGACCGGTGAGAGGGGTGATCCCATAGGTGCTCCTTCTATCTGTTTGTATCTTTGTCCATTGTGGATGAAGTACGTGTTGGTTAGGCAGTGGTTGGTTAGGTCCAAGATGTATTCGGGGGGATTGTATTTGTTTTGAATGGCTGTCAAGGCTTCATTAATGGGCACTTGTGTGAAGAGAGATACAACATCGAAGCTCACAAGTAGGTCATTGGGATGTAGGTTTTGCTTCTTTATTGTTTCTATGAACTGGAAGGAGTTTGGAACGTGTGAAGAGATGGATTCTGCATAGGGCTGAAGTTGCTTGGCGAGAAATTTAGCGAGATTTTGTAGAGGTGAGCCTATGGAGCTGACTAGAGGTGAGCCTATGGAGCTGACTATTGGTCTGAGTGGTGTTCCTTCTTTGTGTATCTTGGGGAGGCCGTAGAGTTTGGGGCATCTGGATGATTTTTCTCTGGGGATGATTCTTAGCTGGATTTCTTCACTGATAGGAGAGGCTTTTATTTTGGATTTGGTGGTTTTTTCCAGATAGGTGGTGGGATCTGTTTTTATAGGTTGGTAGGTAGGGTCTTGGAGTAGATTTGATAGTTTTGCTTGGTAGTCCGATGTGTTCATCACAACAGTGGCATTACCTTTGTCTGCTGGGAGAATGATTATGTTGTTGTCTTTCCTCAGGTTGGTGAGTGCTTTCTGTTCTTCTTTGTGTAAATTGCTTCTGGGTGGTTTGCTGGAGCAGAGGATGTTGGTGACTTCAAGTCTGATTTTATTGGCTTCATCTGGGTTGATTTTGGTTAGGCTAGCTTCGACTCCGCATATGATGTTTTCCGTGGGGATGCGTCTCGGGGCGACTGCAAAGTTGAAACCTTTGGAGAGTACTTTGGTTTCAGTTGAGGTGAGGATCCTGTCTGATATGTTATGTACTGTTTGTTTCATGGGTTGTTGTGGAGGGTGGCTGGGCTTCTGGCGTTTCTCTAGTTTGTGGAGTTTGTTGGTGTGTGTGTCTGTCTTATGTGAGGTCTCCGTTTCAGCTCTCCAGACGGCTAGTTGTTTGCATTTGTCCCAGAGTGCAGGGTGGATTTTGTTACAGAGTTTGAGGTGAAGAGTGAGCAGATCTTTGTTGGTTTGGTTTAGTAGGTATCTTTTCTTGTGTAGTTCGTTTCTGATTAGGGATAG
>JAXCMG010000034.1:4990517-5074049 GCA_034642415.1 Podarcis siculus
ACACACACACACACACACATATATATACATGTAAGATTTTCTTAAGAACAGAATTCTGGGGAAGAGGTCCCTGCAGATCATATTTCCAAGGATTCCAATGGTCTTGTTTTCCTGCTTGACAGCCACGACTATGAAAACCCTCAAGAAGCCACGCTGGGGACCAACAAGATAATTGAAGGTCTGAACAATGGCCTGCTCAACATGTGCGTGGGGGAAAAACGTTCTGTCATCGTTCCTCCCCATTTGGGTCATGGCGAAAGTGGAGGTAAGGTTGTGGGCAACGCTCTGGCATCTGTTTTCAGAGTCCACATCACAGGGACGGCAGAAGAAATGGATACTGGACTCAGGGTTCAGCGACCGACAGTCCCTTCTTTTTTTTTCTTCTTTTTCCCTGAAGTGACTTTCTAGCTCCTAAGGCTGCAGAAATACAGTTGGAAGTCTCTGCATGCATTGCCTGGTAAAATCTCAGAAGCCAGAGTAGGACGGAGTGGTCTTCCCTATGACTAGCAGGAAAATAAATGACGCAAGGCAGCACGCAACTTAGCATAATTTGCATCGCCTTTTGTAGAGTTTTATTTTTTAGCACAGAACATATAGAAACTTTTTCGCTATTCATCACTAGGCATGATTAGTAATCAATATTTACAGAGCCCAAATGCTATGAAAGAGTAGTTCAAATTTCATGACATGGGCATTGTCCGTTTATCACGGGAGCTGTGCTTCAGGACAAAACTATTTTGAGGTCCAGGTTTTATAAAGTTCTTGTGAGAAACTAGGCTATATGAACTGAATTCAATTCATGATTATAATTTAGGAGTAATAGCGTTATAGCCAGTAGGAGGGGGTAATACGGCTCCTTAGATGGCCTTGTGATGCCATTAAACGGGAGAAGAAATAGTAGCTAAATCCTCTGATATCACTTCCTCACAAGAAGCGAGGTCACTTCCTGTCAATAGGTTTCTCCTAGCTTTGACTCCGGGGCACTGGTTCCTAGCCAGTGTCTCTTTGGATGACCTCGCCCTGTTGATATGTGCACTTTGCATTTTCAGCCCAGGGTGTACCTGGCAGTGCCGTTCTCTACTTTGAGTTAGAGCTGCTACACCGGGAGCCAGGAGTTCCAGAAGGATACCTGTTTGTCTGGCACAGCGACCTACCAGAAAACCTGTTTGAAGCCATGGATCTCAACAAGGATGGTGAAGTCCCACCTGAGGAGGTGAGATTTTGCATTCCGTATTAGAAAGGGTACAGCTGGTACTGAAGAATCTGAACTGGGGGCGGGGGGGGGGGGGTGACAGGATCCACGGCTGGATCCATTTGTACTAACAGTTCGTTCCACCAGAGTAAGAGCATCTACCCTATAGTTAGTTGTTCAAGTTTTAGTAAATTAATAGGGAAAATTTATTCCGTTTGTATACGGGTAAAAACAATAGCGTGGAGCAAAAAACAAACTTTTTATTTTGAGAAGATGCACGTGTGTGTTGTCTTGGAGGCATTGTCTTGGAAGAGACATCCCTGCCTATATGATGGTGCTTACCATTTGCAGTTTGTATAAGCACTGCATTGAAAATATTTTTCTTTTTAGAAAATTGGTTGGCTGGTTAACCAGGAGTACCGTATCAGTCAACTGAAAAGCTTTTCTTTTTTTAAAACTAACTGACCAATTGATTTAACATTGTAGCCCTACTTCCCATTGTTTGTTTGTTTGTTTGTTTGTTTGTTTTGATTTTTTGTATTTCTATGTTGCTTTTCATTCATATGAACCTCAAAGTGGCTTACAAACAATAAATAACAATAGCGTAATAAAACATAACAGAACATCACAAATACAGCATAAATCATATAAAACAATTAACAAGTCATCTATAGAAGTCCTTTCTCTTCTGCAATGATGGTGAAATCAAAAATGCAACGTTACATCACGCACCCAAAAACAATCTGTACGTATTGGGTTGCTAGAGGAAGCAAGGGCAGCTATGTGTAAAGATAAAGGGACCCCTGACCATTAGGTCCAGTCGCGGACAACTCTGGGGTTGTGGTGCTCATCTTGTTTTATTGGCCGAGGGAGCTTCCAGGTCATGTGGCCAGCATGACTAAGCCGCTTCTGGCGAACCAGAGCAGCGCACGGAAACACCGTTTACCTTCCCGCGATAATGGTACCTATTTATCTACTTGCACTTTGACGTGCTTTTGAACTGCTAGGTTGGCAGGAGCAGGGACCGAGCAACGGGAGCTCACCCCTTCACGGGGATTCGAACCGCCAACCTAATCAGCAAGCTTTAGGCTCTGTGGATGTGCGCCCTTTTAAGGTGTTACAGATGTGAGCGAGCAACTTGAGTAGAAAAGGGTTGTAGGGTCATGCATTTAAGCCCCATCATCTGGTGGTTCCTTCATGTTCCCATGTAACTTTTGCAGTAGAGAGCCTTTTATATTCATGGAATCTCCCACCACAATTAAGGACCTGATTTTCCTTCGTCTTGCTGCAGAGGGCACAGCCTGTGAACGCTGCAGCCCTTTTCCTGTTGTCGTGTCCCCCTCTTGCGTTGTCATCTAGAGCCACTCAAGTTAATGCACCTTTAGCAATGCCTTATTTTTCCCATCAGTCCGGCATCTTGCTCAACCTTGAAAAATGGCAAGCAGTGGGCAAAGGAAAGTTAAGAGACTGATATAAAGGAAGCGAGACATAGGAGCTGGATATCTTGAAATGGTGTTTCCCATGTTGTTGAATGCGTATGCCACACACACCCTTCCCAGTGGAAATGGCTTATCCTTTCCCTGCTTTCTCTCACCCCCCCCCCCTGCAGTTCTCAGAGTTCCTCAAAGCTCAGATCGCTGAAGGCAAAGGTCGTCTCATGCCAGGCCCTGACCCGGAAAAAGTGTTCAACGACATGTTCCAAAACCAAGACCGGAATAAGGATGGGAAGATCACAGCAGAGGAACTGAAGCTGAAATCAGACGAGGATCAAGTTAAACACGAGGAACTTTAAAAGAGAAAGGACTCTGGGATTGGGCTTCAATGTTGTTTTCTTTAAAAAGCACTCCAATTTGGTGCCTCTTCCCCTACTTTGCGGGGCCAGAAGCTCACTAACTCCCTTTCCTGAGTTAAAGAGACTGAACCTACAGACGCAAACTTATTTTGTTCCACATTTTGTACCTTTGCTATTTTTTTCCTCTCCCCTTTTTTGAGAACTATTTAACTGAGATCCTGTTTGGACATACCAAAATCAGGGAGTTAGCGCTTGCAACGATTGCCTTTCCACCACACACCACACCATTTACTGAATCCCTTCTATTTCCTCAGGCATCCCACCTGCAACAAAATTGTCATGAGCAGGAGCCATGCCATCGACTCGGGCCTTTTGTTCTGCCGCTTCCAGGCGCACACCCTGCCCCCGTATTGGATTTTTGTGTGTTCTCTTGCCAAATCGAGGAAGCTGAATTCTGTATTAAGGAATCCCGAAATGTGTGACGGGAACCAAACAAATGCATTGCTTAGGTGTATTTCCAAGAATGGGCTATTAAGTTTTTCTTTCGGGGCAAAACCAGAAAGGAGAGGAGCAGAAACGTGGGGATATCTGCTCCAATATTGTTTGAATGGCGGGTGCATAGGCAGCCTTTTAATCCGTCAAGGGATGCCTTGCTTCTGATGTAATCAGACCATGCAATGGCAGTGGGCGGAGCAGAAGACAGGAGTGGGTGTGGCCAAAAGTGGGTGCACCGCTTTAACCATTCTTTCTGCCGCATCCTTTTCTGTCTGTCCCTCTTTCCTTCTTTTTCTGGCCCTGCTTCTCTCTCTGTCTCCCTCCTCACCCAGCAGGCTGCTGAGGAAAGGACTGCTCATTCTTGTTGTAGTTCTGAGCTGCCTTTGTTGCCCCCTGGGGGCTTCTGAAATCAGTTCAAGAACTACATGAGATTAGGCCAGGGGACTGCTGACTGGCCGCCTCTGTGCCCAGGTTGTGATGGCGGACCCTTAATAGGTGCAGCTTTCCCTCATTGCTGCTTGTTTATGCCAGGAAAGTCTGTGCCTACATAAGGAACCCGGCTAGATCAGGCCCATCGAGTCCCAGAATCCTGCTCTCGCAAGATGCCTACAGAAAGCAAGCAGGCAGGACCAGAGGGCAGCTCTCAGAAATACCTGCTAGATTTCTGCAGCAACTGGAACTGGTATTTTTTAAGAAGGCTTAGCAACTGCTAGATGTTAAAAGGACAGTCTTGGAAATTTCAGGATGAGTCAGTCTGGGCTCCCTGCAGCCAAAAGGGTAGGGAATAAGGACTGCTCTCTTTCCCTATACAGTCATACCTCGGGTTACAGACGCTTCGGGTGGCGCAATTTTGGGTTGCGCATCATGCTGAACCCGGAAGTACCAGAACGGGTTACTTCCGGGTTTCGGCGCATGCGCAGAAGCGCCAAATCGTAACCCGCGCATGTGCACATGTGGCCCTGCGGGTTGCGAACGTGCTTCCCGCACGGATCACGTTCGCAACCTGAGCGTCGACTGCTAGTCCTGCTTGCCTCCTCCTCACCAATTCGATATCTTGCGTACAGCAATAAAATCCCAAGTTCCTTCAGCTGCAAATCTTGGAAGGAGCATAACATAAGCACAGCAAACATCATTTATTCCAAGCTCTACTTGGACCCCCACCAAAAAATGTGCAGTGCACATAACCCCTCCTTGCAGTCTTGTTCTCTCACACACAATCACGCACATTACAGGGTTTCTTTTAAGTGCTACCTGGGTCTCCAATCTCTCGAGTCCTTTTCATGAGCCTTCCAACCTGAGGATTCTAAATTCATAGATGATGCCCACTTTTGTTCCACATGCCCCACTTCAGAAGATTAGGCTGAGATAGAAACTGGAGATTGTAAGTGCAAGGAGGGTGGGATGAGAGCAACCTTCCATCACCTGCCTTGCTAGTCAAAGCATGCAAGGGGTTGCCAACTTTTTGGCTTCCCCTTGCATCTGTGCGTTTCAACATTAGCTTGATCGGCGGCAGACAATAGCAGGTGATGATGGTTTTCTCTTCAGGTTGTGAAAATGCTTAGCTGTGGGGGGTTTTTTGCAGACAAGCTCCTGTTAAAAGGTCCAAGGGGAGAGCAGACCTTTTGACAACTTCGGATTTAAAGTGGGTAAGAAAAATGCCCTTGTTTTGCTTGAAAACTGCTCTGCAAACCACATCCCATACCAACTGACTTTTTACAGTAAACTCTTACAGAGCCACCAGTGAATACAAACATACCATCTACTTCAACCTGAACATTAAACAAACTCATCCTTCCTGCCTGTACCCTTCCAAGCAGTCCTGAATCTTCATTTTTACTCACTGCAACCAGTTTGTTTCATTTGCCCTTCGCGTTGGTGGAGATAAATGAGGTGGAAAAATTCTGGACTGCGATACCTCTTGAGGGAAGATGGGGAAATGCATTTTTTTTTTAATACTCCCCCACACTAAAGAACAAATAAAAAATGTCCCTGCATGTAGTAAAGCTCTCCCCAGTGAATTTACAGGGGGGAGAATTCAAAAACATCTGCAGCCTGAAAAGATTACAGCCCCACAACCTTGTTCAGTGTTGGGTGTGGTACGTCAGTGGTTTTTTGGCAATTGTGGGGTTCCAGAAAGGCTTGACCATTTATGGGTCTTATGTGAGAGTTAACTCTTCCAACACTTAACACATTTCCTCCTGCAAACATTCCCCATTGCTTCTCCTTTTTGTTTTGTTTTTTGTTTACTCTAATCCTTTAGTCCCAAAACCTCTGGAATGGGATTATTCAGGGCTTGCAAAATACCTTAAATCTGAAACACAGGGCTGGGCCTTACCATATATTTTTCTTTAGGGAGCTGTAGCTACACTGAGCTGTAATAGCCCCCCTAACTGCTGTGGTTGTTACCATCCAAGAGGGAGATGACTAGCTCTGCATAGCCTACCGCCATTTTCTTTCCCTGGCTGATCTCCATCTTGAGAAGCAAACACCATCGTGGGCACGTGGTGTTGGTGAAAGCCTCAATACCATGGGGGCTGCAAGATCCCCAACTTTAGAAACGAGTAGCTAGTTTTACTATTTTAAAAAACGGCTTGTGAGACATGCACATTAACACCCTTCCACTGAAGTGAGGGGTGGTCTGTTCTGCTTTGTCTGACTAAATTAACTGCAAGGATTTAGTGTTAAGGAGGAACAGGGTGGTGAGACCGCCGGCTTTCTTTCGGTTTTTATATTTCCCTATTCCTTACCCCCACCCCTGCGTCTCCATTTTATAACAGGGACGGCAGAGCAAGGGAGATGATGTTAGAATTCCTGACAGATTTTAGGCAACAGCGGCGGCCATTTTGTCCGCGCCTGCTGCCATCTTGGAATCCTGGCTGCATACAACCCAGTGTATTGTGTGCAGTTGCAATAAAGATGGCAGTAGGTGCCTTGTTGCTGTCCCCTTAACCTTTTTTCTAAGAAAAGTTTGTCGGTTGTGCCCAAACTTTGGTTGCGTTCTGCAACTAGGTTCTAGATTCGTTCCCTTTATCCCAAACTATTGTAGGTTATAAAAGCTCTTTAAGAAGTTTCGCTACTGCTCTGATGAAGGTGTAAGGTCAGGGCAGCTGTGCCCTTGCTAAATCAGGAGTGTGGTGGCTCAGCCTGAGAAGCAGCAGCGGCGATAAAGAGTGCTGGCAGGTTGGCCAGCTCTTTCTTCTTTGGGCAGGGCTCCTATGCCTCAGAATAACTGTAGGACATTCAGCTATTTAGCAGGCCTTGAAGACAATTTAGCTGCATAGTTTTCCCGTGTGGCACAAACATCAACAGAGACAGTAGCAGCTTAGCAGTTGTGTCCGCTGCAGGCCATTCTAAGAGCTTTCAATAGGCGTGAAGAAATATTTATCGTCATACTAGGCCATGAGCTTAATTGCTTTGTCATATCCTCAACCTGGCTCAAAGCATTCCGGGACCCGTGGTTCTGTGACAATGGGTAGAAACTCCGAGCACAATTGTCAGCATCCACTCAAACCTACAGGACCCAGGTTTCTTGAAGGAGAAGGGGGAGGCATGAAAGGTTTGGTAAAAGAGCCCATCTTGCAAAGGTTACGGAGTGGTTCATAACTTCCTTGCATATTGTGGTGGTGGTGTATTTTAAAAAAGAAAAAGAATTTAGATTAAAGGAGCCAGACAATCAAGCAATATGCATACGATTTTTTTTTCCCAAAATAGGAAATCTCTGTTTTATTATCTTTACATGTCCTTTGAATAATAAAAACAAACACACCCAAACAATTCAACGTTCTTGGATTCTGTGCAGAAAACTGGGAAGGGGTGATTTGTTCTTTGTAAAAAAAAAAAATTGGGGCAGGGGAAAGGTGAAACCAAAAATAGTGCAAAAGAAACCCTGTCAAAACGCATGTTTTTTTTAGGGGGTGGAATTGAATGCTTAGAAGATGCCATTCTCCTGCTCTTATTTAAAACTGTCTTGTATAACTCATACAAGAATATCCCATTCTACTGTGCCGTCTCAATGATGAATATTCAACCTGGCTTTCAAACTTCCAATCATATAAAGCTCCCCCCGTAACAAACAAGGTATCTTTTAAAAAGATGATTTACCACACATTTGAACTGGCATTTAAAGGGCAAAACTACCCAAGGTAAACATTTGTTTCGTCCAGCGTGCAACAACAGTTACACTCCTAAGGAAACTGAAATTATACCAGCACACACCAGTTCCACCCAAACAAAACATTTGCCTCAAGCTTGTAGGATTCCAGCTAGGCTGTTCACCTGCCAAGAGTATAGCCAAGGTATTTTACCCAACTTTACAGGCCTGAGTTTCTGCCAAAGACCTCCAACTTTATCAGATTGCTTCAATACAGCAGACAAGCATTCATGTTCTCTTAAATCACTGGATTGTGCTTTGACTGAAAAGTGAATTTCACCATTGGCACCCCCTATTATGTTTAGATTTTTGTTTTAAGAGATGTTCCACATGCAGGGGGACAGTGCATATGAATAAACACGAATTGTGGCCTTTTTAAAAAATAGACAATGCCGAGTGTCTGCTGCAACAGAGGAAGCCATAGGAGAGCCAGGGATGGCGTGGCTTAAAGAAGAACAGAGCGGCTGAAATCGCATTGACCCACACCTAGCAGACAGCAGGCTGCAAACCTGCAGCAACACTTTGCAAGAATCCACTGCAAAACATGGAATCTGGGTGTCCTCTGCTTATATGAAGCGATCGCTATGTGCACAATCGGGTTGCACAATGCGGCAAAGCCACAAGGAGGTGCAAACAGCCCAGTTTGGAGTCCACAACCCCTTCACATCAGCCTGCTGCAAACAAGAAACCAGCAGGAACTCAAACCTGAAAGTTGCCATAGACCTGGGGTGATTTTAAATGCAATTGGTTCGCTCTGGAAATTCGCCCTCGTAACTAAATCTAGCAGTACCCAAAGGAGAAACTTCAAGCGTTGGCTTGCCTTTTAGAGTCCCGATTGCTTCCTCGCAAATTCTACATTTTGGTCCGCCGAGAAATGTACCGCAAGGCGATTCCACATGTCTTGCCTTGTGCAGCCAGGATTGGGTTTTAAGTAAGGAACAGGGTGGTTGAGAGAAGAGGCTACATGTCAGCTCGGCTCAGTTTTAATGATCTAGGATACTGACAATGGCAAGAAACGGGGAGAACTGGTATGTGTCTATGGCATAGCAAAGGGCAGTAAGAAATGGAGGAGGGAGCATCTCTTGGCAGCTTGTCATCAAGGGCAAGTGGGCTGTGTGGCTTGGGCTGTTTCGGCCAAAACGAAACGAAGGATGCCATTTGCCACGTCCAGCGTTTCATCTTTCTCCAGCACAATATCATAGGCTTCAAGGTACTTCCCCCGCTGTTCCTCCACCTGCACGGAGAGAGGAAGAGGAAGAAGAAGAAGAAGAAGAAGAAGAAGAAGAAGAAGAAGAAGAAGAAGAAGAAGAAGAAGAAGAAGAAGAAGAATTTATTATACCCTGCACATCTGGCTGGGTTTCCCCAGCCACTCTGGGCGGCTCCCAACAGAATGTTAAAAATGCAATAAAACATCAAACATTAAAAACTTCCCTAAACAGGGCTGCCTTCACATGATAGTTGTTTTATCTCCTTGACATGTGGTGGGAGGGTGTGCCATAGGGAGGGCACCACCACTGAGAAGGCCCTCTGCCTGGTTCCCCGAAATCTCACTTCTCGTAGGGAGGGAGCCGCCAGAAGGCCCTCGGAGCTGGACCTCAGTGTCCAGGTAGAATGATGGGGGTGGAGATGCTCCTTCAGGTATACGGGCCGAGGCCATTTAGGGCTTTAAAGATCAGCACCAACACTTTGAATTGCGCTCAGAAATGTACAGGCAGCCAATGTAAGTCTTTCAGGACTGGTGTTATGTGGTCTCGCCTGCCACTCCCAGTCACCAGTCTAGCTGCTGCATTCTGGATTAGTTGTAGTTTCTGGGTCACCTTCATAGGGAGGATGAATAGGTCTTACAGGCACTCAGCACTGGCTAGCTCAGTGTTGTTACAGTGGTTTCCAAGCGGTGTTCTAGTTACTTCAAAGATCCTCAGGGGTTCCTACATGAGATCAGCTATTGCTTCCACCCTGCTCTTTATCACCCAAGATGATCCCAGAGGAGCCAGTTACCAATGCCAATAAAATAACCTGTTAGTTCAGCCTTGCACTAGAACATGTGTTTTAAAGTTAGTTTAAATTAATCCTCAGGGTTAGATTTACTGTTTGTTATGAAGTGTGCCATTTGCCTGCAAGTCTGCAGTTCTCACAAATTCTGGAATGCATTCAGATATCAACTGCAAAAGATCCAAAAAGGGGGGTGTCAGAATTGAGCATGAGAAATGCAAGCTTGAAGCAAACTGCATGCTTTGTTTGTTTAGCCACTTGAATGAATCTTCATATTTGCCAACTGCTTTGTCTTATAATCAGCCACCGCAGCGATGCCTTTAACACCAGTTTTGATCTGCAGATAATAATATATACATCTCCATGTCATAGCTGTCAACTTACAGATTTGAAAATAAGGGACCAGCAGCCTCAAAAATAAGGGATCAGCAGCCAAAATAAGGGGTTTTCCAAGCACAGCTATGTTCAACTTCTGAGTCACTCCGAGCCAAAGGCAGAAAGCCCATCCAGCAGCCAAACGAAGCCTCAAGCGGTGGTTCCCTCAGCGCAGCAACCCAGCAAAGGGGATGCAGCAAGGGAAACCACCGTCACCTCTCCACTGGGAAGCGCTGAGCAAAGGCAAGTCCCCACGCAACGCGGCTGATTTGATTGGCACAAGGCATGCAAGCTCCACCCCCCAGTCATTCTTAGACTCCTTATTGGGTGAGCAGTGCAGCCAAGCAACACAGTTGGAGCCTCCCTCCTCCCTGGCCAGAAGGGAGGGAGGGAGAGGAGCTGCTTCCTTTGAAACCCGGGAAATTTAAGGGGCATCATCAATAAGGGACAGCAGCGGGACACAGCACTGGGATAAGGGACTTTCCCGCCAAATAAGGGACGGTTGACAGCTATGCTCCATGCTTTTTTCTGCTAATTTCTGCAGATCAAGCCTTTGTTGGCAGCACAAGAAGGGGTGGGGCACAATCTTTTCATGGTCCGATGGCCACTTTCCCAGCTCTCCAAGTCTGCCACCCGAAAAGGGCCATCTCACCTTGTCTCACAGCCCTTCCACAGTCAGCTGTGCCCAACTGGGTAATCCCAACTCACCCTGTCATTCAGGAAGCCAACCCGGAGGATGTTCTCCACATCAACGACACCATCTGCCATACTGAGATCGCCCATGGAATCTCCAAGGAGTAAGATGTTTGTCCTTGTGCACAGCTGCTGGAAATACTCTGTATCCTTCAGGACCGTGTTGTTCTTGTTGTAGGTGTGGATGAGGGGCTCTTTGAAACCTCGCAGAACTCCCTGCATGGAGGACACAAAAACAAATGAGATAAAGAAGTCGCAGAGATAGGCAGCTTCTGTGTTGTGTTTGTGTGCAGCCAAACTACTCAGCAGTAATTACTTCAAAGTCGTTAAGTGTCCTTTTCTTTCTTTTTTTAAATAATTTTTATTGGAAATTTAACATAACATAAACCCCACACCCCACCCCAATATAGAAATCTGCCCTCATGAAACATGAACATAACATACAATAAGCATAACATACAACAATACAAAAAACCAAATAAAAGACTTCCTTTATCCTGTATCTGGCCTCCTTAATTACTTCTTATAAGCTGTTTCCTTTATGAATAATTATTAAGATTTTTCTAATTATAACTTAAATATCCACAAAGTCTCCTGCAGACATTAATCAAAACAAGTCCAGGTATGTATTTTAGGGCACTGCTTTGTGAAGTATTCTCTGCATTTTCCCCATGCTTTTTGAAACTCTTGTCTAGTGTGATCTTTAATTGCCTCTGTTAATCTAGCCAGTTCAATATACTCTAACAGTTTGTCTTGCCATTCCTTTTTTGTTGGCACAATTTCTTTTTTCCAATTTTTAGCTATTAGGATCCTTGCCGCTCCTGTGGCATAGAGGAATATTTTCTGATCTTCTCTTGCTATACCTGTGTCCGTTATCCCTAGTAGAAAAGCTTCTGTATTTTTCATAAAGTTATACTTAAACATTTTTTTAAGCTCGTCATATACTATGTTTGAGAAGCTTTTGATTTTTTCACAGGTCCAGTGTCCTTTTCAATTTACAAATCATTTCATCTGAAGCTTATCCAGGCAATTTCACAATAAACACTTATATAAAAACAGTTTAAACAATTGCATGTACAGAAATGCTTCAAGATCCAACACAAATAGAAATCTCCTCTTAGAAAGCTCACTGAAAAAGGAAAGTCTAAGTTGCCATTCTTCTTTAGTTGGGACTTCGCTCAATTTCCATTTTGGGGCTAACAAAACACCAGACACAGTAGTGGCATGCATAAATAACCTTTTTTAACACCTGGGAATTCCCTGGCAACTTAAACTGACAGAAAATGTGCAGCTTGCAGACCTAACACATAGAATAAGACAACAAGAAGAACATACATTTAAAGAAGATTGGAAACTGTTTTTCGAATATATATGGAGGAAAATTGTGTTTATTTGAAAACATGGGCAGCGTTAAGATAAATTCAACAGTGTAAATAAGTTTTGATGGATGTAATCAGTGCTTTTTTTCTGGGGGGGGACGCAGAGGGACGCATACCCCTAAACATTTTGTGAATCTAAGTTTGGCCTCATTGAGGGGCAGTATTTCAATATGAGTAGGAAAATGAGAGAAGCCCTAAACATTTTTTAAGAAAAAAAGTTTTGATGGATGGAATAATGGAATACTGAATGGTTTAGATTATATAAAATATGCAGGGATTTATGTTTTGTAAAATGAACCATGGAAAGAGAAGAAGGGAAGTCACTGAAATTTTAAGGCTGGTTAAATGAATATTCTAAAATGTAAAACAGAAAATTTAATAAAAAATATAGAAAAAAGAAAAGGAAAAGGAAAGTCTTACACAGATGCTGAATGGACAACAGCCTTGGTGCTTCTTTGAAGCACCTCATCTACACCCTCAGGCCTCAACGACTTAAACTGATCCCACGAAACTGGCCTAGACATTGCATTGGACACTTCACCCAAATTTGTCACAAATATGGAATCCAAGTCATCACAGAGATGAGTGATTTTACCTTCAAAGTGCCTAGCAAACATGTCACAGCACACCTCCAAGGGTTCAAATACCCTCATCACCAGGCAAGTGTGAATAAACTCCAAAACTCTCCAAACAGCACTGGTGGACAACTACTTGATGATACAACAATAATAATTTTATTCTTTGTACCCTACCCATCTGACTGGGTTGCCCCAGTCACTCGGTGGTTTCCAGCATATACAAAAAAATAATAAAACATTAAACATTAAAAACTCCCCTATACAGCAAAATGATTTCTCACTTGGATGTAGTAAACATGAATACGTCCTATAGCGCCTGTTCAGTCATCTTTGTGACAAATTATCCGCCATATGCACTTAAAGCTCTCATCCAGCTTATTTCTTTGCCCATGCTCTTCGCTGAACAGCACCAGAGAGGCGTGGTTGTGTTGATGGCTCAATGAGAGCTGGGACCGAGTCTCTTATAAATAATTTTTATCACTACAACCATGGGACATGGGTGGCGCTGTGGGTTAAACCACAGAGCCTAGGACTTGCCGATCAGAAGGTCGGCGGTTCGAATCCCCGCGACGGGGTGAGCTCCCGTTGCTCGGTCCCTGCTCCTGCCCACCTAGCAGTTCAAAAGCACGTCAAAGTGCAAGTAGATAAATAGGTACCGCTCCAGCGGGAAGGTAAACGGCGTTTCCGTGCGCTGCTCTGGTTCGCCAGAAGCGGCTTAGTCATGCTGGCCACATGACCCGGAAGCTGTACGCCGGCTCCCTCGGCCAATAAAGCGAGATGAGCGCCGCAACCCCAGAGTCGGCCACGACTGGACCTAATGGTCAGGAGTCCCTTTAGCTTTACCTATCACTACAACCAAAATTCTGCTTATCCTAGTAGAGCCTGGGAGTTTCTGGCTGACCCCAGAAGGCACACACCTGCCTTCCATTTATCCCGTCCTATTAATACCATCCCAAAACTTTCTAAGCCCCCAACACACAGTGTTCAGACTGGCACACCGCTTCCATGCCAGGGCAGATAAGAGTTGGGGGAAGTGAAGTGGGCTCAACTCACGCTGTCGTCAAAATCCATGTAGTTGGAGACCACGTTGACATTGGAATAGAACGCCCCAGCCTGGCGAATTATCTCCTCTAGCACATCACCCACACCTGCCGAGAAGATGAAGAGGGGTACTTTGTTCTGGTGAAGCTGGTCAAATAAGATGTTGAAGCCGTCTCTGAATGCAAGAAAGAGAGGAAGCGTAATGTTCGACTGAAATGGTGAAACACACAAGGCTATTTCCATTCATGGCTCACTAAACCACGGCCTACTGCAATGTCCGAACACAGTCAAAATATTGCAGTGTTTAAATTAACCAATTCGTATGTATGCATGGTTTTTTAAAAAAGGAAATATACAATATAACAATGGGAAACTCGATTTAAAGCAATTATTTTAACACAACGTTTTGCTTGGGAATCATTTTAACACAACGTTTTGCTTGGCAATTATTTTAACACAAAGTTTTTGCTTATTATTTTAGTTGCCTTGAATGCACCCTGCTATAGGGATATGGCACACGTTACATGGGACAAACCCACTTTCGACTGGTAGGAAGCCGCCATCAATCCTAGATCACCAACTAGTGTACATGCATGAGACACACTTCTTGTAATCATGATTTACATCTTAATTTTGCAGTTAACTAAAAAAAATAAAAATAAATGTGTGGAGAGATCCTTAGATAAGCCTGTCTCCTCAACCCCTTCCATAAGGATAATAAAGCTGACCTACCCTACTAGCCTAAATGTTAATAAATGTGAAATGCTTTGAATACCTCGAACATGATATATAAATGCTATCATTTGTGACAGAACAACTGCCTTTCAGGCTCTGGCTGCTTCTCCCTCGGTTAAGGCTTCCAGTCCTGCTTCTCTCTCAAATCTCCCCATCCACAGTCATGTTTTTCCTTGCCATAGCTTGCCTACGACTGCATAATAATAATAATAATAATAATAATAATTTATTTATACCCCACCCATCTGGCTGGGTCTCCCCAGCCACTCTGGGCGGCTTCCAACAGAATATTAAAATACAATAATCTATTAAACATTAAAAGCTTCCCTAAACAGGGCTGCCTTCAGATGTCTTCTAAAAGTCTGGTACTTGTTTCTCTCTTTGACATCTGGTGGGAGGGTGTTCCACAGGGAGGGCGCCACTACCGAGAAGGCCCTCTGCCTGGTTCCCTGTAACCTGGCTTCTCGCAAGTTTAAAATATCTGCATTCTGTGTGTCAAGTAGGCGTGTGAAAAATCAGCAAGCCCTCAAACTCCGGAACACACTGGCACACTTCAATTTCAAGTGTGTCAAAATTCCACCTTGCCCTGACAGCGAATTCAGGGAGGGTTGAGGCAGAGGAGGACACAGACCACAAAAATAAAGTTGTTCCCCCATCCCACCTGCCCCCCCTCTTCTTGCACACAACATGCAAATTTTGTACCTGAGCATGACATCCGACTCTTTCACAACCTGGGCAATATCGCTTTTCTTTATCTTCTGTTGGGCCAGGAGGTCGTGGGCCTTAGTCCACCTGTAACACACACACCTGTCCTATCAGGGACCAGGAGTCCTCTGTGGGTGTATCTATTGAGCTTACAGAACCTCTAGTTAGTTTGTTTCTTCAGACACATGAGAGATTCTCGCGTTTGCTTGACCACCACAGATCAGACCTGTCTTAGGTGAAGTGTCTGTGCCCCCGATCCCTTTTAAGATCCTCAAAACTCTCATTAATGGTGGAAATGTAAAGAAAAGGAAGGTACCTTTTATCATATGTGGTGGACATGTCCCAAGGTGAAAGACTTCTGGGAAAAGATTTATAATGAGTTGAAACAAATGTTGAAATATACATTTCTTAAAAAGCCAGAAGCCTTTCTACTTGGAATAATAGGTTTGGAATTGCCCAAGAAAGATGTTAGACTGTTTTTGTATGCCACAACTGCAGCAAGAATTTTGTTAGCCAAAAACTGGAAATTACAAGAAATACCAACAATGGAGGAATGGCAGATGAAGATGATGGACTTTTTGGAGCCGGCTGACCTGACTGGAAGAATCCGCGAACAGAAAGAGGAGGAGAATCAAGAAGAATGGAAGAATATCAAGGACTATTTAGTTAGATATTCTAAGATAATGTAAGTAGAATTACTTGTAAGTACCAAATTGGCATAGGAGTAAAATATGCTGAATTGTACAACATTTTGGATTGAAAATATTATGAAAAGAACGAAAGATGTTAGTTGAATAAGTTAATTTTATTTGAAAGTGGATATTGGAAAACTGCTACAATGAGTTCTATGGAAACTCAGCTAGGGGGGATTTAAGGAAGTCATCTAACAATGATACTTAAATTAGGATTTTAACAGCTAGGATATATGTTTGTTCGTTTTTTATATTGTAATGTTTATCTTTTATGTCTGTTATAAAATTGGGAAATTAATTTTAAAAATGGGGAGGGGGGGAGACTCTCATTAATGGAGTTGGTGTGTGTGTTCTGTAATGGAAGAAAGCACCCTTCCTCCCCGTTAAGGAAAACATCAGCTCCTCTGACACAAATACTCACCATTCTATCATGAGGGGCAACTTGTCCTCCATGGTCCGGTAGGGATCAATTTCAATTGGGTAGTAATGATTGAGCAGATCTTTTAGCTGGAACAGTTCCCAGTATCAAGAAAAGGAAGGGGGGATATTTAGCTAGTCAGAAGATAAAACACGCACATTTCAAGGTGGAGGTTTTCCAAGATGGAGGTTCTGGCTAGGACTGGGACAACCAACTGCATATCCTGCTCCCCATCATATTAGGATGGGATAGGTATTGATTGTTAGCCAGTACTTGCAGGGTACAGTCCCCCAAGGGGGTGGGCGACAGAAACAGGAAAAGCATCTTCAGGTTATCTGTTATTTGGTTTCTTGCTTGGGGGACTAGTTGCAGGGAAGTCAAACCTACACGGAGACTGTAGAATAGAGGGAACTCAAAAAGTTATTCATGAGGTCTTAACCTCTCAAGAGAAGGAATGGAGAATTCTCTGTTTCAAAGCCTTAGTCCCCTCATAGAACTCAAGGTTCCTTGAGCTCCTAACAGCAGGAGGGAATGGAACTGGGAAGTCAGTTTAGGCTTTAAAATATCAGCATGCCAAGATATGAAAGCTCATACCTTTTTCTTGCCTTCTTCGCTGATGACCCGGCTGTTATCTATGATATCTGAAGAGACACACCAAAAAAATATATGCCAAATTCCAAATATAATATTCATTTTTATAAATACCGTATTAAGGTCTGGTTAACTACTATAACAATTATTATTTCTGTCACGTATACCATTTTTAGTAACAATTTGGTTCCCGTCATCAGATATGGAAAATAACACCACCCTGAGATCTAAATCTAGTATCTGACCAGTGATAAGCCCTATTTTGTAAAATATTGTTTTCCAGAATTCTTGTAGCTTCTCCCACGATCACCACTTGTGAAAATATTTACTCAGGTACCATCTGCAAACAACTCTGAATCAATTTACTCTCATTTGGGGTTAGTGTTCAAAATTAGCCAGGCGCCGAGCGCATTTTGCACCTGACTATTGACCACTTGTGACCAAGTGGAAATACCTGGGATAGTGCCTGACATTTCCACCATCTGGAGTATCATGGCATCTGGACTGCTTTCACACACTAATACCACATCCGGTAGAATTCTAACAGTTATATTTTATATGCTCAATTGGAATGAATTTCAGGAACCAAAATGCTTTTTCTGTGCAGCCCGGGGCAAGAGTAGTGAACAACATTATAGTTAATTGTTGTAACTTGTCTTCCGTTATGCCCCCCTCCCCCGCTCCCACTGCCCCGCTCACGGTGGTGAACAATATTCTTACGTTATGAATGGTCCGTGTCACCATTTAAAAAAAAAATAGATAGGAATAGGCCAATATATATGTGGACTGTCCCAAAGGCTTGGAGGGACCAAGAGGGAGAGATAAAAGTCAGTGGTGTTTTACAAGAGAAAAATGAAATAGAAAAGGGCCAAAACTGGACTCACTGTAGGAAGTTGGGCAGCGTCGACCATTGAACCCGAACCGAGTCAGAGTCATGTCAAAATCAGAAATGACCTGGAGAGAACAAGGAGGGAAAATGAGAGAGAGAGAGAGAGAGAGATTACAAAGGATTCATTGCCTAGCCCAAGAAACTCCTCTACAGATTCAGGGAACCAAGAAATTGGTAACTCTCAAGAATTACCAAGTAATCTCAGGTGGGCAGCCTTCAGGCCTGCCACTGCATCACCACTGCTGAATTTGTCAAGTGTCACTCACTTAGCTCATCAAACAGCTGTTTGGAGCTGCCTGCATGGAGTGTGATTTAAATGTGGAGGAAGGTGATCTCCCCATTTGCACAACTGCACTCTCTTCAGCCACCCCATCTGCTGTTTGGTGGGCTAAGGGACGATTCCCAGTGCCTATCAACTGGGGAGGTGAGAAGGCACGATGGAATCTCTGCACATCAAGTGATTCCACCTGATGATTGGTGCTTCACACTAAACAGGCTCAAAACTGAGACTGAGAAGGAACCAAATAAATTCTAAAGTTACAGTGGGCTGGAGTCATTCCAAGTTGTCCTGTCAAACCGTCAAAACATTTGTTTTTTGCAGCAATGTCACAGGATGCCATGTTTCGTTTACAGAGGGAAACTCAGCTTAAGACGGATAATAATTCGCCAACACAACCTTGTTTCTTCTTGCTTTGAAGAAAGCAAGATCTAGCATAAACTAGTCAGGCAGTGGCCGGTAAATTGAATAGATCTTCACCCGAGCTAAAGCGAATTACCTTTGACGCATGATAGTCAAATAAGTGCAATTTTAAGAAAGACATAAAAGTCTGTGTTACCATTTACTACAATTGTTGTGCTTTGGTGACACATGACAAATGAGTCCATTCAATCTTTGCCACGGTTTCATTTTAGCATTTCTATAGCTCCTATATCTATGTGTAATAAAGGTTTGGATGTTGGTGAGTGTTAGTCTGCCAACTGCTCTTAAATCACTTCTCTGATGCAGGCTGGAGAGATACCAGCAGAAAGCATTAACAGGTTTGGGGAACCTGACTTTTCACATGAAATCCAGATGACCCCCAAATTGCCATATTTCCCAAGAAACAACTTTAAGGTGAAGGCTTTCTTGGTGCAGAATGTTAAGGCCTTCACGGTTACCTATATGCTTAAACATTCTGAGCACTGCATTAAACCCATGCTGTTCTCATCATTTGACAGGCATTTCACTAGTAAATAGACAAAGACAAAAACCAGGCGGCGCCTGAGGTAAAAATTTGTTCCGAGGTTCATGCAGCTACTTGTGCAATACATCTGGGAAGAGGATGGGTGGGAGGGATAAATTAAGGGTACGACAAAGAGCAGACAGACAGATGAATACAGGAGCACGCACCTGGAATTTTCCTACCCCACCTTTTCTGAGGGCTGAAATTACATTTTTTACACGTTCAGGATCCTTCATTCGGACGGTCGCTTTCTCCAGCTCGGGCACCTAGGGAAAGACACAGCACGTGACATTTTCAACAATGCGTGTTCTGTTATTTTTTTATTTACAGTGGTGGCACTGTGGGTTAAACCACAGAGCCTAGGACTTGCCGATCAGAAGGTCAGCAGTTCGAAAACCCGCGACGAGGTGAGCTCCCGTTGCTCGGTCCCTGCTCCTGCCAACCTAGCAGTTCGAAAGCACGTCAAAGTGCAAGTAGATAAATAGGTACCACTCCAGTGGGAAGGTAAATGGCGTTTCTATGTGCTGCTCTGGTTCGCCAGAAGCGGCTTAGTCATGCTGGCCACATGACCCGGAAGCTGTACGCCGGCTCCCTCGGCCAATAAAGCGAGATGAGCGCCGCAACCCCAGAGTCAGCCACAACTGGACCTAATGGTCAGGGGCCCCTTTACCTTTTATATGTGCTACATTTCTGTACTAGGGCCCCCAATAGCAATACGGTTGTTGAGCCCCTAGCACAGAAAAGCAGCACGTATAAATGACATGCAAATAAAACACATTGTTAAAAGCGGAGCATGTAAGTGATATGCAGAATTCATGCTATATAAAGGTCAGCATAAATATAAAACTACAGTTATAAATAAATAAATAAAAACAGCAGAGCCTTTTAAAATGACATTTACTAAAAAACCAGAAGCCTTTTTGATAGGAATTTTAGGACAACTGCCGAAACAAAAACAGACATTATGTGACAACAGTGGCAAGAATTCCGATAGCACAGAACTGGAAGACTGGAGAAATACCATCAAAGGAACAATGGCAAGAGAAGTTAATGAACTATGCAGAGTTGCCAAAGTTAACAGATTAACTACGTGAAAAAGACAATAGTGACTTTGAAAAAGAATGGAAACCTTTTACATTATATTTGCAGGAAAAAAAATAGAGTCATTGGCAGGATTTAAATAAACATTGGCAATTTTATTTATAAAAAAACAAGAAACTAAATAGTACGATAATACAGAAGTATATATAAAGAGCAGGATGTAATATGATATGTAATAAAGAAGGGATGGAAGTCAGCAGGAAGGGGGAAATTGAAACTAGAATGTAATGTAATGATTACAGATATTGTAAAAATGAAAAACCCAATAAAAATGAATTTATAAAACAAAACAGCAGAGCCTTAAAAAAAAAGCAGCAAAATAAGGATTATCTCAATGGACCAATAAGAAAGTCTTCACTTTTTGATGTAAAGTTTAACAGAGAGAGGGCTAACTTGACCTCCTTGGGAAGAAAGACCCAAAGCCCAAGTACGCCCACAGCACCCCCAAATGCAAGCATGGTGTACACAGGTGTGTTTGTGGGTACTTTTCTGCCCAACTTGTGCTACTCTGAGGAGTCAGTGCCAAGTTGCAGAGAAGGCCAAAGCCTCAAAGGGTTTGAGGGACTTGGACAAATTGGCATTGGGAGCCAATGGGAAGAGAGCAAGTCAAACCCATGCCTGCGGGCTTTACTCTCCCACAGACCATCCCAGACAATTCCTGCCCCTCCCCCCCGTATTCTTGACTGTCTTGCAAAAGGACACCATCTTCCACTATCCCTGACTATTTAATTGGCAGGCTGATGGGAGCTGGAGTCCATCAACATCTGGAGGGTGGTGGATTCCCAACCTCTACTTCCAAAGGCTCCTTGCTTTTCCTCCATTCCCCAGTTGCACCAACGAACAAGCAGCTAGAGCAGCCTTTCTCAACTTGTGGGTCCCCAGATGTTGTTGGACTACAACTCCCATCACCCCTAGCTAGCAAGGCCAGAGCTCAGGGATGATGGGAGTTGTAGTCCAACAACATACGGGGACCTACAGGTTTAGAACCGCTGACCTAGAGTATTCATCTTTAGTATTTTGTTGTTGTTGTTGTTTAGTCGCTTAGTCGTGTCCAACTCTTCTTGACCCCATGGACCAGAGCATGCCAGGCACTCCTGTCTTCCACTGCCTCCCGCAGTTTCGTCAACTTCATGTTGGTAGCTTCGAGAACACTGTCCAACCATCTCGTCCTCTGTCGTCCCCTTCTCCTTGTGCCCTCCATCTTTCCCAACATGAGGGTCTTTTCCAGGGAGTCTTCTCTTCTCATGAGGTGGCCAAAGTATTGGAGCCTCAGCTTCAGGCTCTGTCCTTCCAGTGAGCACTCAGGGCTGATTTCCTTCAGAATGGATAGGTTTGATCTTCTTGCAGTCCATGTTCTGCTTTAAATCTCCCACCATGTTCACCAAGGGGAAAGACCGATCTATTTTTTCCCCACCTCTTCCCCTGTCACGGACCCCCCACGATTCCACCCCAGAGACCCTCTCTCTCCTCAAACCACGTGAAACCTCACCCCACAAACCTGACCCCCCCTCCCAGGTCAGTTTGCATCAGGGCAGCTGGCTTAGCAGAGCCTAAGCTACAAGATCGGGTCACTGCCAGGTTGAATTTGCACAAGCCACTCCCCCCCCCTCTCTCGGCTTTAGCCTCCACCCCTCCTGTCTGCAATGGGGGGGGGGGTTGGGGAAATAATAACACTGGCCTACCTTTCAGGGTTGCTGTAAGGATTACATAACCATAATATCATAAGCAAAGCAAAGCTGCTCCTGACAGCTGTCTCCCTGGCACAGAATCCCTCCAGTGTTTGGCGACCTCCTAATAAAGACGGGGAACTCACGCCCCCCAGACAGCTGCTTTCCTGGACCCCCACCCCCTCCTTCATACTAAACACCCGCCTTATGAAAAGATCAGCCCCTAATTCTGCCATATAAACACACCCCATATTCTGTTTGGACAAGCGCAAGGCCGCCTCCAAAAGCCGCATCCACTTCCCACCAGAATGTGGGTTCCCAACATCTCCCCCCCCCAACCCCCCCCAACCCCACACACTTCCGCCTTCCCACACCTCACCCTATAAAACGAGCATATTCATAGCCGATGGCTTGGAAGCGCTGTGCAATTTGCTTTGCGGCCAAAAAACCCCCCACAGATCTTGAATTAATGCACCTCGTGTTTTTTGGAACGCGTATTCTCCGACGGCTTGCAAAAAAAAAAAAAGCGCATTTTAGCAAAGCCACCTCCTTTTCCCGCCCGCCTTCCCCAGGATCTAACCATGATCTTCGCCCAGCAAGCCGTCCCCGGACGACGAGGAGTTTTGTAACTGGGATCGAGAATGGAGAAAGCCGGAGAAGGAAGGAGAAGAGGGAGGTCTCCTTCCCTGAGCTGGGCTGGGCTCCGCAGGCGCCTCCTCCTGCGTCTCCGCCCCTCGGGGTCTGGGCCGACTTCTTGGCTGCTGCTGCTGGCTAAGATCCGGGGAGAGGTTTCCTCCAAGCTGCTTCGATCGCGGCCGGGTTGCTCGTTGCATTTCCCGCCCCCAAACCCCACTCCGCCCCCGGGATGCGGGTGAGGCATCTGGGGTCACCCTGCCTTTAGTTCCACCCCGGGCGGAGTTGCCGCCTGCAAGATCCCGATAACCGGACCTTCTCGCTCTGGCGCGCAGCTACGCGGCAGCTTAATGTGAGCCAGTGCGTGCGAGGTTCCTATTAGTGGCATTGCCAGACTCAAAAAGTCAGATTTAAGCATGGGTAGGCAAACTAAGGCCCGGGGGCCGGATCTGGCCCAATCGCCTTCTAATTCCGGCCCGCGAATCAGCGTTTTTTTACATGACTAAAATTTGTCCTTTTATTTAAAATGCATCTCTTGGGTTATTTGTGGGGCCTGCCTGGTGTTTTTACATGAGTAGAATGTGTGCTTTTATTTAAAATGCATCTCTGGGTTATTTATGGGGCATAGGAATTCGTTCATTATTATTTTTTGAAAATATAGTCCGGCCCCCCACAAGGTCGGAGGGACAGTGGACTGGCCCCCTGCTGAAAAAGTTTGCTAACCCCTGGATCTAAGGAACGATCCCTCAGCCAGAGTGAAGCATCTTTAATATATATATAGGCATTCATTTGTCTCCTATTGTGATTTGCAAAGGGATCTGGTTAACTACAATGACAATTTTTCTTCCTTTTTTGGGACCGTACACAGTATCTTTTCTTTGTTTTCTACATGGGTTGTATTTCTTGTTTTTTCTTCTTACCTTACTCTGTGCACTTGTGGTTTTGTAGTTGTTTCCCCCCCCCTCCCATAAAGCATATAAAAGAGCATTTGCAAAGGGATTTTTTTATTTTAAGGGCTGCATCGTTCCGTTAGGAAACAACCGAGCGGATGATTAAATAAGTGCCTCCTCCCTCTCACGTGGAAATCCTTCCCAAAATCCTTAAGGCCAGGAAGTACGACAAGGGGAAATGCCGTCTGCGCTGGGATCACTGTTTTGCACTGTGTTTCTAAGGGACGATGAAAGATGTCCAGGCTGAACAGCGGCGCAACCCAAGACCTGCCTCTGCTCTGTTTATTTCTTCCGAAGGCTGGAAGGTGTTCGAAGTGTACTTAGTCCAAAACAGTGTGTAGTTCGCCCTGGAGGCTGTAGGTGTCGCAGAAGAGCGGGCAAGCTGGCCCTGCCACGTGACACTTCCTCCCTCTGCATACTAACTGCTTGTTCCAAGTGCAGGTCCTGCTGCAGATTCTCCACGTGGACGTCTATGGGGGAAGGTGAAAGGGCCCTAGCTCAGTGGAATCTCAGACTCCTGCCTGAGTCTCTCGGAGGATGTCTCAAGCAGGTCACTGAGCAAGATGGGCCAGGGGGTTTGACTCAATTCACTGCCTTTCATTATGAAAACCAAGGATTCTAAGCCAAGACATCTGAAGGTAGCCCTGTTTAGGCGAGCTTTTAATGTTTAACACGCTATTGTATTTTAATATTTTGTTGGAAGCCACCCAGAGTGGAACCCAGCTGTCAATATAAACATGTTTGTTTGGAGTAAGGTAAAGGGACCCCTGACCATTAGGTCCAGTCGTGGCCGACTCTGGGGTTGCAGCGCTCATCTCGTTTTATTGGCTGAGGGAGCCGGTGTGCAGCTTCCGGGTCATGTGGCCAGCATGACTAAGCTGCTTCTGGCGAACCAGAGCAGCACACGGAAATGCCATTTACCTTCCCACCAGAGTGGTACCTATTTATCTATTTGCAGTTTGAGGTGCTTTCAAACTGCTAGGTTGGCAGGAGCGGGGACCAAGCAATGGGAGTTCACCCCGTCACGGGGATTTGAACCGCCGACCTTCTGATCGGCAAGTCCTAGGCTCTGTGGTTTAACCCACAGCGCCACCTGCGTCCCTCAAACCCAGCTGTCAATATAAACATGTTTGTTGGAGTATGTACACCAAATCTGCTGAAATCAGTGCTTTTTGTTCTTATGGGTACTCCCAGAAGAGAATTTCAGACTTTTGCACTTTTTATAGAAACATTCTAAATTCCTATATGCTTGCCAATACTGGATTTATTGCACCCAGATAGCTTGGAGCTAGACTAATTTGCCATAGGCCTCGTTATGATCAATAGAAACATAGAATTACAGAGTTGGAAGAGACCCCGAGGATCATCTAGTCCAACCCCCTGCAATGCAGGAATGTGCAGTTGTCCCATATAGGGATCAAACCTGCCATCTTGGTGTTAGCAGCACCATGCTCTAACCAACTGAGTTATCCAGGCTACATGAAAACTCAAGTTCATTATGACAAACTTCACATTGATTTCCATGAAACCCAAGTGCAACTAATGTAATTTGCAGTCCAACCCACAGTAATTTGCTAACATAAGACAGCTTAGACGGGTAGGCTAAGCTTTTGTCAATTTTCTACAGCTACAAGACTGACAAAATGACGAATACCGAACATTCCCAGTCACTATCTTTGATGCAGTCCATTTTAATTCATTCTTCTTGTCCAAGTGACCAAAACTGGGATAAAAAATGGGGACTGAAGACTTTCCTTCACGGCTGAAGAATGCCCCAACCACAAGCTGAATTTGAAGGCAGGAGACAAATGGGATCTAAATTCCCCAGACAATTGGGGAATACTGTTCTGGAACACATCCATAAACAATTATGAGCATTAACATGAAGCAGTCAGGACAGAAATAGAGAAATAAAATGTTTATTGAGATCAAGTTTAGTGTTACAGAACCGTAGTACAACATATATTGATTTGCAGGTTTAAAAAATAGACTTTAGGGACATAGCTTCAAAAGGACTCTACCCAAAGGGATGGATGTCTGCATTTCATTATATGAAGCTTATGTTACCCAGTTTATTAAGCAGCAGACACAAGGCAAATTGGGGCTGGAATGAGGAAGGAAGAAAGAAAAAAACCATGTGTTGTTTTCGAGGTTCACTGATCCATGAGAAATTATTGGGACTACCAACTAACTTTTAGGCTTACATTCAACTCCACCTTAACTGGGCTCAGGGGAAGCAAGGAGAAAAATGGCTTCCAACTAGGATAGCTTTGTGGCAAGTGTCCCAGAAATAGGGAGGCGGAACAGACTGATGTGCCTACCACCAATTCAGCTTGGCTTCTGTGAGCAGATGTTTCCCTGGAATACTACTACTATTATTTTTATTAAATGATAGGCGCTCATACTAGTAGCACTTCATTGTGACCTCCTAAAAATGGACCACTGGTCACACTGCAAATACTGGCATCTTAATTTTTATATATGAATTCTGCCCTCCTGTGGTTAGAGGCTGCAGCAAGCACAGAAGAGTCATTTGTGGCAATGCTGCAGAGATTACAGAAATAACATTGCATTGACATGACTGTTAACTCTCACTGTGTAAGGGTAAGCCTCACGGAAATACACAGACACAAGACAGATGTTTAAATCTACTAATGGAAAGACTATGTAACCTACAGACAGTATTACTTCAGTAATAATGTCAGCTCAGGCATCACAGAAAGATCTAGCTGTGTCCACTAGCATCACAAGAGGAAGGCAGTGTGTGAAACATGCATTCAGCCATAGCAGAGAATCAGTACAGCTTAAGAGAGGTTGTTTCCCCAAGTCTGACTGCTGGCATGCTTGCCTGTTCTGTAACTCAACTGCAATTTTCTTGAGGTCTTTTAAGTTGCTGAGAACAAAAGGACCTATCTGGTGAGTAGCCCTATCGTAGCCAGCGAAGTACACGTCCAATGATTTGGGACTCTCAGTGATGTTTAGAAATTTAGCCTACAGCTGTCAATCTTCACCAACTGGGAGTAATCAGGATGGTCCAACAGGATTTCCCTTGCCAGGCAACAATAATTATCAACTGCTGTGTTTCGTCAAGGAATGACATGACTAAGTAGATAGGACTTTTGCATGCAGCACATGAGCTGTGCTCTTCAGGGGGGCTAAGAGGCACTCAGAACAACGGAGCAAGTTAGTAGCCTAACATCCAGAGTATACATTAAGAAGTCCCAACATTTAACACTACATGTGGAACAATGGGACTGTTCTCTAGTGTGCTCTTAACTCTCCATGCAAACAGAAATCTCAAAGCAAGACATGTAGACACTTGTATACTAAGTGACTGGCATTCACAAGCAACATCCAAAGTGACATAGGATTTAATTTAAAAAGCAAAGCTTACCAGCCAGACTGAACAACTGCACAGATACAGTACACAGTCAATATGATTATACTATTTTGTGGTGACTACTAACCATTCTGCACCGCAGGCCAGTTAATCTGTCATGAAATCTCAAAACTTGTGTTGCATTTCAGCTAGTGTTTCATTTAACAGACAGACATAGGGCCGTGTCTCCACTACAAGCTTAAACTGCTTAAAGTCTCATTGCTTTTCCCATTCAATCCTGGTGCTGTGAGAAATTTCTAACATACAACATTCAGACCTTGTAAAAAAACCACAATTCCCAGTTTTTAAAGTTTGTTTTCCATATAGATGCATCCAAAATTTGATGCTAGGCAAAGATTCTGTATCTTTCACTTAATCAGTACCTCTACCAATGGACTGAGCAGGGCTGTTTGAGCCCTGAATTTTCAACAAGCTTTTTGAAGTATCTATCTTCTCCATAAATAATTGGCTGGTGCATACAATATATCTTAAAGCAAGCAAGTGGGCATTACTGAACTCTTAAATGTTTGTGACTTCCTTTGTTTGACAAGGCTGCGTTAGTCTGAACTTGATAACAAGACAGTTATTTAATGAACACAGAATTCTAATCCAAAAAATATATTGTAAAAGGCAATTATTAAGGGTCAAATGCAAGTCAAGAAAACCTGTGCACACCCATGCAGTTTAAAGACTTACCCCACTGTATCAGACATGAGTTATGCTTCTTGCTAAATTGGAAAACAAGAATTGACAGTATTTAAGTCCCTGCTGTTTAACAATACTGTAATTAACTTTCATAACAATCTTGATCAATGCAGATTTCTCACATTACTGATTTCTCCTTGTCCCATCTCAATTATCCTGAATTAAGCATCATATAAACCTGGACAAGATAACAGAGGGGAAACCACCAAAAGACATAGGAAGGGCAGAAACCAGGGGAAATAACATTTGAGTTCCTTTGTAGAAACTTGGAAATAGTGACCAATTTTATTCCAAGTATTCCACCTACACAAGAGCCCAGTGATTGCATGACTCAGGTCTTGATCTCACCTGAGGACTTCCCTTTAACTTTACCATCACACCTTAAGCTTCTGTACACATTGACAGAGGAGTGGAGGGGGCACAACTGCCATATGTCAACAATGATGCCAGAAGTAATTTATTGAAGGTAATAGTAGGGGCAGGATAAATACTGCCACTGTATGTTTGCGTGTCATTGGAGGGTAGGGGGAGGGAAGTGATGAGGCCAGAGGAAATCAATGAGAAACCTGCCTTGGATAACTTGGTAAGCTATCAGTAGAAAGTGGTGCACATCGATCCCAAAAGGACAAAATTCACAAAGGTAAAATGAAATATTTTGTTGGACCAACTTACAATTTTACAGAGTTTCATTAATTATTTACTGTGCAGTTTGCCTGCCTGAGAAATAATTCTGTAATGGTCTAAAGCTTAAGTGTGCCCCTAAGTTGGACCAGTGTTACATCTCCAATAAAATTAACAAAATTCTAGAGAAAGCAAACACCTTGCTTTTTTGAGGGACGAAAGCAGCACAGAACTTCCACCAGACTCAAATAATTTTTCTCTATTTTATTTTCTGCCAAAACACCATTAAGACATTGGTGAGACTTGGACCCTTACTATCAAAATTATAACTGAGGCAACTGTTCCACTCCAACCAGTCTCAAGTACTCAACACAGTCAGAACAAGGAATGGAGCATCATAAAGGCAAATATATTTGATTGTCAAAGGCAGGTTGAGTGTTTTTTCCTAATCAGACTTACCTGAACACACAGAGTTCATTGAGCTTTCTCCCTGCATTAATGAACCCCCAATTCCTTCAGATTATGAATTTGGACTTGTAGTGCTTATCTTTTTGGTCTTTTCACTCATTCCTTTAAGGCCACAATCCTGAACCATATACATATTAATTTTATTGAAATCAATGGGACTACTCCAAAGTAGAAAAGGGCATCACCAAAAATTACAGTGAAACCCTCAAAAGTAAGGACTCTGAAATCTTTTAATATAGGACTGAAAATAATTCAACTATTGGAATATCCGGTTTTCACCACAATCTCTTTGTAAACGCAAATGCTTCTAGATAAATATAACTATAAAATATTTATAAGCATAGGAACGTTTTGAAGTTCTGTGAAAGATTGTGCTTTACTTATAATATATAGGGGTTGGTTTGTTATTAAACTATTGCACATGGCTCCAAGTTTAAGAAAAGCAAGCGCATTCATAGCAATTGCAGATTTTTTTTTAAAAAAAAAGAAATAATTTTGCGAAAGCAAATAAAACTAACAGGTTAAAATGCAAATTTTGAAATGGTATGAGATTTATCAGTATTTTAAAGTAAGTAAAAAAATACTTCACACAGCCTGTATAAATGCTTTAAGAGGAGTGAGAGGCCCCAATACACTGGGAAATTCTCCTTCACCCACACCTAAATGGAATAAACTCCAAGGAAAGGGAGTGGAGGGGCTGTGCTGTGACACTGGACATCTGTGAACACATCTACAGATTTCCAGAACAATTATTTTGCTGGGCTCTATATCTGCATCCCATCTGTGGGGAAAACTAAAGGATTGAAGAGCTTGAAAACTATGCCTACCTCCATATTATGGCTAAAATACATCCAAGTGATGCTCACAATCCTGCCAACCTATTTAAAGCCCAGAAAACTAGATCCCCTTCAATAATCCTCAGTGCCTAAACATAACTGCTTAGGTTACAGTTAGAGGACCATGCTGAGCATGGCAAGACAGAAAGGCATTTTTCAAACTCCATTTATTCAAGTTAGCACTCTATCTGTGACCGTGGCATCCTCCGCAAGCTTAAGGAATGACGGTGTATCTCCTGCATCTGCCGGATCCGGTCCTTCTGCCACATTAGGTTTTGCGGCATTGGATATCGCTGGGTACCATGCAAGGACCGGAAGGGGATTCTCACATGACAGGCTGTTGCACGACAGCGAGGCTGGGGCATGGGAGGAAGCAACAGCCAGCGCTTCCTCTCAGCACAGTAGCAGTAAGCCTCTTTCCTGTATTGTTTGTCTGTGTCATCACTGTTCTTCCATCCACCTATGATGAACACATCATCTTTGTAATAGCAGACGGCTGCCCCTTCAATACTAAGAACCTCTGGTGGTAAACTTTCCAGAATGTCATCGGACACCTGGCTAGAGATCTTTCTCTTGACTTCCTCATGATCCTGTGGGTAGCTCCTAGGACAACATGAGGCTGTGTGGTAAAAGTTTGTGTTCGCCACAGCCATCTGAAAACAACAATAGTTGTCCAGGAGTGGCAGAGACTCAGAATCCTGCCACTGTCTTGCATCTACATCATATCGGATAATGACAGCTCTTAAGCCTTCCTCACTATCCCCGTCAACCGGGGTGCGGGCAGCCATATACACAAACCTGTCATCTACAGTGACTACTTTGACATCCCGAAGTATCTTTGGTGCAGACTCCAAATTTTGCCACTTGTCTTGATCAGGGTGGTAGACAGCCACATCTTTGAAACCTGGGATAAAATTCCCATGCCCACCAATGCTGTACAGACTCCCTTTTACCTCGGCAAGGCCAAAAGAATGCTTCCTGGTTATCAGATTGGAAACCTGCTCCCAGACATTTCGATTTGGGTTGTATCTTTCTACAGTTTTGGCAAAGCCAGGCTCCATGGATCCTGCTACATAAACATAGGATTCTGTCACTACAACAGCATGTCCATCGAGATGATTGTGTATGTGAGGTAAATTCACCCATCTATCTTCGTCAATAAAATACCCCACACACTCACTCAAGTAGTCGCCTCCCTCGGACACACCACCAATAACCATGATAACATCCATGTTTTGCCCAAAGCGAGGCAGGCATGTTGCAGAAGTGACTTGTTGGAGGGTGCCTAACTGCAAATTCTCAGCCCTGAGAGCATGGCTTTCAACTGCTTCTGACACAAGATTGAGGCAAGCTTCATCTCTGGATACAAGCCTTTCAGATTTGACGTGTCGGGTCAAGTAAGTGGGCTTCATCTGAGAAAGACGGAGAAGTTTAAAGAGTTCCCCAAAGTACTTTTCTCTTTCATCAGGGTTTCTTTGAACCCACTTTAAAACCATCTCAAAGAGAACTTCTTCTGAGTCCACTGTGATTTCTGAATCTGAAAGCCAGTCTCTGATGAGGTGAAATGGCAAAGTGAAAAACTCCTCATCTTGGATGACTTTGTAGAAGTTCCTCCTGATCATGTCAGCAGCTTTCAGAGCCAGTTGATTCAGCGAATACATATGAGCCAAGCTATGGATGGCTACAGAGTTGGAGAGGTTCAGTTTCTTTTTCAGGAATTCCCCACAGAACTCCTTTAAACGCAACAGTAAAAACCTGCAAAACAAATATACATATATTTTAAATAGCTCAAAGAGAGGAGTGAAGAAACATCATATTGTATAACTAACTTGTACCCTGCTTTTCACTTTACAAAATAGGGATAGGTGACATTAGCCTTTCTACACCTTCATGTAGCTACATTAAAGATGCTTTAACTGTTCACCTCCACAAAATAGAAAGTCACATAAAACCATGACTCAGATGGCCCTTTTCGAGAACTAACTTCCATGATATGGAAAGTCACAACTAACTGGACAGCATTATCATTTGGGAGCTTCTCCCTTTTCAGAAATCCATCCTTCTTACAGATCTTCTCCTTAAATCTTGTGAATTTCAAAAACATTCACCTATAAAAAGTAACCCATTTTAAAATAAAATCCAAATTTAATGCAAACATATGATATCTTAAAAATAAATTCATGGCCCTGTTACAAATTTATGAAGAAGAGTTTGGATCTGATATCCCGCTTTATCACTACCCGAAGGAGTCTCAAAGTGGCTAACAATCTCCTTTCCCTTCCTCCCTCACAACAAACACTCTGTGAGGTGAGTGGGGCTGAGAGACTTCAGAGAAGTGTGACTAGCCCAAGGTCACCCAGCAGCTGCATGTGGAGGAGTGGAGACGTGAACCAGCTCCCCAGATTACGAATCTACCGCTCTTAACCACTACACCACACTGGCAATCAGAAAGACTGATTGTCTTTGTAGGTAGGTAGGTAGGTAGGTAGGTAGGTAGGTAGGAAGGAAGGAAGGAAATGACTGGGAAAATATGTCAGTCAGTCATCATACATCACAGAATTTCATGTATTTATATGAAGGTTGGGGTTGGCAGTTTACCCCACTGACCTAGGTGGGTTGTCTTTACTTCAGCTGTATGTACAACTGGCTCAGCACTCTCTGCGTTAATATTTTTCTACCTACCAAAGAACATGGTAAGGGAGAGTTTTCATGCATGAGGACAGAAATGACAGCACATGGAGGCGGGGGGAGGGGTCCTCAACATCAACAAATGAAATACAAAATATATCTATAACCACAAACTATCATGGAGGTGATTCAAATGATACAGTATCCCTCATATATATCTTATCTAAATATTGCATTATAGTTCCAAGTGTATTCTAATTGTCCGTAGTTGAAGGGAGACAGTGCCCCAGCCACACCCTTCTCGCCACTTCTGATAATGCCTCATATTCTCCAGTGTCCATTGCATATAAAGTCCCAGCCCACAGTGCTAACATCCTGGGGCTGTGCTTTTCCTTTTTTGAGTATGCGGACAAACTTTTTCTGATACTGCTATATACCATATGCTTTCTGCTATATACCATATGTTTTCATACCAAGACACATTATCCAGATTTCTCCCAACATTGTACTATTGTTCTTCTAGTAGGTGCCACCAAAAATGTGCTATCAAATCCTTATAACTTATCTTCCTATTAGATGCTATAAATATTGATAAAATGAACAACCCTGGAATATATTATTATGATTCCATCGAATTTGTTGAGTTGCATTATCTTGACCAGGGCAACCCGAAGCAACTTACAACCAAACAGACAACCTCCCAATTAATACATTAAAACCAAGAGGAAAAAAGAAATACATCCCACCCACTTCTAAAAGGCCACGGATAATTAAAGGCCAACGGTCTGGAAGAAGAGGAATGCATTTGCCTGACGTCTATCTATGCTGTTGGAATTTTTATCATTTCGGCATTCCACTATGGTCCAAAACTTTTCAAAGTATGGGCATGTCAACCATATACGTCAGTATGTCCCTTCTACTATGGGTGGGGCAATTAAGATGACAAAAAACAACCCTGAAAAATATACAGTTCTTGTGCTTAATGTGCGACACAGCATACTCCCAATACATCTTGACGTGCCAGCAATCGCAAACTTTTCTTTTAAAAAAGAAACAGTGCACTGAATGTATTTTCCCAACCCCACCCCCAAAAATAGTAGAATAATAATAATATTTAAAGAAGTGTACCATTCCACGTTAAACGAAGGTTCCGCTCAGTTTCTGATCACTGCCACCAACCCGCCAAGCAGCCGCGATCCTCTTGAACCCATGACCCCCCAACCCCGGCCACCCGCCTCACCTGTCGGCCAGCTCCAGGACCTCGTGGACGTTGCCGGGGCTGACGCGGACGCGGCCCGTGTACATGAAACCGATGACGGCCTCCACCGTCTCCGGGTCCGGCCCGGCCTCGGAGCTCCATCTGCGCAGCTCCACGCGGCCCGACCGGGACTCGGCGAAGTCCCCCGAGAGGAGAGGGGCGAAGTATTCGGTGGCGGCCGCGAGGACCGAGCGGTGGGCGCGGAACTCCCGAGCGGGCGGCTCGGCGCTGGGGAAGGAGGCTCCGAGGCCGGCGCCCTTCTCCCTCCGCCCCTCCGCCGCCGCCGCCGCCTCCTGCTCCGCGCCGCCGTTACTGCCGCCGGTGAAAGCCAACGTGACGTCACAGAAGAGGCCCAACTGCCGCTGCTCGTTCTGCCGCCAGGCCAGCTCGGAGCAGTGAGCCACGCACGAAAAGACCTCCGAGTCGCTCTCCGCGTCCGGGCCGCCCTCCGCTTCCTGGGAGAGGGCGCCGCTCTCTGGGACGCCGCCGTGGCCTCCGCCGCCGCCGTCCAAGTCCCCTCCGCCTCCAGCCGCCGCCATCTTGAGCGCTCTCTCCTCTCCCTCAGCCCGGCTCTGGCTGGTTCTCTTCCTCTTGTGAGGCGGCATCGCCCGCGTGACCATAGAGACGCAGGGCAGAGCGGCGGAAGAAACAAGGAGCGGGCGTCCGGCCGCTGACGTCGTTTCCCAAACATAGACTTACGAACGGGTGTAGACAGATACGCCCATCGCGTGACGGCGGGGTTTCTCTGTGTCCTGCCCTGTCGCCGTCTCTTCCCACGCGGTGGAAAGCTGCTCATAGGAAAGGGCAGAGGGTGGGTAACCAGTGGTCCTCCAGGTGTTGCTGGCTTCCAGCTCCCACCGTGGCAAATGGTTGTAATCAGTGCTTCCCCCCCCCCAGGAAAAAAGGTCCCGGTACTCTGAGCCCTTGCATTGCAGCGGGTTGGACTGGATGACCTTTCGGGGTCCCATGATTACTGCAACTCCGATTTGTTTGTTTTTTGGTTTTTTAACTATCAATTCTTTATTGATAAAAATATTTGCATGTCTATACAAACATTATGTACTATCTCTTAACAGGTAAAAAAAAGAAAATTATATAAAATAGAAAATTTATAAAGAAAAAAAAAAGAAATAAAGAAGTAACAAAGATAAGAAACAAAGAAATCAAATTTTTAAAAAAGAGAGAGAAAGCTATTTACATAGTAAAAGTACTCATCCGCACAGTCCTTCCCATCCTTCTCATTATACTGTTTGATATTCTTTTTTACACAGGTTTACATTGTATAATATTTCTTTCTGCTTTGTATACATTCCTTTGATCTTTTTCTTTACAAATATCACTCAATTTCTGCTAATATGGAGTTATTTGTAGAATAAAGTTTTACATAATTCTTAAATATTATCCATTCTCTAAAGGTAAATGTAAAGGGACCCCTGAGCATTAGGTCCAGTCATGACCGACTCTGGGGTTGCGGTGCTCATCTCGCTTTATTGGCTGAGGAAGCCAGCGTACAGCTTCCAGGTCATGTGGCCAGCATGACTAAACCGCTTCTGGCGAACCAGAGCAGCGCACAGAAACGCCTTTTACCTTCCCGCTGGAGCAGTACCTATTTATCTACTTGCACTCTGACGTGCTTTCGAACTGCTATGTTGGCAGGAGCAGGGACTGAGCAACGGGAGCTCACCCCGTAGCAGGGATTCGAACTGCCGACCTTCTGATCGGCAAGTCCTAGGCTCTGTGGTTTAACCCACAGTGCCACCCGTGTCCCTATCCATTCTCTAGTTGTTGTTTTTTGTTTCGATATTCCTCTAAATGATCCCATCAGTTGTGCTAATTGTAGATATTCTAACATGAGTATCTGCCAATCTGTAATCTCTGGGAGGCAACTCCGATTTGAACACAAGAACATAAGCGTTGTCCTGCTGAATCAGGCCAATGGCCCGTCTAGTCTAGCATCCTGATCTCACAGTGACTAACCAGTTGCCCCTATGGGGAAAAAACCCTCAAGCAAACCTGAGCACAAGAGCATTGCAACTCTCCCTTCCAGAGGTTTTTTTGTAAACAAAAATTGCCCTTTTCCCTTATGGGGTTTCCAAGAGCCCATGCAGAGTCCTTACATAGGTTCCCTATTGGTAGGAGAGAATAACAGAGGCCAACCAGAGAATATTGAGAAGCAAAGCAGCTAGTAAGCTTGATCTTTATTGAACTGTTGCAACAGGGTGCTCCCCTCACCCACAGGAAAGGAGGAGGAACCCAGAAAAATGGTTCGCAAGGCCTTATAAAGACTTTTGAAATTGCCACCCTGTAGATCAAGACCACCCCCAGAAACATCATACATACATCACAGAAGGGGTGTAACCTAAGACCACCCCTCAGATACATCACACCTACATCACAGAAATGGTGGTCTAAACAGAAAATTGAATGTTGTTTTTCTCCTGTCATCGTTTTTCTCCTGTCTGGCAGGTTACTTGATTGGATTGCCTGGGGAGCCCGGCCAGTCTTTTGTAATGATAAATACTTAGTTCCCGGGCCATGTCACAGGCTCACACCGTATTCATATCTTAAATGTGTCCTTAAGACAGGATTTGTGAGGCAAGAGACAATGGGGAGGTTTCCCACTTTGACCTTGCGGAGAAAACATTTGGTCAGTTTAGGAATCAAAATGGCTCCAGGTCGGTTTTCCTGTGCCGATCTATGTATGTGCTTGGTTGGTACACTTATGAACATTACCATATGTCTAAGACTTCAAAATTCCTATCACAATGCCCACTAGGCCCAGTGTTAGGAAAGCGGGAGATAAAAAATTTCTCTATGGATTTTCTCCATGCAACACATAGGGGGGCCTGTTGTTTTTTAGCTTCCAAATTGTTATGTACTAAGCTTGGATCCTAGAACAATAGGCAAGTAGGATCCTAGAATGCAACAACTGATTGGCTTGCAGGAAAAGACCAATCAGGCTCCAGGAGGGAAGCAGAATCAGCCAATCAGACGGGACTCATTGTGTAAATAATGTATATAAAAGCCTGAGGTTTGGGGGACAATTCCATCACTGTTTTACAAGCTGCAATAAAGAGCATGAAATCACTGCAGGACTCTGAGTATACTTAACAAATATTAAAACATTGCTGTTGCACGGCAAATGCAAAAGCAAAAGTAGCCAACCATAGTCCAGGGGTCTTCATCACAGTTCGTTTATGTTTAGTAAGACACTTTTGCCACGGACATACTTCGGTTGGGGGGGAAATAGAGGGAGGGGGGAAGAGGGGCAATATCAATAAAAAAAGTAAACAAAGGACCTAGTACCCACATGATATTGACACAAACCCCTACACTAGCACCAGGCATAAGCAGGAAAGAACTGTTGTGTCCTCTCTGATCTTTATTGGTGAAAGACAACATCACAGATCAACATTACAAATCAGAGAACTGCCCCCTGTCCACAACTGGTTCACCTCTCATCATCTCCCCCACTGCTTTTTAGTGATGGTTTCTCAGAACAAGTTGATGTACAGGGGATCAGAAAAGCTTAGGTGCAAACAGGCGTTGAGTTTCTGTGAGCCAGCACCTCATTCCAGTCTTAATAGGAGTAATTACAGAACACGACAGTTATAGGGACTCCACAGCTCACCAAATGAACTCTCCTATTATTTAATTAAAATAGGTCCTGCCTGTGCTTTATCATAGAACCATAGGCTTGTAGAGTTGGAAGGGACCATGGGAGGCATCTAGTCCTCTATTTAGATTGTTTGGAAACCGGTGAGAGAGCTACATCCTCTGGGTCCCTGTAGCGTTTACTAGCAGGCATTGCATCGCCGTGGGGAGTAAACAAGGAGAGGTTTCCCCAACCGAAAGAGAGAGAAAAAATAGAAAGTGCTCAGTTTGTTCAATTTAAGAGCTTCTCCATGTGGAGATTGCCAGGAGTTTCAGGAACAAAGTATAGAAGGGAGTTGGCGGTTAATAGCTAGCATCTGCCAACCTGCCCAGGATGCTTCACAGAACTTTCCCAAGATGTTTCTCATAGCATAGACAAGAAGGTGCTGTTAGAATCTCAGTAGGTTGGTAAGATTAAAAGTAGAGAAGTAAAAAAAAGAAAAAATTACTTCCCTGGGTGGCAATCAACGCTAATCACAGTCCTGTTATCTGCGGAGCTCCGAAGCCTGCTTGCTAAGCTGTCGCCATCTTGGAACCTGCCCTCATCTAGTCCAACCCCTTGCATTGCAGAAATCTTTTGCCCAACGTGGGGCTCGAACCCACAACTTGAGATGTAAGAGTCCCATGCTCTACCCACTGTGCTATCCCAATGTCTATCATGACATTGGGTGGGACACAATAAAACAATTTAAAAGCATATTAACGATGTACGAAACATGCCCACCATTTGGTGGACCTGTGAAAAAATCAAAAGCTTCTGGAACACAGTGTATGACGAGTTTAAAAAAATGTTTAAGTATAACTTTATGAAAAATACAATGCGTTTCTACTGTTGGACCGCATGTGACTTGGATATTCTGGAGCACGGACTGGACACAGGGAGGCAAACGCCAATTCAGGTTTCAAGTAGGTTTATTTGATTTGCATATGCATAGCAAATGGTGCGGTGCAGTATGTTCGCAATCTGCACACCCCAATCAGGGTGTGCCCACTTTTTATAGATGATACAAATAAACAGAGAGTGAAACTCTACATTATTATCCAATCAGGCTCTAACATTCCATGTTTCTCCTTTTGAAGGCTTCTTTGTTTGTCTGCCTGCTATGGCCTTGCTCACCTTGTAACAGTAGCATGATAATTGCATGCTGGAATTTCTATTTCTGAGGCCCTTCGCTACTAGGGATAACGGACACAGGCACAGCAAGAGGAAATCATAAAATATTCCTCTATGCCACAGAAGCAGCAAGTATCCTAATTGCTAAAAACTGGAAAAAAGAAACTGTGCCAACAAAAAAGGAATGGCAAGATAAACTGTTAAGAGTATATTGAACTGGCTAGATTAAGAGAGGCAATTAGAGGTCACACTAGACAAGAGTTTCAAAAAACATGGGGAAAATGCAGAGAATACTTCACAAAACAGTGCCCTAAAATACATACCTGGCCTTGTTTTGATTAATGTCTGCAGGAGACTTTGCGGATATTTAAGTTTTACTGTAATTAGAAAAATCTTCATAATTATTCATAAAGGACAGAGTTTATAAGAAGTAAATAAGGAGGCCAGATGCAGGATAAAGGAAGTCTTTTATTTGGTTGATTGTATTGTTGTATGTTATGTTCACTGTATGTTATGTTCACGTTTAATGTGTATTGGGGGGTTGTGTTATGTTGTAAATAAAATTCCAATAAAAATTTAAAATAAAAAATAATTTTTAAAAAAGCCTATCAACAACTCAACATCACAGGTGACGCACTGTTGCATGCCAGCTTCACAGGGAAAAGCAAAGCATCACAGCATCACAAGGCAACAGGTAGAAGTAGTTATTAGTAGGAAGGGACATGGCAGCTTATATGATAAACATCCATTGTTTATAAAGAAGGGGGGTGGTAAATTGCTGTCTTCACTGCAGCAGTTGCTGCTGTAAAAAATTCCCCTACTCCAAGCTGGAGGTTTCTCAATTACACACACACACACACACACACACACACTCTCAACAGAGGATGGAATATTTAACTGAAGAAAGTGGAGGGTGGAAAATGGGTGTAGAAGTTGGAACAGGAAAATATATGACTGTGCTAGATAAAAAGTAAACAGAGCATGTTTGGGGCTGGGCTGGGGTAGCACAGTAAAAAAATCTATTGCTGACAGACTGTCTTTTAATTGCTTTCCAGGCCACAGCAAGAATGATTGCAACATCTCAAGTACAGCCCCAAAATGTCAACATCCGCATAGTTATTAACACAAGAATGAATACCACTTTACATTCAGGAACCAAATTTCCCTCTAATTATTATGATGGAAAGGCAATGTAAAACTTTTGCTTCGCTAATTTTATAAAGGTGGTTTGGAAAGTCTTCTGCACTAGCTCTGCGACTATATCAACAGCAAATTCGTTATGAAATAATGGATCCTTAGGTGGCCAAAATGGCTTTAAAAGAACACCAAGGTGTGCAGAAGAAGTAGCATAAAAAATAATTAGGGGAAACAAATCCTAAACTGAGGGGACTAAAAAAACAGCCCAGTGAGTGTTTGAATACGGGGCATGTTCAGTGGGCAAGGAATGCTGCCTTCACTAATGGAGGCAATGAAATTAAGCAGCTTGGAAGGAAGGAAGGTTGACTGGAACAGTGAATGGGACTCTATTCTAAACTACCACATTCTGTTGCAGTGTTGATTATTCTCTTTGGATGCCAAATCTGCATTATGTTATTGACAGGAGGGGCAGTCAATCACACCAAGTTGACTTGTAGTTAACTCTTTATTAGCAAAGGGGATCTGCACAGGAGTGCCAAGTCTAAGGAGCACAGCAACTCATCTGTCAGGTCTTGTTCCCATGAGGCAGTTGCCGAGAAAAAGGTCCCTGCCTCGCCACAGTCGCCTGTGTCTCTTCTCCGTAGTTTCCCCCCCAAGCAATTGGGAGACTACGCCTGCATGCCTACCTTTGCTCCTCCCTCTTCATGCCTCTCCTGGCTCTGGGAGACCAGAGGGGAGCTTTTCACAGCAGGAGTGGTCTCCCTCTGACCACTCATCATCCTCCAACCACCATCCTCTGGCTCTGAAGCTTCTTCGGCTGGCTCCTCCCACCATTCCTCTGCATCCAACCAGTCTGACAGTTATGGTTTACAATGCTTAAAATGTCAGCTGGAGTCACTATGCATAGTTACTTAGACCTGAACTTGTTTAAACTTGCTCATTGCTCTCTGGAAAGAATGGTCCTGCAGGGGAGGCCACAGCAACGCCAAGTTTTCCCCGTCTTTCATTTAAATAAACAAACAAACAAACACTTCTAACAATGGAAAAGACGGGTGCTATTCATTAAGTTATGTTCTCACACTTGAGAAAAACTGTCCCATGTCTTCAAGATCTTCAATAAGGCATTTTTGTTGAAATTTGCAAAATTAATAAAATGAAAATAAATAAAAATGCAAAGCACCAGAACAGATAATTAAAATAACTGTATATGCTTGAATGTGAGCCAAATTTTACCACTTTGGGGAAAGCATGTAGCTTTGTCACGTAAAAATATTTTCTTCGTAGGTAGCTCAAATTTGGGTTTAAGGGGCTCTGCGCCTCCCTTTACAAAATCAAACCAAGACAACTTATTATTGTACTATTTATTTGAGACAGGTTATATGATACAGAGACAGAGCACTGAATACTGTTGTGAATATAAGTTAAGGGCCAAGAGATTGTGTATCTTGTAAGTTGACTGACAGGTCAGTCTTTGCAAGAATCGTAGATCTAGGTTTTATTTTATGATAAGTAAAAACATTAGCTGCATAAATACAGAAACTGGAATACTCGCAGATTTCACAGTTTTGAAGAACAGCTTATATCACCAGTTTACATTTTAAAATGACTACACCCGACTTGGAATGGCTTCTTAAATCAGCAGTAGTCCCCCCCGACTAGAAATACAATCAGACTGTGCAGATGAACACACAGAAGACAAAAAAGGACAAATGTACCACAAAATTATACAGCTTGTGAGGACAACGTTCTTCAAGGGTTTGGTAATTCAGGAGTCATGACTCCCTGGTTCTTCAAGTCTAATGAGGTCATGGATCAAAATAAAAACATTAAAACTTGGTCAGAAAACACTGCGGAAAAGCAGAGGGGAGAAAAATAAAAACACAGAAGAAGCAAGACAGTGCAACTGCTTATATATATTAAATACAGCAGGAAATAGCGAAGGGTTTTGGTTTATCTTTTTTTTTTTTAATTGAATCCACTTCTAGGGCTATAAAAATCTGCCTTGTATAGAATTGCAGCCCAGCCAGTCCTCGTTTTCCTATACATCGGCAGCCGGGGCATATAGTACAATCATTCCCATACTGGCCTTCCATAAAGGCAACTCATTTCGCCCCCCGTTGTTGTCACATGGTCATATGTTCCGGCAAAACATAGGAGATGTCATCCCAAGGGTGTCGGTACAAACCCTGCTTCAACCTCTTCTGGTCCAGGTAATGCCCTGAAATTAACACAGAGGGTTCTTACTGTGTACAATCTTTCAGATTCAATTGAAACAATGTTTTCTTAAAATAAAATAAAACGGGAGAAATTAAAATTCTTCCCACTCCACAGCACAGTCCCGGGAACTGCTGAGGAAGAGGTGAAGACCCAAAACACAACTCTACCACTCTTAACCGCAGCATCTGTTGGACAGGACTGCAACAACTTCCTGCCACCCCTTTTGTGCAAAGGTGTTTTTTGTCTCAAAGGAACTGTGGGGACGACACAGGTTTTTGCCAGCCCTATGTAGGAGAGGGGCCTAGAAGCAGGTGGAAGGCTGTCGCTGCTCTGCAGCTTGGGATGGGCAACTTGGATGGAAGAGGAGACGGGTACAGAACAGTCTGACCACCCCCTTACAGATGGGTCAAGGTTTGCAACGTACAGCCTAGAAAGAATGTGTTTTTGCAGCTCTGCAGCGCAGATGAGCTCAGGTGGCATAAAAGCAGCTGGCTGCGGCAGATCCTTATCTCCATACCCCCTGTTAGAATTCCTGCTCCATGACTGCAGTCATGGGATTGTTGTCTTTCACATGACGGTGTATGTTTTGACTCCACAGAGTGGGAAGTGACGGAGACAGGATGTTTGTGTTACTGTGTTCCGTGAAGTGGGACTATTGTCCTTTGTTCTTTTTCTCTTTGCTGTCTGATGCTAGAGAGAGAGGGAGCCATGTTGCAGTGCTCCATGTGTGTTTATATGTAAATAAAGTAGACTAGCCAAAATGCTGAGTTACTGAGGTCTGTCGTGCGCATGGTGCACAAACTCCGCGGATCCCTAAGTGAGCCAGTGTCAGTTGGCATCAGTTGCTGTGATGTTCGGGCTGAAAAAAGCTTTTGAAGCTCCCGAACAATCGACCAGGAGGGAGGGAACATGCCAGTTGGGCACGTGTGTCTGCCAGGGTCCTACTCAAGTGTAGGCTGAACTCCTGACAGGCCCAGGTTGACAGGTGGGTCAAGCCAAGTCTGACACAGTGGTGTCAAGACGACCCATTTCTGGTCCATACAGTTAGGAATCAAACTACTGAGGGCAAAAAACGTTTGTGTGCTGCTCCCCAAGCACTGATGATCGGCAGTTTCTCGGCACTGAGGAAGCTCTATAAGCAATATCTCCCTAGCCCTGACAATGAGGGCTGCCAAAGCCTCTTTTGTCCAAACCTTGCCTTTCCCCAGACGTCATATACAGTGGTACCTCAGGTTAAGAACTTAATTCGTTCTGGAGGTCCGTTCTTAACCTGAAACCGTTCTTAACCTGAGGTACCACTTTAGCTAATGGGGGCCTCCTGCTGCCGCTGTGCCGCCGCGGCGCAATTTCTGTTCTCATCCTGAAGCAAAGTTCTTAACCTGAGGTACTATTTCTGGGTTAGCGGAGTCTGTAACCTGAAGCGTCTGTAACCTGAAGCGTCTGTAACCCGAGGTACCACTGTACAACTAGTCAGGCAATAGGTAAGGGGGGGTGTGGCTTGGCCAAACTATCCTCACGGGCCATAGGGAGGTTTGGTGGGCCTGAGTTCGCACGCAGGCCTGAAGTTCTCCACCACACTATAAAAATCTGTCCAGCCCAGCCCTGCTGCCTTATGGAAGAAACCTTGTGCTTTAGGACTTACCTATGAACCCCATACTTCTACCAAGCACAAAAATGCCATTGAGGGCACCAATGTCAATATATTCGTCAGCTTCTTCCCTGAAATACAAACCAAGCAGTTCTTGCTTAAAACATTAATCCTATTGCATTGCATATTTTCAGAGGCTGGTTAACATCTAAAAGCCACATAGAAGCCACCCCTGCTCCCATCTGACACATACTGCAGAATCCTGGTTCTAAAAAATAAAAATAAGATGGAGGCAAGAGCAGTTCAGAGATGAGACGCTCTTTTTCCTGACATTTAAACGAGCTTTCCCATCACAACCCAGTCAAGGTAACATGCGTGACCATACTTCTATGTTGAAATTGTTTGGTTGTGCAAACCTACTATCCCTTAGGCCCCACTGCAACTCAGCTATTGGCAATGGATTATTTTTTTTTTAATGATGGAAGCTTCTAATATACTTTAGTCAAGAGGTTATAGCTCAGTGACCGGGCAACGACATGGTATGGGGAGGGTTCACAAGGATCACAGGAAGCAGGAACAGGAAAGGCCTCTGTCTGAGACTTGGAGGGTTGCTGCGGGTCTGGGTAAACCAGGTGTAACTCGTGTGGAGCCCTCTAGAAGTTGCTGAACTACAATTCCCACCATCCCAGACCATTAACCATGCTGGCTGGGGCTGAGGAGACTTGGGAGTCCAACATCATCTGGAAGGCACCAGGTTAGGGAAGGATGCTTCAGTCGTTTCCGTCTTACTTTGTATTTGGGAACATGCGAAGAGTTCTTACAAACGCAAAGGCCATTTCATACCTCACATGGCAGCTGTTATGTACTGAAGTTCTCACCCTGGCCACCAGGAGTATCGTGTATATAGTTTTCACTCAGGTCCACGACAGTTACTTTAGGCGGGAAACCCTGGGTTGTTGTTGCTACAATGCTGACAGCCGGCCGCCTATAAAAGCAGGCCGGCTGAGCTGTTTGCTGTTCAGTTCTGTTCCAGCTTACAAATAAAGAGCTGCTTTGGAGAAATCGCTGCGTCGTCTGCTATGTCTACCCACTATTTAACAGCAGCAGCATACCTTCCCTCCAACACACATACACACTCCCGTTTGTGTGGCTTTAAAAGAGGATTGGACAAACTCAAGGCTACAAGCAATGATCTCTATGCTCTGCATCCACGGTCGCAGCACAGCAGTGGTTCTGAATAAGGTAAAAGGTAAAGGACCCCTGGACGGTTAAGCGCAGTCAAAGGCGACTATGGGGTTGCAGAGCTCATCTCATTTTCAGGCCAAGGGAGACGGCGTGTGTCCACAGACAGCTTTCTGGGCCATGTGGCTAGCATGACTAAACCGCTTCTGGCGCAACGGGACACCGTGACGGAAGCCAGAGCACACAGAAACGCTGTCTACCTTCCTGCCGCAGTGGTACCTATTTATCTACTCGCACTGGTGTACTTTTGAACTGCTAGGTTGGCAGGAGCTGGGACAGAGCAACGCAAGCTCACTCTGTCGCGGGGTTTCGAACCGCCAACCTTTTGATCAGCAGGCCCAAGAGGCTCAGTGGTTTAGACCGCAGCGCCACCCACGTCCTGTATACCAGAGGCTAGAAACTGCAGGAGGGGAGAGCGCGCCTGTGCTTGGGTCCTGTTTGCGGGTTTTTCCACAGGAATCTGTTGGGCAACTGTGAGAATGGATGCTAGACTACATGGGCCACTGGCCTGATTCAGCAGGCTCTTCTTTTGCACTGTCTCCACATACCTCTTTTGCATCTGAGGTGGCAACTGGGGCATCAAAAGATGCTATTTAAGCCTGCCTGTGGCTAATAAAGTAATTAATCAGATTGACTGAAGTCTCGCACATGCTCCGACTCCAAACTACAGCTTCTACCTATTGGGTTTACTTCAACTCACTTGCACCCAAGATGCTTGGGGGCAGTTGTCTCATTTGAGCAGGACGATTCACCATAACCAAACTTCTGAACCACAATACAGACGCAGCTGGAGAATAATAGACTGCTCACCGTGTGAAGGAGCCACAGTTCCTGAGCACATCAACAAAGGCCACACCAATGAACCCATCGACATTGAGGATGAGGTTGGGTTTCTGGGGTGGAAGAAAAGGGTAGGGGGAGGAATGGGAAAGTTAAGCTTCTTCCTTCAAGAGATTGTAGCAACATGCAATTGTCACCAAAAAAAGGGTGGGGGGAGAAAAAGAGAAGGCTGATACCTTGGAAGTCGTAATTTTTTCCACTTCCAGTGCATAGTCTAGCAGAGGCGTCGCAGGGAAATGTTGCTTCACGTAATCCTTGAGGATCTGAACTCTCATATCTGGGTTATTGATCTACGAATTTGGAAAAGAGAAATGAAAGAAATGGCACACTTTGGAAACAGTAATCTCAATTAATAACCCCTCCCTTGAAACTCAACTTCGAACAGGCAGCTGTGTGCTCCTTTCCCACTTCACCCTACAAAACTCTGTTCTCAACACCTACCGATTTGACCCGGTGCCCAATGCCCATGATCAGTTTCCCTTCTTTCTTCATCTTGTTCACGAACTCCATGGGGATGATGCCGCTGTCAAATGCTTTGCTGAACATCTTTGCCGCTGCATCCAGAGCACCGCCAAACCTATCTCCCTGGATACCAGCAAACAAGAAAGAAACTCACACCAAAACCAAAACTACCAGGGATGGGTGGGTGTCAGAGACCAGGCTGAGGAATACAGCTCTGATAAGGAATGGTGGGAGCCTCCCCCTCCCCCTGCCCAGGATCCTGAAGCTGCTCAGGAGCAGTAGAGATTTGGAACAATGGTTTGCAGAGGGGCACAGTTCTGAAGACAAAAGTTGGGGCGAACTGGGGGGTGAACAGCAAACTGAAGAAAACTGGAAGAGAGAGAGCTAACAGACTCTCTCTCGCCGGAAAGTGTCCTGCCTGTCAGTCCAAGGTCACGCAGAGCAGATAAGTTGGCTACACAAAAAGCACAGTGGTTGTGAGATCAGGTTGCAAGGTGGAAACCTTAATTGGGAACACCGTCATTCCGAGAATGGCTGCTTTGTTATTTCGCTGTGATTGTTAAAGACTCTTTAAATGGTAAGCATCTCTTTTCGCTTTGTCCTGCTTATCTACGGCCAAGGGTCCCCAAAGCCTGATAGTGGGGGGGGGATCCTGATGTCCAGCGCCGAGGGCCTTCTGGCAGTTACCTCACTGCGAGAAGCCAAGTTACAGGGAACCAGGCAGAGGGCCTTCCCAGTAGTGGCACCCGCCCTGTGGAACGCCTTCCCACCAGATGTCAAAGAGAACAATAATTACCAAACTTTTAGAAGACATCTGAAGGCAGCCCTGTTTAGGGAAGCTTTTAAAGTTTGATGCATTACTGTATTTTAATATTTTGTTGGAAGCCGCCCAGAGTGGCTGGGGAAACCCAGCCAGATGGGTGGGGTATACATAATTATTATTATCATCATCATCATCCTAAAATCAAAATACTAAAAAGTGCAAACAGGCTGCAGAAGAGTCATGCAGACGCCCTAGAATATTTGCTACACAGATTAAAGGACGCTCCATTGCAAGGCCATCTTTACATTGTAATTATGGGAGCTGAAGTTCGTCCTGCACAGAACTTCGGCTACACTCCAACAAAGGCATCATTGGCGACTTTCGCCCGGCTGTTGTTCAATGCTTACGATTGTGAGCAGGCCCGAGGTGAGGCTGGATACGAGGTCCTTCCCAGCTCTTGCACAGACAATAGTGTTATGGGCTCCTGACACCGCTGGGCCGTGATCTGCCGTCACCATCAAGCACATCTCTATGAAGTGGCAGGCGTATTTGGGCAACCTGGGGGGCCAGACATGCGACTGTTATGTACTTTTGCCTTTAGAAGTTTCATTCTGCAACTGTTTTCAACTGTGTCACAAAAAGCAACTAACTTGAACGGATGGATGAGAGAAATCTGCGAGCTTGCCAAGGAGTTGATAAGGTTCATTACTGAGTTACAGTGGTTCCTCGGTTCTCAAACGCCTTGGTACTCAAACAACTTGGAACCCAAACACTGCAAACCCGGAAATAAGTGTTCCGGTTAGCGAACTTTTTTCAGAAGCCGAAAGTGCTCCATTTTGAGTGTTACGCTTCCGATTTGAGTGCCACATTTCCGCTGCTTTTGCTATTTATTTTGTGGTTTTGTGGCTCTTTTTTGGTTTGTTTATGTGACTGTGTGGAACCCAGTTCAGCTACTGATTGATTGATTGTGTGACTGCAGTACATTGTTTATTGCTTTAATTTTATGGATCAATGGTCTCGTTAGGTAGTAAAATTCATGTTAAATTGCTGTTTTAGGGGTTGTTTTAAAAGTCTGCAATGGATTAAACCATTTTGCATTACTTTCTACGGGAAAGAACGCCTTGGTTTTGGAACACTTTGGTTTCGGAACAGACTTCTGGAACGGATTAAGTTTGAGAACCAAGGGACCACTGTATTTGAAGTTCGACAGCTCAATCTCCTTCCCAGGCTGAGAGAAAAATGGCGAGGACGGGATATTTTTGCAGCTGCTTCTGAAGCTACAGAACAATGAAGCTGGGGCGGAGCAATGGAGAACTTATGAAACGATAATGGGACACTCACTCTGCCCACGGCATAATGGAGAACAGCAACAACTGATAGACACAATATATTACAAGGACAGGAAGAAACATTACGGAAAGGATAACTGATAAATCATCAAACCATCAATTCTAGCATGCGGGGGGGCCACCTAAATTGTATAATTTGGTATCTCAATGATCGGTATTATTAATTGTATTATAATTTGGCATCGTTACAATAAGTCTATTATTGGGTTGTAATTGAAAACTTTTTTTTTAAAGCAACTAACAGAATAGCACAGCCCGACTAACCCATGCCATTTATTGATTGATTATGTCTCCAAGGCTGACGGGCGAACAACAGCTGTGCTCTCCATACAACTTTCAATTATAATTATTTCACATGTTTTTGTGGGTTTCAGTTGTGTTTTATCTACAGTTTTATTATGTGCAATGTTCTTCACTGAAGAGGATTATAAATACAGTGGTACCTCAGGTTACATACGCTTCAGATTACAGACGCTTCAGGTTACAGACTCTGCTAACCCAGAAATTGTACCTCGGGTTAAGAACTTTACCTCAGGATGAGAACAGAAATCGTGCTCCAGCGGCGTTGCGGCAGTGGGAGGCCCCATTAGCTAAAGTGGTGCTTCAGGTTAAGAACAGTTTCAGGTTAAGAATGGACCTCCGGAACGAATTAAGTACTTAACCTGGGGTACCACTGTACAGTGGTACCTTGGTTTACGAACTTAATCTGTTCCGGAAATCTGTTCTTAAACCAAAACCGTTCTTAAACTGAGCGCTTTCCCTAATGAGGCCTCCTGCCACTGGTGCCCCTCCACCATTTGGATTCCATTCTTAGACCAAGGTAAAGTTTTCAAACCAAGACACTATTTCCGGTTTTGCGGAGCTTGTAAACCAAATAGTTCTTAAACTGGACTGTTCTTAAACTGAGGTACCACTGTACACTAATAATAGACAAATAATAACAAGCAGCGCAGTAACTACACCCACCTTCTCTGGAACCACAATAAGCCCAGAACACCCCCAATTCCCATTTCTTCCTTGAAGACCTCAGTGATGGGCATTCCGGCATAGATCAGTTCCTGGCCCCGTTCATCACAGATGCTAGTCATGAAAGAAGCTGGCTTCCGAATCAAACCAAGCTCCTGAAAGTTGAGTGCACAAACAAACAAAGAAGTTGTAAAAACAACAAGAGAAAACCTGATCTAGACCATGTGGAGGTTGCAGACCTGAGCTTGAGCAATTTCGTGGCAAACTGCTGGTGGGGACAAACAAACACTCTTCCAAACAGAGAATCCCCTCCGTGTAGAAACAAGGCTAGAACTCTTCTAGAACTGTTTTCTTTGTTAAGGGAATGCTTTTATATATTCAGTTCAGAAAAGTTTGCAGAAGGCGTGTTGTGGACAGGGTGAATAAAAATCAATGATTTTTTACAAAAATAAAAAAATAAAAATCGGATTTTTTTTTTAAATTTAAATCGGATTTTTGTGATTTAAATCAGATTTTTAAAATAAAATGCTTTTGGAGGGGAAATCTTTCTAAAGATAGTTTTCTATTTAAGTTCCATTATAGTCCAAAGGCTAGGTAAAGGTAAAGGTACCCCTGCCCGTACGGGCCAGTCTTGACAGACTCTGGGGTTGGTGCGCCCATCTCACTCTATAGGCCGGGGGCCAGCGCTGTCCGGAGACACTTCCGGGTCACGTGGCCAGCGTGACATCGCTGCTCTGGCGAGCCAGAGCCGCACACGGAAACGCCGGAAACGCCGTTTACCTTCCCGCTAGAAAGCGGTCCCTATTTATCTACTTGCACCCGGGGGTGCTTTCGAACTGCTAGGTTGGCAGGCGCTGGGACCGAGCAACGGGAGCGCACCCGCCGCGGGGATTCGAACCGCCAACCTTTCGATCGGCAAGCCCTAGGCGCTGAGGCTTTAACCCACAGCGCCACCCGCATCCAAAGGCTAGTCCAAAGGCTAGTCATCAGGAAATAAGGATATGTTTTAAGTTTTTCATGTGTGCTAAAACTCAGTCTAAGGTTGTTTTTTAAAAAAAATTGTTTAACCACATCAGTTAACAAACATGGATACATATGCTATAATGTTATTGCTGAGTTAAGTAAATTGTCTAAATTGTTATTAAGGAAATGTTTATTTTTCTCCTTCCAATAAAGTACAGCAGAAAAGCTGTCCAAATATAAACAGTTAACTTATTAAACCTCACAATAATTTCCTAATTATCTGTCTGTGTATTTCTAATAGTATAACCACATCAGCAATTTTTGACATAACTGTAAAAACTACTCTGAAAATCTTATTATTCCAAAAATGAAACCTTCATCTGGTTGTGAATATTAAGATTATACCAGCAAGAATGAGTCTTTCTCTAAAAAAAAAAAAGAGATTTAAATCAAAACTTATGGACTAGTGATTTAAATCAAGTCTTACTGACTAGTGATTTAAATCGGGATTTAAATCGATTTGATTTAAATCAAATCCACCCTGGTTGTGGATAACGCAATTGTCCTTTTGCTTCCACCAATTTCTCTTAGCATAACACTTTGATTGTGTTAGTCCAAGAAGCCAGGCATCCGCCTAGCTCTTTCAGTAACTGCTTGGAAAACAGCAAACCTACCCTTGCCCACGAGTAATCCATTGGCACAGTAGGGGGAGGCACTTCCTGGGCTGGTTCAATCACTCCCTTGGAAACCAGATCTTCGTACACTGACCTAAGAGAAAGACATGGAAGAGGCTATGTGTTGGCCTGTTACAGCTTAATGAATGAATGAATGAATGAATCTTTATTTGCGTCAGCCATGGGCCATAGCAATGAAACAACAATACAGCTTGATGTTTGCTTGTTTGCAAAAAATATTACTTACTGAATCACATCACCCAGCTCGTCAAAACTACGCGGTACAAAGACGCCCACTTCCTTCAGAGCTTGGTTCTTGGCCACTGCGGTTTCAGATGCCTGATTGGCACAAGCTCCGGCATGGCCAAACTGCACCTGTTATAACAAGGATAGGTGGGTCTTTAGCTGTGCCGGATTTACGTATAAGCTAAACAGGCTGTAGCTTAGGGCCCCACTCTCTTGGGGGCCCCCAAAAAATTTAAAGGGGGAAAAAACTGGATGTACATTTCCAAAATATAAGATAAAAAACAAATAAAAGAAACCCTACATACAGCAACAGTGTTTTGTGTTGTGTAGGCTCCTCTGATGTAACTAATGAGCCCCGCCTGCTCCCTGAAATATCACTGGTTTGCTAATTTCTTTATATAGGGTGCCTACATTCTGCATGGACGGGTTGCATGGCAACATGTGCAAATGGCTTTAGATATCCATTAGGTCCATAAATTACCATATAGCATAGGGGTCAGCAAACTTTTTCAGCAGAGGGCCGGCCCACTGTCCCTCAGACCTTATGGGGGGGCAGACTATATTGGGGGGGGGGAATGAACAAATTCCTATGCTCCACAAATAAACCATAGATGCATTTTAAATAAAAGGGCACATTCTACTCATGTAAAAACATGCTGATTCCTGGACTGTCCATGGCCGGATTTAGAAGGCGATTGGCCCGGATCCGGCCCCCGGGCCTTAGTTTGCCTACCCATGATATAGCACATATATTCAACACAAAAAACAGCGAAAATTTGTTGTTGACAAAGGACAGCTGGACATATAAAGGGCCCCATTACCTTCAGTAGCTTAGGGCCTCATCAAACCTAAATCCGGCCCTGGTCTTTAGCAAGACAAGTGTTCGATTCATTAAATTAATATCATAGCAAACAAATGCTCCTTAATGCCAGCTACTGGAAACCACAGGCTTTTTTTGGGGGGGGTGCTTTCATTTTCGAGCCCTGCTTGACGGTTTCCCGCAGCCACTGCAGGAACAGGATCCTGGACTATTGTCCTGATCCAAAAGGGCTTTTCTTCTGTTCGTATTTGGATGTCCCTCGACCTCATTTTCCCACCGAGAATCCAGCGGTCTCCTCTCTCGGTGCCAAAAGCTTCATCACAATGTAACTTGCACCTAGGAGCCCTTTTGGGTCACTGCTGGGCTTGCATTGTGAGGTTTAGAGCTTACAGGGTTAACAGCTCAGTGTGTCCTGCATCTGGGGAGGGGCTTTCTCCACATCGGCGGGGGGGTTAGGGTTAGGTGTTTTCTTGGTCTGTGAGTTACTTTGGTTTTTCTGCCGTGACAAGGAAGACGCAATGTCTGCATCTTCCGATGGAGTGTTTAAGTAAAGGTAAAGGGACCCCTGACCATCAGGTCCAGTCGTGACCGACTCTGGGGTTGCGGCGCTCATCTCGCTTTATTGGCCGAGGGAGCCAGCGTACAGCTTCCAAGTCATGTGGCCAGCATGACTAAGCCGCTTCTGGCAAACCAGAGTAGCGCACGGAAACGCCGTTTACCTTCCTGCCGAAGTGGTACCTATGTATCTACTTTGATGTGCTTTTGAACTGCTAGGTTGGCAGGAGCAGGGACCAAGCAACGGGAGCTCACCCCATCGCGGGGATTCGAACCACCAACATTCTGATCGGCAAGTCCTAGGCTTTGTGGTTTAACCCACAGCGCCACCCGCGTCCCTGATGGATTGTTTATCTTGCTGTAAATAAAGCTGTCTAGTTTACTGAAACAACAGCATATGGACTCTCTCTTCTGCAAGCTCATGCACACAAGCAGCACTTGCTGAGCCACTCTGCTACAGGTCCGGGAATTCTGCTGCCGTTGAAACGTACCGGCCCCCATATGCATTCCAAGTTTTAGAATCCGTGATTTCGACAGCTGTTTAATATAATCAGAGATCCAGCACTCCCAACTATACAGTGGTGCCTCGCAAGACGAAATTAATTTGTTCCGCTAGTTTTTTCTTCTTGCGAGTTTTTCGTCTTGTGAAGCACGGTTTCCCATAGGAATGCATTGAAAATCAATTAATGCGTTCCTATGGAGACCGCCTTCAGACCAGGTCCGTGGACAGCGGGGAAGACGCGCTGCGCTTCCCCGCTGTCCCCGGAGATTGCGGGGCTGGCGGTGGGGAGAAGGGCTCTTCTCCCCACCGCCAGCCTTCAGAAGAGGTCCGGGGACAGCGGGGAAGACGCGCTGCGCTTCCCCTCTGTCCCCGGAGCTTGCAGGGCTGGCAACGGGGAGAAGCGATCTTCTCCCCGCCGCCAGCCTTCAGAACAGGTCCGGGGACAAAGGGGAAGGCGCGCTGCGCTTCCCCGCTATCCCCAGAGCTTGCGGGGCAAGCTTCGTCTTGCGAAGCAAGCCCATAGGGAAATGCGTCTTGCGAAGCGGCTAAGAAAACGAAAAACTCTTTCGTCTAGCGAGTTTTTCGTCTTCCGAGGCGTTCGTCTTGCGGGGTACCACTGTAATAAATAGCTTTTCTACCCCCATTCAATGTATTCCTCCCTTACCTCTGAAGAGAACATCGTGGCACAGGTCCCAATGCACCAGCAGACAACGGGCTTAGTGATCCGGCCTTCTTTAACACCCCTACAGATCTTGTACTCCTCCGTTCCTCCAATCTAAAAAAAAGAAAAGAAAAGAAAAAGGTGTCAAGGGCAGCAACTCAACCCATGTGGGCATAGAACCCTTTAAAATAGAAAAAAGTATTTCGCCAAATCAGTCCCCACTTTTGCAGGTGAAATTGGACCACAAGGGCTACAGAACTATAAAGAGAGCTACATAAAAAAAGACTACAACTCCCATCATCCCTAGCTATCAGGACCAGTAGCCAGGGATGGTGGGAACTGTAGTCTAAAAACTGCCGAAGACCCAAGTTTGGGAAACCCTGTATCGAAGTATGAAGATGTGCAGATTTTGTTTTAGTTTAAACATTTGTATGCTGTTGTTCCATTCAATGCAGTTCAAAGTAAACCCCATAAAATGAAAGGCCAGTGAGGTTGCTTTTTTTAAAGGCTACCTACAACACACACACACACACACACACACACACACACACACACACACACACACCTTGGAAGTTGAACAGTTTAGTTCCCAAACATTTTGGCTCCCAAACGTCACAAACCCGGAAGTGGCTGTTCCAGTTTGCAAACTATTTTTGGAAACTGAATGTCCAACGGCTTCTGATTGGCTGCAGAACCTTCCCACAGCCAATCAGAAGCCACGCTGTGGTTTTTGAACGTTTTAGAAGTCGAACGGACTTCTGGAACAGATTCCCTTCGACTTCCAAGGTACGACAGTGTGTGTGTACATGAGCGCGCACACGCACACACAGTCGCACCTCGGTTTTCGAACGTAATCCATTCCGGAAGACCGTTCGAGTTCCAAAATGTTTGAAATCCTAAAACTCAATACGGAAGCCTCAGTGTGGAAAACTCAATACGGAAAACTCAGTACAGAAACTGCTGCAGCATGTTTGACTTCTGAGACGTGTTCGAAAACTGAAGCATTTACTTCCGGGTTTACGGCATTCAAAAACCAAGGTACCACTGTATTTAAAAGAACTCATAGAAGTCCCATATCTTCAGAGAGAAAGCAGCTGCAAAATAAAATACTCTCCCAAAGCCCGTATGCCAAATGCCAGGCAAAATAAGAGCGCAAGATGTCTAAAGGGAATACAGAGGTGCTGTTGGTCAAGCTTCCTTCTGGAAGGAGGGGCTTTCGCAATAAAGGTCTTACAACTGAGAAGAAAGTGCTCAGCAAATGCAAAGGAAGGTCATGTGAGGACTCAAGTCAGCCTCCTCTGTGGCCAAACATTCCTACTTCTGTAGTGTACAGCGGATACTAGGCATATTGACCACACAAATCATCATCTACTTCTAGATGAAGCTCTCAGAGCTACTACCAGTCAATGTAGACAATACAGAGCTAGATGGAGGAACAGGACTTATAAGGCAGCTCCGTATATTCCTATGTTAAGATGAAGCTACAAAATACCATTGCCAAGTGATGCTGGAGACGGAAAAACAAACTTGAAGGTACTTACTTCTCCTAACACCACTATCATCTTCACCCCAGGCGTGTCTTGGTAGCGTAAAACGTGGTCCATGAAAGTGGAGCCAGGGTATCTAGGCAGAAGGGAACAACATTTTTTTAATCAGGCATTTATGTTAAGAAGATTCTGCTGCTTAAAGAATATTGTACAACACAAACAGCCCAGATTTCAACTCCGTTCTCAAAGGCTCAACAATTTTTATCGACGGCTCTCTGTCTGCAACAGAGAGGGATAGAAGAATTTCTTCCATTACACAAAACACTGGGCTGCACAACTGGCGTGGGTGGGTGCATTTTAAAACCAGAAGTACAATTCACACAACAAGGATTTCCTTGAGGTGTAAAACAGGTCAAAACCATTGCGAATGTTCTGTTTTACTGCCCATATCATGCAAAAATCTGTGGTAAATGTTTAAACCCTATGCTGAAAGAAAAGTTAGGATTGTTCTGGCTTCTTCAGGGTTTCCTTTCAACGGAACAGTTGTAGGCATGGCATTAGGGAGAATGTGGAATTAAAACTATGTCGCCATAAGACTTGAGAGGCACTTTTTAGCCTTATTATGTCTGTACAGTGGTACCTCAGATTAAGTACTTAATTCGTTCCGGAGGTCCGTTCTTAACCTGAAACTGTTAACCTGAGGTACCACTTTAGCTAATGGGGCCTCCCGCTGCTGCCGCGCCGCTGGAGCACAATTTCTGTTCTCATCCTGAAGCAAAGTTCTTAACCCAAGGTACTATTTCTGGGTTAGCAGAGTCTGTAACCTGAAGCATATGTAACCCGAGGTACCACGGTACAGTGGTACCTCGGGTTACAAACACCTTGGGTTACAGATGTTTCAGGTTACAAACTCCACTAACCCGGAAGCAGTACCTCGGGTTAGGAACTTTGCCCCAGGATGAGAACGGAAATCATGTGCTGGCGGCACGGCAACAGCGGGAGGCCCCATTAGCGAAAGCGCGCTTCAGGTTAAGAACGGTCTCAGGTTAAGAATGGACCACCGGAACAAATTAAGTTCGTAGCCCAAGGTATCACTGTAAGAGATTCGTCTTAAAAGTATCTCCTTTTACGAACAGATGTCAATTTTACGCTTTGACTTGTATACTTTTGTATCCTGTGTGTGCGAATAAAGGAGATGGATGGATGGATTGAACAAGGATTTCAGAACACACGGAATATCGCTTTGGCCGCCTCTCTCACCTATCCCCACCAATGGCCACCCCTTCAAAGACGCCGTCTGTGGTCCTGGAGATGATGTTGTTAAGTTCATTGGACATCCCTCCTGAGCGGGAGACATAAGCTACACTTCCGGGGCGGTACAGCTTAGATGCCAAGATGTTATCTAGCATTCCGCCTGTGTTTCCGATCTTGAAGCAGCCGGGCTTGATTCCACCTACCTACAAACAAAAACGAAGGAGATGAAATATCGGAGCGGTTGTAGTTTGTGTAGTAAAAGCTCAACAGTTTCGAAAACTCTCTCTTTCATAAAACGGGAAATTCAAATCCAGAATTTCTGTACATGTGACAAGGGATTTTTGGATATGCAAATCAGGCCCAGAGCCAATCACAGAGCATATTTGCTCCTAACTGATTTACCCTCAATTTGCCTTTTTTAAAAAAAAGGTCTTTCATCAATGTAGCAGTAACAGATCCATCTGTGAGAGTAGAAGGTGTGACCCACAATTTGGGGATCTGATTCAGCCCCCATGTATTTATTTATGGCCTCACAAGATCCCACAATTTTTGTGGTGGGAACAAAAATGGGGCGGGGAAGACATCTGAAGGCAACCCTGTTCAGGGAAGTTTTTAATGTTTGATGTTTTATTGAGTTTTTAATATTCTGTTGGGAGCTGCCCAGATGGGTGGGGTATAAATTTATTTATTATTATTATTATACTTTACCGCTGTGCAGCAAAGAATTTATAGATTTTCACATCAAGGCACATTAAAAACAAATTAACGAAGCAGAATAAGCCACAGAAAGCCATGGTTCCTTCTTCTCTCACCGTTGCAGGCCCGATAATGGTGACGCCTTTCTCGTCTGCCATCTTGATCAACCGGCGAGTCAGAGCCTCTGGGATGCCTTCTGCAATGATGGCCACAGTGCGGATCTGCAGCCCAAGAAAAAATCAACACCGGCAATGACTTCCTGGAGTATCTCCCTCCTCAGCGATAGGGAGGAGAAGAAAAGCATTGGAAACTATCAAGGCTTTCTAAAGCTCTTGGGTGCAGGATTTAAAAATGAATAAGTTTCCTCATAAATCCTAAAACCAGGACTGTGGGTATCATCAGACAATTCAACATCTGCCACAAGAAAAGCTGGATTTTGCAACCTGCATAAATTAGGCAAGTTAAATTTACTTTATTCTGCATAGCACTGCTAGTCGGGGGTGGGGGGCTGGCAGAGAAAGCAAAGCTGCTCTGTCCCCCAATCTTTGAAAATATCCCATTCATCCAGAACTGCCCAAATGCTATGGCTTTTCAGATCTTGTGTATACCAATCATTTTGGCCGGGGGCGGGGCGGGTGGGGAGAAGACTGTGCCCGATGGCTCTACCTCCTGACTTTTATGTATTTCATGGAAGTTGTGAATGTGGTCCTTAGACACAGTTAGCTATATGTGTATATAGCCTTGTGTAAAGGTAAAGCTAAAAAGGTAAAGGACACCTGGACGGTTAAGTCCAGTCAAAGGCGACTATGGGGTCTGGCGCTCATCTCGCTTTCAGGCCAAGGGAGCCAGCATTTGTCCGCAGTCAGTTTTCCGGGTCATGTGGCCAGGAGGACTAAACCGCTTCTGGCACAACAGGACACCATGACGGAAACCAGCGCTCACAGAAACGCCGTTTACCATCCCGCCGCAGCGGTACCTATTTATCTACTTGCACTGGCGTGCTTTCAAACGGCTAGGTTGGCAGGAGCTGGGACAGAGCAACGGGAGCTCACCAAGTGGCGGGGATTCGAACCGCTGACGTTCTGATTGGGAAGCCCAAGAGGCTCAGTGGTTTAGACCACAGTGCCACCCGCATCCCCCTAGCCCTATGTGCACAGGGGTCATACCACAAGATCAGGAATCCTGCACAGGGGGAACCAGCAGGCTCAATCCCCCTCTGCCCTTTGCACATTTAGTCTATGTGTGACTGGAAGCTGTGGTGTAACTGCTTGCACAGGAACGGAATTACAGTGGTACCTCGGGTTACATACTTAATTCGTTCCGGAGGTCTGTTCTTAACTTGAAACTGTTCTTAACCTGAAGCACCACTTTAGCTAATGGGGCCTCCTCCTGCCGCCGCGCCGCCAGAGCACGATTTCTGTTTTCATCCTGAAGCAAAGTTCTTAACCCGAGGCACTATTTCTGGGTTAGCGGAGCCTGTAACCTGAAGCAAATGTAACCCGAGGTACCACTATATTATTTTTTGTTCGCTTCTGTTCCTCCTCAGGACTTGGGTCCCGCCAACTCCACTCCACACACCTGCGGGTGGTTCATGGTCTCCACGGTGCTGTCATAGGCCGAGCGGAGGGATGCAAAGTTGATCAGCACATCCACTTCCGGGTGCTTCCTCATGGCGTCTGCCATGTTCTTGAAGACGGGGATGAGTATCTCTTTGTGGCCCCAGTAGAACTTCTGTTTGTGGTCCCCACTGCAAGGGAACACATCACACACACCAACATTAATTATCTGCTGCAACAGAGAGAGGTGAAGGTGCACATGCGTGCGAAAACAGTGGCACGTTTCCCAGTGTGGCGAATGTGCATTACTGCTTTGGGCAACACTTGTGGAGCTTCTGTTGCTGTAGGTAAAAGGGAACTTCTTTTCCCAGCTCCATCTAAGCCTTAGTTCTCCCTGAGGTGGTCAATCTCCATCTGGTATGCCAGACTTCAGGGGAGGATAAACATGTCTGAATGCTCATTCATACCACAGAAACAACAATCCCTCAGGGAGGGAGCTCACAAGCAGGACAGCTCCAGCCTGGTCTCCTTTGGGGCAGGCTAGTTTTCTATGTACAGCCAAGATGAAGCTAATTTACCTGTGGCTGAGCTTCCTAGGGCTGGGCAAGATATTGATCTATCGTCCAAAACTGGTTTGAAGTCTATTGCCGTGATATTGGTTTCATAATTTTTGGCCTGGCAATAAATCACGAATCATGATGTGTGTTAGGGCTAGGCGATATATCGTCCAAGACCAGTTTGAGGTCCCTATTGTGATATCAGTTACATAATTCTTGACCTCACAATACGTTGCAAATCATGATATGTGTGTGTGTGATCTATGCAAAAATCAGAATGTGGGGAAAACCATGAAGCCAGGCAATGCCTCTACATAGCTCCATCCTTATTTCAGATATTGTGATGTATTGCGATGTCTAGCTGCTGGTATATCGTGATGTTGAAAACAAGATATCGCCCAGCCCTAATGGGAGCATGGAAAAGAAAAGGAAGGAAACAGGACAGGAAAGGGGCAGGTATGCAAATGCAATGGGCGATAATGAAATTCTACCAGAGGGCAAGCAGCTTGCTAGTTTGTGGGAAGAAGTAACAAGTGCATGAATGGCAGGGATTCTACCAGTACTGTGTAAACCCCAGGACCACGTAATGTCAAATGATGCCAAGGACCATGACACAGGCTGCAATGCATGGTAGGTGTGACTTAGATGATGCAGGAGGGTATGGGATGTACTGGGGCAGGGCCAGATTTAGGTCTGATGAGGCCCTAAGCTACTGAAGGTAATGGGGCCCTTTATATGTCCAGCTGTCCTTTGTCAACAACAAATTGTCACTGTTTTTTGTGTTGAATATATGCTATATGGTAATTTCTGGACCTAATAGGTATCTAGAGCCATTTGCACATGTTGCGAGGCAACCAGTCCATGCAGAATGTAGGCACCCTATATCTAGAAAGGAGCAAACCAGTGATATTTTAGGGAGCAGGCTAGCAGGCGGGGCCCATGACTTACATCGTAGGAGCCTACACAACACAAAACACTGTTGCTGTATGTAGGTTTTATTTTATCCGTTTTTTACCTTATATTTTGGAAATGTACATCCACTTTTTTTCCTTCGAATTTTTTTGGGGCCCCCAAGAGAGTGGGGCCCTAAGCTATAGCTCGTTTAGCTTATACGTAAATCCTGGGGCCTCAATTTGAGACAAGAGATGAAAGGGAACCAGATTGAGGAGGGCAAAGCACAAAAGCAATGTCCAAGTTTGCAATAAAAGAGGGAAAAAGAGAAAATATATAATATTTAGCAGGACAGCGCTTGTCCCAGCCTAGCCACAAAGTTCCACAGCCACAGAAAAATGGCAGAAAGGAATTGAGATGCAGGAAGAGCAATGGGAGCAGCCCCCACCCCCTCACATGGGACGGAGGCGCGGCGAACATACGTGAATGGATAAACCATGGCAGCCACTGAAGGCTCGTCTCTGGAGCAGACGTAGTCAAAGTCCAGCATGCCTTGCACAGCCCGTGTCTGCATCCCCCAGACGATCGCCTTGGTGTGGCGGCTGAACAAGGTCGTGGCTTTACCTGCATGAGGGGGAAAGAGAAGAGGACCCCGCCCGCCCAGGGCCAGACATTTAACATCTATACAGAAAGGCTCCAAGCGGCAGCGCATGGCCAGGCAAAAGCCATCCCTGGCCAAGCATCTCTCTCAGCATTACAGGGAAGGAGGCGCATACCAGCCATTCGTAGGAAGCAAAGCATGAGAGACAGAAAGCAGCCAAAGTCGTCAGGTTCTTACTGGGAAGGTTTCCTGTCCACCACCCTTCAAGGCGCACACTGGCTATTCTTACAAAGTTATGAAAACAAAGCTGTAAGCTTCTTCCAAAGGGGGCTCAGACAATCTTGGGGCGTTTCTGAAAATTCCCTCTTAAATGGAGATCTTGACTGACCCAACTGCTCTCCTAAATCAGTACAATGAAAAGCAGCTGCGCTTCTCACTCCCGAAGGTCGGTGCTCTCTAGAAAGAACGAGAGAAACTACAGGATGGTGGACACAAAATATTGCCACACACATACACACACAGAAAGAGAGAAACTACGAAGCTGTAATAAATAAAGACTCATATTGGAAAGCTTCTGTGATCCCTAAGCACCCACCAGGAGAGTGAAACACTCTGAACTGAACAATTCTGGTGTCCCTCTGCATTGGCTCATTCAGTGACCCCTGGTGCAGAGCCATAGCAAAACTATTCAGCTTTAGAGGAAGCTGCCCATTGCATCTCTGCATGAGTCTCTGCTTTTCTCCAAATCAAGGGCATGTTCTAAACAGCAACTTGTGCAGAAACAAGGGCAGCTTATCTGAGGGCAGATCTTATCCTTAAAACACCCACACCCAAGTATTTTCAAGTAGAAGAGTGACATGCCTCCCATTTTAATTCAACTATCAGGAGTTTTGAAATAATGCCGAAATGCCCAGCTACACGTTTCGGAGCATACCTGGAAGTGCTGAAGGGGCAGGGGGAACAACAGGTGTCCCACAGCTTTCTACACCTCCCTCCTATCTCAGAGAGATCCCCAAGGCCACTTACATAAAATGGAACCTGCTCAATACTGAAACCACAAGACTGAAAACCAGCCAACCACAGTACCAGTAAAGGAGAGTACCATATTTTTCGCTCTATAGGACACACTTTTCCCCCTCCAAAAATGAATTTGCGTCCTATGGAGCAAATGCAGGCTCCTTGGCTTCGCGGCGACGCGCCTGTCATGCGAAGCCGGAGGAGGAACAGAAGGGTCTTCTTCTGTTCCTTCTCCAGCTTCGCTGAAGGGCGCTGCGCCTTCTCCCTCTCTGCGCAGCGCCTCTCCTGTGAAGGGGAGGCACTGCGCAGAGAGAGAGAACTGCGCAGCGCCCCTTGAGCAACACACCTGTCCTGGAAGCCGGAGGAGGAACAAAAGGGACTCCTTCTGTTCCTCCTCCCGCTTCGCAGCTGTGCGCCTCTCCTGCACAGAGAAAGAGAAGGCGCAGCGCCCCTTCAGCGACGCGCCTGTCCTGGCTTCTGCCTTAGCCCTGCGCAGCCTTTTCAGGCAGGGGAAGCCTTCATCCCACTGCCCTGAAGAGGCTTGGCGCAGTTATCCCAGAAGCCAGAACAGCCACACGGTATCCCAGAAGCCAGATCCCTCTTGCTGTTCTGGCTTCTGGGATTCAGAATATTTTTTTCTTGTTTTCCTCCTCCCAAAACTAGGTGCACCCTATGGAGCGAAAAAGACGGTATATGGGTATCTGGCTTGTGGTACATCTGCAGGGGCTTGGGAAGCAGTGATTTGAGACTTGAAAGTTCACTTATAGCAAAGTTTGAGAGCTCCTCAACACCTGACACCTGCGGGGACAGAGGAGCAACCAGCAAGGTTGCCCAGTATTTAATTACGGAGGTGGGCAATCCCTCCATTGCAATATGCTTTTCCTGTTGTAGGTACTGAAAGCTATATTGGAACTAGGAGCTGTAACAATGATTCTGAAACAGGGGTGGCCCTCCAGGTATTGTTGGGTTCCAACTTCCATCAGACCTTCAAACCAGCCAGGCCAATGGTCAGGGAGGATGGAGTCAACATCTGGAGAGCACTGGCCTGAGGAACGTTGCCCTGGTGGTTTTCATTACAATGGCAGCCACTCTATCACCAACACACAAGCACACTTCCACGGAGGTCCCCAACCAGAGACCTACCCACCCAATGTTTCATTCTGCTGAGTGGCAGCACACAAAAGCAGCTTAAACACACCAACCAGACTTCTAAAAACCACCACAATCTACCACAAATGCTGAAGTGCGATAGGGCCAAAACAGGGTATTTGGGTTTTTTTTTTATGAAAGACCAAACCTTAAAGTGCCTAAAGGATTGGGGGAGGGAGCAGGAAACAGAGGCAGGATGAAAACAAGGGAGAAGGACCAAGAAAACAGGTATCCTGTCTCCTATCTGGAAGGAGAAGTCCAGGATTTGATTCGCTTATTGCTGCTCTTCCATCAAGGAACGCCAGGCAATATGCAAGAAGTTATTTTAGCGCCCTTGTCCACATGCAACGCTAAGGTAATGCTATGCAGGGGTCGGATTGCGCACGCAATTTTCGGCGTCTGCGCAGACGTGATTTTCGGCATCTGCGTCTGCGCAGACGCAATTTCTGGCGCCACGGAAGCAAGTCCCAGTGCTGTGCTGCACCAGTTTAGCGCAGCGCACGGGGATTTGCTGAGCAGGCAGCTCAGTTCGGGGGTGTTGTGGGCTGGTTAAACGACCCCCCTGGGCCACTTGTGGCACATGGGCCTTAGGTTGCCTACCCCTGTGCTATAACTTAATGTGAGCAAGCGAACCAACATGTGGACTCCCAGAGAGGAGACTGGGGCTCCCCAGCTGTTTCTTTGCTGTGTTAAGCTAAGCCAAGCCATTATTTGGGCTTAGCATGTTGTCCAAACCCAGCTGGTGGTTCAGCTTCCCCAGACAAACTACAAACTGTAAGCCACAGGAAAAAACTTGTTTTGAAATGGTTTTATTGGTGTGATCCTTCCTGGGAATATTTTGATGGAAGGACGCTGTTGTCGTTGTTGGAATAGCATCTCCTGTACTATAGCACTGCATTCCTGTGAGCCTATTAAAATCACGCAGATGAAGATTCCCAACAGAAAATCCCTCAGCAAGAATAGCTTACTCTAAACTCCAGTGAGTAAAGGATAAGATGGTGCCGATCAAAGAGCAGGAATAGAGACAGGAAAAGATAAATAAACACACAACCGCTCGCTATGGACACAGATGGGGGGCATCAATAGATTTCTGCCCTCTGCAGTGGCGAAAGCACTATATGCCTGACATCTGCAATGTCAGTGGCAAACCAGCTCACAATTCAATAGGAGGGCCAGTAAAGATTGCATTGGAACTGTACCACTCTGAGAGCAAGGGAGAGGTTTAAAAAGACTTGACAATAATACCACATCAGTCTGAATATAGTCTGCCCTCTTTCCCCAATTCTGGCTTGCATAAAACCTGAGACAGGTCTATAATCACTGTCTTAACAGGTAGAAAAGCTGTGATTTAAGGTGGCACCTTTTATATAACCATTGCCCATCCTTCTCAACAGGTGGCACTGGTTGCCCAGAGAATTGTTCATTGGGAGCGGAATCTAGAAAGACACTGATGCTGCAAGCGATTTACGGTATTTTTACTCCCCGCTTTCCTCCCCGCTTTTTAGGGGTGTGGCCTGCATTTGACAGCGACTTATATGCAGACTAATATGGTAGTTGGTGATCATAGGCCCTTCTTTTCCCACAATTGTGTTTTGGGGGGGGGGGGGAAGAAATTAAATAAGAGGCAAGAGGGGAAAGAAGAGAGATAGAGAGAGGTGTTTTTAAAAAGCCACATTACCAGGGACAAGAGGGGACAGGGACAAACCAGGCAACAAAACTGCAAGGGTAAAGAGCAAGGAATAACACCGGCCAACCCAAACCAAAAACCACACAGGACACCCGTTGAAAATTAACTGCACAAGCAGCTGGTAGCAAGGCTGGACACTCAGCTGAGCTAGTGGTGGGGTCCTACCTTGAACAGGTCTTGGAGGTGGGGACGCATCTGTTAAAGAGAGAATCACCATTGCAAGAAATCCGACAAGGCTGCCTGTCTTGGCTTTCGTCTCACATTACGCTGCTGGGGGGGTGGGTGTCGGGGCAGGGGCAGGGGCTTAAGCGACTGCAATCTTAAGTATAGTGGTTTTCAAACCGGGTGTCTAGGAGAATCTGACCAGGCTAGTAGGGAAAGGGGGAAAGGTGTCAATCAATGCGGGGTGGGTGAAAACTATTGTGGCAGGCAACTGGCCCAGAATTGGTGGATCTCAAACTTTGGGGCATCAACCCCAGGGATGTGCAGGGGGAGTTGGTGTGGGAGATAAAAGTTCCAGGGAAGGGAGAGGATCCCACAAGAGGCAGACCCCGAGCCACATTCCTGCAAACAGCACTGGTTTCGCATCGCAGCTGCCAGCAACGGAAGCTAAAAACCTTGCCTTGCACAAATCAGGAAGTGGGTGGTGCTATGTGCAAAGACGTTACATGCTCATATGCGGAAGGGGAGGTTTCCAGTGGAAGGCGATACTCAGAAGATCTCCAACCCACCCACCCCGTCCCTGAATTTAAAGAAAGACACAATGATGCCTAGGGTTTTTTTCTCAAGGCAAGAAACAAGGCACAACAGACCTGGTCAACGCAACATGCAAACGCGTGCTACCAAAATTATCTGCAAAATGCAGGGATTCCATGGGAAATGTTTCTTGGCAGGGCGGGGGCAGAGGGGGGCGGACAGACTGACGTGGAAAGGATTCCCTGAAAATATTACGTTTCCGATTTCCACACTCCAGCAGCCAGTGCAAAGGGAGGGCACACAAGAATGGGAAAGCAGCACGGCGAGGGAATCCAAAGAAACGGGAGAAAAACCGGGAGCTTACCAGAAAGCGTTGTCTGCTTTGCCTTCTTTGCCGGAGCCAGATCGTCGGGTCTGCACTCAGAAAAAGATGCCGTTCTGCTTGTTGCTGGGGTCTGAAGGGGAACAGAGAAGCCAGAAAAAAGGGGGTTAGAGGCTCGCTAACACACACAGCACCAATCCAGCCCACCAAACCACAGTGGAAGGAGATGAAATCCCTCTGCCTGCTCTTTAGAAATCTCCCCTAAAGGGCAGGAAGAGGAAACTTCCACCTCTCATCTTAGTGCTGAACGCCACAGCACCAAGACAGGAGATACTTCTCTCCTCCCTCCTTTAATCCCTCTGCAAAAACCCTGTGAGGTAGGTTAGACTGAAAGGCAGTGACTAGCCCAGGGTCACCTAGCGAGCTTCAAGGCCATCTGGAGTTTTGAACCCTGGTGGCACGCGGGTGGCGCTGTGGGTTAAACCACAGAGCCTAGGACTTGCCAATCAGAAGGTCGGTGGTTTGAATCCATGGAGTGAGCTCCCATTGCTCGGTCCCTGCTCCTGCCAACCTAGCAGTTCGAAAGCACGTCAAAGTGCAAGTAGATAAATAGGTACCACTCCAGCAGGAAGGTAAACGGCGTTTCCGTGCGCTGGTCTGGTTCTCCGGAAGCGGCTTAGTCATGCTAAGTCAAGCGGCCAATAAAGTCAAGCGGCCAATAAAGCGAGATGAGCGCCGCAATCGCAGAGTCAGTCACGACTGGACCTAATGGTCAGGGGTCCCTTTACCTTTACCCCCAGGTCCTAGCCTGACACTCTTAACCACTACACCACGCCGGCTCTCAGGTTTGCAGTACCAGCCTTACCGAGGAGCTGCCGCTGGCGTTGAGGAGGAAGTTTGCCGTGTGGGCTGCCGTGGGAGGCTGGTTTGGGATGGGCCGGTGTCCCAGTGCCATGCCGACAATGGCAGTCATGTGGGTCTCCGTACCAAAGACGTGGATAGGAATGCCAGTAGTTTTCCCTGAATGCAAAAGAAAAAAAACAGAATCAGAACAGGCTGCAGCCTCCCTGCAAAGACTCGCTCTAGAAATACAGTCATACCTCGGGTTACAGATGCTTCAGGTTGCGTTTTTTCGGGTTACGGACCGCCAAAACCTGGAAGTACCAGAACGGGTTACTTCCGGGTTTCGGCGGTCGCACATGCGCAGAAGCGCTAAATCACACTTTGCGCATGCGCAGAAGCACCGAATCGCAACCCGCACATGCGCAGACCCGCCGCTGCGGGTTGCAAACGTGCATCCCACATGGATCACGTTCACAATCTGAGCGTCCACTGTATGGTGAAGTTAAAGAGAGGCCTTGCTTTATCATGGGTGCACGGCAATGACCATCACCGGTTAAGTTTAGGACTACTGGGAGAAGGTGTAAGAGAGAAGTCTTAATCTAGCAGCATAAAAAAAATGTAGCCCGAATGTCAATAGTTGGAGTTACCAAGTCTTTAATGCCCTGGGGCCAGCCACTGGTTTTTAAACAGAGAACCATGTTTTGAACGGAGCAAGCACTGGAAGGTCTGCTGGCTTTCCTTCTCCTGCTTCTGGGCTCAAGTTCAAGAGATTGGCCGAGGGACATGAAGGTTCTTTTCATCAGCCATGCTGGAAGTCAAATGGGGAACCCCAGGGGCTATGTTAAGCCCTTTGTTGCCGGCTGTCGTCAACACTATTTAAATGAGGCTAAGGACCCAAGAGCAAAAAAAAATAAAAATGAAAGCGAAGCAGGAAGTATTTGAAGTTTAAATAATCTTCAGGGCGTTGCTCACCTACTTCCCCCATGACTCGTAAGCCCTCCTGGTAGTTTGGGCCTCCTCTCCTCACGAAGATCCTGACCTCATGCTCTTTCAGAGGGCCCTGATAATCTTTAATAGCCCTCACAATGCCCTGCAGAAGGAAATATGAAAAACAGAGAATCATGCACAGACACTCATGGCTAGCTCTAGCTATCAAGCCAACAAAATCCACATTAACGATGTTCACTCCACATCTCTGTGCCTCGCCTGATCTTGCCTCCTCTCCCCACAGAAGCGAAAGGACAGGCTACCTTGGTCAGTGCACTGCAACTAGGATGAAAGACCAGAGGCAGTACCTATTTTCTGACCCTCGCAAGAGTACTGAACCTTATCGCAGCGCTGCAACTTGCCCCAGACAAAACCTAAGTTCCCTCGGCACTCACACAGACTGTGCTCAGTCAACAGCCCATTCAGTTCAGTTCCAATCCACCCTGGAAACTCGGCAAAACATTTCTTTACCAGCGTACTCAGATGAGGATGCTAATATGAATGACCAGTGCCAGGCACCTTTTCGGGATCAACTTTACCTTAAAGGTAGCAGCCACGTTGGTAAAGTTAGCAATGCTCCCTCCGATGATCAGGATTTTACCTGTGCAAGGTAGAGGAAGCAACAAGAGGGAAGAGAAAGGAGTTGATTTGTTAAGAAATACCAGAACATAATCCTAGGCCTGGAGCGCTTTAGAAGCAGCTGATAGGCAGGAGCAGGGCCGGATTTAGGTTTGATGAGGCCCAATGCCACTGAAGGTAATGGGGCCCTTTATATGTCCAGCTGTCCTTTGTCAACAACAAATTGTCACTGTTTTTTGTGTTGAATATATGCTAAATGGTAATTGATGGACTTAATAGGTATCTAAAGCCATTAGCACATAACAAAATATGTATTTTATCAAAGTAATTGTTGAACTGAAATACAATTAAGAAGAAGTATATTAACAGTGAGATACAATGAAGAAGTATATTAATAGTGAAATAATTAAGCTCTAACTTAAAATGATTTTTTATTCATAACAAACTTAATAATGCAAACACATTGGCATTCGCCAATAACAAAAGTTCCCTTAGAACCACAATTTACAAAGACTCTAGAAACTCGCTATAACATGAAATAATAATAGGTGTAAATATATGATGCGAACTACTAATAATTATAAATAGCTCTATTAATATGAAATTAAGTGTTATAACCTGTACAATGCAATTGTAATTAATACAATGCATTTTTTATATAATGTCAGTATCACCATAGTAGTCCACACTGTTCATTGGGACAGCAGACCTTTGTACCCTGTTACACTTAGTGAGTGTTAAAGACGGTATTTCTAGTAATATGTACATCCAGTTTTCCTTTAATTTTTTGGGGGGCCCCCAAGTGAGTGGGGCCCTAAGCTATAGCTTGTTTAGCTTATACGTAAATCCAGCACTGGCCAGGAGGATGCTCCAATATAGCTGTGGGTCATTTTAAAATAACATGTACATATTGGTTCCCTGAAGCAATTCTGAATGCACCTAGATGTCTCTGGGGGTGGGAGAAAAGCTGTCTTTTGGCAAGCTTTGCACAAACCCAGTCGCTCATTATCACCACATTCAGTTGCAGGACTTAAATGCTTACCAGCTTCTTTGGAAGGTGTTGGTGAAAATGTACCAGGGTAGAAGTCCTGTAGGGTCTGGTTGAGGAGAGGCCTTCCTAGAGGACCATTGGGGCAGGGAGTCTTAGTCCCCAAAGGATCTAGCTGGTTGTGGGGCCAGGAGGCCATTAAGCTTCCCCTCGGCTTTCACTGAGCCAGGTAGGAGCATTTCCAGGTCAGAAACCAGGTCCTTCCTGCTGCTGTTCCTTCCTCTTGTCCCTCCTCCTCTCACCTCTCATTGACCTTCTCCTCTTTCCCCATCTGAGTTTCTCTACCTGCCAGCTCCCTCTCTTCTCTTTATCTGCTTCTCCCTTGCTTGTCGTCACATTCTTTTTCCTGGCCAGCCCTGCCTGGACCATTAACTGGGTCATTTCTAGGCACTAGGATGGGTTCAAGATAACGGTGGTTCCAACGTCCAACCACCAAGGTGTTGCGTCGAAGAGCAACAAGTATTTCTATGAAACAGCTTTCCACAGTAAACCACACTCCTGACACACAAAAGGCGCACCCAAGATTTCTACATCCACACACAAAACACACCTTTCTCCATTCCACATCCAAGCATTATCACAGTTCAGCGGCATATTCCAGGAAGGCCAAAAAGGCTGAGGAAGGTGTGGAGCATGAACGGTCAGAGGGGGAATTGGTTGGGGAGTGGGCATGGCCTCCTGGGCCAATCAGAATGGTCCCTGTCAGGAGCTCGGCCTACACTCGATTAGGACCCTGGCAGAGACACATGCCCAACTGGCATGTTCTCTCCCTCCTGCTCGATTGTTCAGGAGCTTCAAAAGCCTTTTTCAGCCCGAACATCACAGCGACTGATGCCAACCAACACCGGCTCACTTAGGGATCCGCAGAGTCTTCGCAGCATTGCGTGACAGACCTCAGCAACTCAGCATTTTGGCTAATCGACTTTATTTACATATAAACACACACGGAGCACTGCAACATGGTTCCCTCTCTCTCTAGCATCAGACAGCAAAGAGAAAAAGAACGAGGGACAATAGTCCCACTTCATGGAACAGAGTAACACAAACATCCTGTCTCCATCACTTCCCACTCTGTGGAGTCAAAACATATACTGTCATGTGAAAGACAACAATCCCATGACTGCAATCATGGAGGAGGAATTCTAACAGTCCCCAGGCTTGAGGTGCCGCCCACCCCACACGTTCTCTTTTACCTTCTGGGTGCTTTTCCCGTGTCATGAGGGAAAGGATAGTCTTGGCGTAGTCGTAGGTCTGCTGTTCACTGGGAGCTCCGGAATATTCGCCATAGTTGGCGAGTTCGTTCACCCCACCAAGGTCACAGATGGTGTCACTAAGTGGAAGGCACACAAGTGATATTAAGAAGGCTCAGTCTGCGAAACTAAGGATGCCCATAAGGCCCCGTGGAAAGCGGAGCAAGAACGAGGCTGCGTTCCTAGTTCACGACGAGAAACTGAGGCGAGAGCATCAGCTAGCCTGGCTGAACTGCTCTTCAGAGTCAGAAAATTCTGCCACAGTAGTTAAATAAAATGTCCACTTGACAACACGGCAGCTCAGCCAACAGCGGGAGGTGGTGGTGGGGTTGAACTTTGCAGAAACAGAGAAGCCAGTGTGCATGCGTATCAAATTATCTTGCATAAAATATGCTCAGCTTCCCAAAGTTAAGTGTTGATAAGAATTTACCCAGCAGTGTTCATAACTGAGCCTAAGCACAGTTTCTTCCAGCCGCCATGGAAGCTGGGAGAAAAATGTGGCAGGACCACCATGCCTCCCAAGCATTGATACGTGATGCCGTGTTCCACAAGCCTAAACACCTGAGAATTCTCACTATACATTTTTGCTACGACTGCAAAAAATGCTTTTGAAAGCAATGCAAAAATAGCAGTTTCCCAGGGTGGCAAATCATGTATCAGGTTATCAGTCTGTGTATTTATCATCATCAATCTTTATTACGGTCCAGAGACCCACCAAATCATTACAAAGCAATACACAATTCATACAGCCTACCTCCAGGTTAAACAAGCAATTTGTTTAGAATATAGGGATCATTTGTTCTTGCAACCACCGATAAAAACTTTGCCACTGCTAATGTTCTAGCATTTGTCCGGTCTTCCAGTAGGAACCTGACATAGTGAGCCTCTGATTTTCCCGGGAAAGGTACCAGCAAGGGTAGTATCAGTTCAGCCCTGGCTTGCTCATATTTTGCACAATGCAACAAAATATGTTTTATGGAATCGATGCTGTGTATTTATATGGAATATGTTATCTAAGGCCTAAGCATAGGCTCCATTTTAGGGTTCGCAAAATCTCCTAAGTATTGAGGGCAATGTACCGCAGAGAGAGTTCGAGGCACCTCTCAAAAGTCTCATCATTCCAGTCCAACAATGATTAACCCGTGTGGGATGATTGGGCAAGGAAGAGCAAACAAATGACTAATCAAAAGATGGAACTTGGAGTTTAGGATGAACCATACATTATTTAGCTGCCACTCCCACAAGATATGTGCTTGGTACCTGTACACCACGGAGGCACCGCCTCCAGCCACCATGGTCCATATTCTGCCTTTGGGATTCAAGATGGTCAACTTTAGGCTGGCTCCACTCTTGGCATCTAGGTCAGCGATATAGGCTTCCTGCAGGCGAGAGCCCTCATATTATTAGAATCAAAACTTCTAAGGACAAAACAGTAAACTCTTCACTTCTCTGATAACACAAAGCCTGGGGCATTTGTGGGGGGAAATAAAGGAGGAGTGAGTAATCCTTTCCCCATCTTTCCATTTCCCCCCACAAATGCCCATAGATCAATTTAAATGACACTCGCTCACCCATTGGGTTATGAAGCCAGATAAATGTCTTTTCTGGAGTCAAAATGGGGCAAGGTGCACATCTTCGCACTCATTTCTGTGTTTTCAAACACGTATATTGAAACCAATGTTTCCAAAGATAAAATCTAGTCCCACCCTCGGGAATTTACAAGGTGTGTCATCGATCATGGCTCCTCTCCCTTTACATCAATACAATTCCATAGTTCCTTGAGGGAGGTCACGACATTTGGCACACCTGTTTACACAGGCATTACCTTGATCTCTCAACCCAAGTCTCCTGTTAAGCTGAATATAATAATGATGATGATGATGATGATGATGATGTAAACAAGCCTGTAAGGCGAAGGCCAGGTCTAAGGAGGAGGCCACAGGCATGATAAACCTTCCCACTCTTTCACCCCAAAAAACTAACGAGGCAGAAGGGATGGGTGGCAGTGTTGAAAGCAGCAAAACTCTATCTGCTCAGTAGTACTTCAGTAGCATTCCCCAGTGGTGTTTGATGGGGGCAGAGGTACTGAGGATAACAACGTTGGAGGGATTCAGCCACCGCCTGGACTGGGGTTTCTCTTCAAAGTATCAAGCCACTAAAAAAAACACCTTATTATTATTATTTCTAAAAAAAGGCAGCCAGGTATCAGTTGTGTTTGGTCCTCCGGGGATAATGGACCCCTGTGCTTGCCCCACCCTGTCAAGTATGGATACGAGGCCTGGTAATTTTATACTGTGAGGTGCTATAGGAATCTGATAAATTATAGTTAAACGATTCCAGGCCAATGTAAATCTCTGGTGCAAATATTAGATCTGAAGAGGAAGGAAGTTGGACTACCCCAGGTCCCAAATAATGCTGTAGAAGCACCCCCCAAAATGAGAGAGAGAAAAACCAGTGAAAAACAGGAGAGGTGCTTTCTGTTCATCTCCAAGGCTAGCCAGACTACCACAGCTCCCACTGGAGGGACGGACGAGGGAACCGATGTTCAAGAAAGGTGTACGAAGAAAAAGGGGGTTGATGAAGTGATTAGGTAGGGGCCCAAACCTCAGTTAATAACAGAGATTGAGCCTTCCTATGGGAGCTGTTCCTATCCTGTGCATTTTGAGAACATTCGTTTCTGTTCTTGCAGAGGCCAGACCCAAGTTCATTAACATTCTTAACAAGTGTAGAGTCTAAGAGTCTTCATTAGTGCCTGGCAAGGGGGATGATTCAGTGAGGCCTCTTGTTTTTTTAAAAAAATAACTCATCCATTAGAAACCTGGCCAAATTGAGTTAAGTGTCAGCACTTGAGCCATAACACACTAATGGGGATTGGCGGGCAGAGAAGAAAAGAGGTATCTAAATGGATTTCTTGGCCAGACAACAATTCTTTTTTAAAAAAAAAACAACAGCCTTCCACCTTGGTTTGTATTTTGCGCAATTGCTGTAATTACTAAATTAAGAAATGCCAGAGCATCAGATAAACGCTGGAGATATTCTGCCAAGCAACAAGACACAGGGGATTTTGGGAGACCAAAGCGGGACCAAAATGTTCTGATGGGAATTCGGATTTCGAGACGGAGGCTTTTTTGCACGTTAGCTGGAGTCAAGGGGGAGGGGGGGTGGCGCTGTGGGTAAAACCACAGTGCCTAGGACCTGCCGATCGCATGGTCAGCGGTTCGAATCCCCGCGGTGGGGTGAGCTCCCGTCTTTCAGTCCCAGCTCCTGCCCACCTAGCAGTTCGAAAGCACCCCTAAAGTGCAAGTAGATAAACAGGTACCACTTTATAGCGGGAAGGTAAACGGCGTTTCCGTGTGCTGCGCTGGCTTGCCAGAGCAGCTTCGTCACACTGGCCACGTGACCCGGAAGTGTCTCCGGACAGCGCTGGCTCCCGGCCTCTTAAGTGAGATGGGTGCACAACCCTAGAGTCGGACACGACTGACCCGTACGGGCAGGGGTACCTCTACCTTTACCTAGAGTCAAGGAGCCTCACGCTCAACAGAACGCACTTAGGCCACCTTAATTCCCTAACACCAACCTAAAAGCAGCCCTTTTCGTTTACCTCTGGATAAGCTTCCCTTCCAAAGGGAGGGGGGAAATCCACATCGCCCCATTTCACTTTGCAGATATAGTCAGCCGTTGCGTCGATCTTCGCAGCGAGGTCAAGAACATAAACGCCATCTGCGGTTACAACTTTGTTGGTGAAGGGAGAGGGGGAAACAGAAGAAGAAGAAGGAGGAGGTCAGCATGAACCTGATAACAAGGAAAAACGAATGGGAAAACATCTAGTTTCAAGGTGCTGCCTAGGTAGGAAATGGTTCTCAATTTCATGGGGTCTTTCCCTGCTGAGTGCTGAACCAGATCCACCATCACAGCACAACCACCACCTTCCAGTGGCTGGGGCACACTTCTGGAATAAATCTGGAAGCAGAAAAGACAGGGGTGGCTAACATCTACCCAAGACCCACAGCCAGTCCACGCTGAACAAGGTCAACTCCATACTTGGTCACTTTCTGTGATATTTATGTACCAAAGTGCCTTTTAGTCTGCAGCGAAGTACTTCTGACCATTATGAACATGGCTGCAGGCTTCACATCGCAGGAATACCCCAGAAAACAAAACCAAAAAAAGCATCCAAAGACTCAGAACAAAACCTTTACTTAGAAAAGAAACACAGTGGATCCTGGATTTTTTTTAAAAAAAAATGTGTCTCCCTCAGGGCCTGAAAGAGGAGCTAGACTTTTCCCTTTTATCTTTACTGGGTGAAAGGCCAGTAATATTACGTAACACGTGAATAAGCCAACTTTCACTGGATAGAAATGTGCTCTCTTACAAATACCCCTCTTACAACTATCTCCTGAATGCATTAAGTGTATAATAGTTTAATGATGATCTGTGGTCCCCCCCCCCCGCCTTCATTTTCATGAAGACACCTGGCTCTGGTTATTAAGTATTTAGTTCTTTTAATCTGAGAGGTGGGTCTCTTAGTGGAGGTTTTTTTTTGTTATTTGTTTGATTGTATATTTCAATTAAGGATGTTTTAATATTATGTGTATTTCAATTGTGGGTTGATTTTATAGTTGCAAACCACTTGGAAGCCATATTGGCATATAAGCAGTATGTATCTTTAACAACAAGAAGTGGCAGGCAAATTTGTCATCCCCACCCCCACCTCTGCTTCCTGCGTATACCCACCATGGGCCAAAAGAAGCCCCTGGGAATTATAGAGCTGGGGGAAGGGAAAGCCACACATCATGCAATACACCAACCATGCCTGCTACATGCAGGCAAGGATGCAGTGAATTTGCACAATATATCCCTAGACAAAATAAAATTCCTAGATAAATAAAAATTTTAAGTGATCCTCAGAAATAAAGAATGCTACATGTTCTGATCAAAGTGGATTTCTCAGGACCAGACTAGATGTGATGCTAAACATCATTGTTCTTCATCATTCACCCTCTTTTGTGTTTATTTTAATTTATTTATTTTTAAAGCTGGGAGGGGACATGGTTGTTATTTTAAACTCACAAGGGAGGGAGAATGACGACAGAGCATTTTATATTGCATCTAGTTTGACCCTCGTTTGATTTACAGAGGCTAGCAGGTTGAAGATTTGTTCTTCTACACTGTTGGCGAAGACTTTGGTTTCTGGCAGCTTGCAAGAACTTGACGTCAGAATTAAATCTCTGGAAAGATTCGCTTGCATCAGCGCTCTCAAAGACTGATGGACACTTTCTATGCTCCCTGTTTGTGGAGGAGGTCTAATTTAAATTACTCTGACAAGAACAAGTTCATGGAAACGCATTGCCTGTCTGCAGCGAGCGGCCCTGTGCTCCATCTTCATTTTCTATTCCACCACACTTTGCCGTATAATTGAGAACTGCAGAATACAGAATGAATGAGATGTGGACATTTCACGGAAAACAACAGAGAGAGAGGAGTTACCTAGCGGATTGATTTCCAGGTACGTAAAATATAAGTCTTCGTAAAGATTGAAGAGGCCAGAGATGAAGCTCGCCAAGACACTATATAAAGAAGGCAGAAACACACACAAAATGGGAAAACGGACGCACACACAGACAAATTCATCAAAACCAAATGGGTGCACATCAAAGACACTCCGCATTGGGCCTGTTATACAGCCCTATCGTTAGTTCCTCCAGTCTGTCTGCCATCAGTCCAGCTGAGGTTTCAGACGCCCAGGCCTGAATGAGTCAGACATTGGGACTGTGTCACCCGCCATCGCCATCCCTCCCTAAAGGCCATTTATTATCCGCCTGAGGACGTCATTAAAAGGAAAGCCGGCTCCTTCAAAATGTCAGCAGGGCACCTCCATGTCGAGAAAAGGATTTTTTAGTGTAAAAAGAAAGGAAAAAGGGGTGGGGGGGAAGAACTCAGCCGTTCACCACCACAGAAACAAAAAAAGGACAGGAGAAAAACAGAGGATGTTTTCTCTACCATCCTTTGTGAATACTAAGGCTGCTTTTCTTAAAGACCACAGGTGGAGTTCAGACAATTATGCTCGCCATAGCAAGAAGCACTTCCCCTCTAGCGAGCTGCCGGCCTTCCTCTAGACTTCGAAGCCGCAGAGGCAGGTGAAGGGTTGTCCCGTGGGTTGCGCTGCAGTCCCTGCCACTGCACCAGCTCCTACGCTGAGATGAAGGCTTGGGGGTTGTTTGGTCAAGATGCCTAAAGAGCCTCTGCCATGCAGGGCCCAACAGGTTACCCTCCCTGAACCGGCTTTTCTTGCTACAGCAAGGAACGCAGGCAGAGGAGAGTTGGGCACTGCTACCCAAAGTTGTTCAGGGCACCTTCAAGGATTGTTGTCCAGCAGGGTATGTTCCCCTATCCACTGGTGTCTCCCATGGGAATGGCTGGTTGGGGGGGGGGATCTTGTCCAGAGAGGGGGCGAAGCAAGTGGCGACTACAAGCTTTGGTTCAAGCCCAGCCAACAACTATAGGGCTGGCCTGCCCCAGCCACAGGTATACCCGGGACTTGAGCGTGGAAGTCCTGCCTGACAGCTTCAGATGCTAAAGGAGGAAAATAACTGAAATCTGATACAGTCATACCTCAGGTTGAAGTTGCTTCAGGTTGAGCATTTTCGGGTTGTGTTCTGCGACGACCCAGAAGCAACGGAACACGTTACTTCCGGGTTTCGCCACTCGCGCATGCGCAGACGCTCAAAATGACGTAACGCACATGTGCAGAAGCAGCGAATCGCAACCCACGCAGACGTGGATTGCGTTCGCTTCAGGATGCAAAGGGGGCTCTGGAATGGATCCCGTTCTCATCCAGAGGTGCCACTGTACTGAAAAGCAGTTCCTTCCTGTCCCTTTAAACTAAAGCTGGCCCAGAAGCATTTTCCAAACGCTTTCCAGAACCTCTGCCTGCCATATACAATGGTACCCTGGTTTGCAACCGTTTTGGATTACAACCACGTCAAAACCGGAAGTGCATGTTCCTTTTTTTGCATTACAACACATTTTTTTTATTACAGCCCCCCCCCCCCTTTTGGAGGCCCCATTGGCGAAAGTGCGCCTTGGGTTACAACCTGTTTTGGTTTACAACCAGACCTCCAGAACGGATTATGGTTGTAAACCAAGGTACCACTGTAAAAGCAAAACAGAAGACACCTTTTGGATGACTTCGAAAGAAAGCTCTTCTCAGGAGTAGGGCTGGTTCTCAACACTGTGCTATATGAGCAGCTAAATACCGTGATGTGCTGATATACCACAATGTCTGGAATGTATCTCGCCCGCTTCTTGTTCCCCCAAGTTAGGGGAGGTAGAAACAGCAGCAGGAATACATCGCCCAGCCCTAGTGAGCGAGGCCAGATACCTCTCTGGCTCTTGTGCAAACGAGGAGCGTCGGTGCTTTATTAAAACTGCTCAGATGGGGGATTGGAAGCCTTCCACCACCATCCCCAGCTGAGAAAGCCCCGATACTGCTCACGAGCGGCAAGGGGCTTCCTCAAGGGCACAGGCAGATGGAGTCCAAGAAGGTGCTCACCGAAACCTTCTCAGGATCTGCCTGCCTGAGCTTTTTCCATCCACAGGCAACTGGAGCTGGTGCGATCTGAACGCCATACCAGTTTCAGACAACTTATCAATATATCGCCCAGCTCTACTTGGGGGGGGGGGGGCGGGGGTACCTAGCCTGCACGGTCATGTAAAACACGACTGTCCATAACCCACAATTAACATTTTAATATATGTATAAAAAGAGCAAGATTTCAGAATTACTCTCTCTTGTTCGGCGGGGCATGTGCCAGTAGATGCTTCTTGATGCTGGGCTCGTCCAACTTCTCGTCAACGCGCACCAGCAGCTTCTGAGCCTTGGTGTCAACATCCCCCACATCCACGCCGCCCTCGTGGTAGAACAGCACGTAGTCTCCCTCGCGGGCTGCGTAAATGCACACGTAGAATTCCTCCGCCTGTGGATTTGAGACACAGGGATGGTAAAGGTTTTACCAGACCAAAGACCAGCAGAGCTTTTTTGTGTTTTCGGAACCAACGGAAGTATATGAAGGAGAACATGGGCAGGCTGAGAGCTTCCAATACCCTTTTCTGCAACAGTGCTTGTTGCCTCAAGACGAGGTTATCCAATTTCTCTGCCAAGGTTTTCAAAATTCTTTGGTTTGATTAATAAAAGCCACTCCATGGGGAAAAGGGTCCTGGAGGAAAGGAGCTGCAACCTTTATGTTGCAAGACTAAAGCTGTGCTCCCGCAATAACTGTTATGCGTGCAAATCTCCGCTTGCGCGTACAAATAAAACTAACCTGTTTGTGTGGAACGAAAGGCTCTATCAAGAAGTTCTTTAGGATGCCCTTAGCTTTGGCGATCTGTGGAAAATGAGAAACAAACATACTCTGAATGAAAAGCCCCACCCAAATATCAAAAACAAGAGGTACTATTCACCCCTGCATTATGAAGTCCTACTTTCTCACAAAATTATTATCATTTCCCTGCCCCTCACCCTAAGTTCCCAAGGTGGGTTACCACATTAAAGCACAATACTAAAAACAGTTTAAAATAACTTTAAATTACAGAAATAAGGTGGGTCTTTAAAAGATGCACCTCAAAGGCCAGGGAAAAGAGCTGTGTCTTCAGCATTCACCAGAAGCTATATTAATAAAGGTGCCTCAGTTCCACAACTTAGTGGGCTGCCACGGAAAATGCCTTCTTTTAAGGTCATAAATTAATCTTGCCGCTTTTTATTTGCTTCGTTAATATCCTGCCCGTCCTCAAAAGGAAGCTTATTGCAGCATTTCATCTTGACAGCAGCTCGGTTAAGCAGGTTGGGCAGAGAAATAATGGCAACACTCACTGTGGTTTCATGTCCGAGACGCGGCTTCAGCCAGGCCTTCACCTGTTCCAGGTCAAGATTCACCCCCACCAAGCCAAGTTTGCCACGCCGCTTTATCAGCTGATCAGGCTTCACCACGAGACGCTGGGATTTGGAAAAAACAACAACAATCTTTATTATGGTCCAGAGACCCAACAAATCGTTACAAAGCAATACACATTTCATACAGCCTACCTCCAGGTTAAACAAGCATTTTGTTCAGAATATAGGGATCATTGGTTCTTGCAACCACAGATAAAAATTTTGCCACTGCTAATGTTCTAGCAAAAGGAAAACCAAAACTGGAAAACTAGTCTTACAGGTGATAAGTGAAAAATTTGCAAACAACTTGCCAGTTTCCGAGAAGGGCGAGGCCTAGTTTAGGTTCTGGTATGCTCTCCAGGCAAAGAGGTCACATAGCAGAAATAACAAAGAAACCAGCATAGCTAAGATCATAGATAAGTGTTGCTTCCTGGAAGCAATCTGTACACATTTTTAGCACAAGAAAGCAGTCACAACTGTGCAGGCATTGCCTTCTCCTCATGGCTTAATAACAATAATAATAATTTTATTTATACCCCGCCCTCCTCAGCCAGAACCGGGCTCAGGGCAGCTAACACCAATAAAATTACAATAAAAATATAATAGAGAGAAAAAAGAAAAGAAAAGAAAACCAACTGAAAATATGGGTATGTATGTTTTATGTTATGAAAATAAGGTAATGTGTTATGTACGTGTATTATGTAATTGCGTAAATGTATATGCATGTGTTTTATATGTTAATAAAATTGGGGGGGGGGGTTAAAATACAGGTTAAAATACAATTTAAAATGCAGTCTCATTTTAATAGTAGCCCATAAATCAAAACCATAAGAGGAGGGAAACATAAGGGTCAGACTGAGTTCAAACCAAAGGCCTGGCAGAACAGCTCTGTCTTGCAGGCCCTGCGGAAAGATGTCAAGTCCCGCAGGGCCCTGGTCTCTTGTGAGAGAGCGTTCCACCAAGTTGGGGCCAGTACTGAAAAGGCCCTGGCCCTAGTTGAGACCAATCTAACCACCTTGCGACTTGGGACCTCCAAAGTGTTGTCATTTGTGGACCTTAAGGTCCTCTGCGGGGCATACCAGGAGAGGCGGTCCCATAGGTACGTGGGTCCTAGGCCACATAGGGCTTTAAAGGTCAAAACCAGCACCTTAAAGCTGACCCTGTACTCCACCGGGAGCCAGTACAGTTGGTAAAGCACTGGATGAATGTGATCCCGCGGCAAGGACCCCCGTAAGGAGCCGCACCGCGGCATTGTGCACCCGCTGGAGTTTCTGGGTCAGCTTCAAGGGCAGCTCCGCATAGAGCGAGTTACAATAATCAAGCCTGGAGGTTGGTTTCCATATATGCAGACCTCCCCCCCCAATCCTCATTCCAGACAAGCAAGAGGCATCGTAAGGATTCAAGGGGACATTGCAGTCAGGCAAAAACATCTGGAATGTGATACAGGACCAGAGAAAAGTGTGTGCATTCGGAGGAAGAGTCTTGAGAGCCAAACAAAAAGGCCCGCAGGGCCACATGTGAGATTCTCCAGCCCCATTTTAAATCACACCAATTTGCTTACAGTCATAAGACGCTAGTGATGAAGAAGGAGGAAAATGGCTGAACTGAGCTTTCATCAGCCACGAGTCGAAGATCCCATGTCCTGTACACTTCACCACGACTTAGGAAAAGTAACATAAATTCTGAGGGTGACATTATCTTAAATTGCCTCCCCTTAAATGCATTGGTGCTTGTTCCACTTCCCTGTCTGGTCAGCTGTAGGTAATTCCACTCACCACAGGGGAGCGAGTGCCCTAACATAACCGCAAGCCAAAACATTCATGCCAGCGTTTAAGGATCCGAAAATATTTCTTCCAGCTCCTGCTTTAAGGATCCTATTAATCTTTGAATTAATTGAGAAAGCCACCCGGAGCCCTTGCTGCCTTCCGGCAAAGCTCACGGAAAACTATATTCTCCTCGCTGAGGCATGCCAGCCACTGACTCACATAACTAAGTGCAGGGTATTTAATTAGCCAGGAGTACAGCTGCCTTCCATCAGAGAGAAAAATGGGACTGTGTGGCAGATCTGTGTTTGGCTAAATGTGATTAAACTGGATGGCAGCCAGGAGATCAAGCTATAGAAGGGAACTGGGGACAGGATGTCTCCTTGCACAGTTAAAAACTGGGGCGAGGCCCTAAAACATCTCGAGGAGGTGACACAGAGGATCTAAGATTCTGTGCCAGTTAAAGTTTGCACCCCAAACATGCAACTGGCCACACTTGTCAGCTGACTGGTCAAATACTGTGAATCACACAATCCTAGAGTTAGAGGGGAGCCAAAGGATCGTCTAGTCCACACACCCCCGCCCACGTAATACAGGAATATGCAGCTGTCCCATAATAAGGGGATCAAACCTGCAACCATGGTGTTATCAGCACCACGCTCTAACCCAGGCATCCCCAAACTCAGCCCTCCAGATGTTTTGGGACTACAACTCCCATCATCCCTAGAAAAACAGGACCAGTGGTCAAGGATGATGGGAATTGTAGTCCCAAAACATATGGAGGGCCGAGTTTGGGGGTGCCTGCTCTAACCAACTAAGCTATCCAGGCTTGTTAACGTGTTAATATTAACAGCTAACTTGGTTTGTTTCTGTAACTAGGGTAAGGAATCGAAGCTGCCGATGATCACAATAGTTTCGTCGTCTTCCTAATTTAAAAAAGAAGGAATGATTTTTGAATATTTTGTCAGCCAACTGTCCTAGGACCCTCGTACCTACGGGACCGCCTCTCCTGGTATGCCCCGCGGAGGACCTTAAAGTCCACAAATAACAACACTTTGGAGGTCCTGAGGCACAAGGTGGTCAGATTAATCTCAATGAGGGCCAGGGCCTTTTCGGTACTGGCCCCAATTTGGTGGAATGCTCTGTCACAAGAGACTAGGGCACTGCGGGACTTGACATCTTTCTGCAGGGCCTGTTCTGCCAGGTGTTCCGCCTGGCCTTTGGTTTGGATTCTGTCTGACCCTTACGTTTCCCTCCCCTTATGGTTTTGATTTATGGCTACTACTAAAATGAGGCTGCATTTTAAAATGTATTTTAACCGGTATTTTAATTAACTGGGGTTTTTTTCTTTCCTGTTATGTGTTATTGTAATTTTATTGGTGTTAGCCGCCCTGAGCCTAGTTATGGCCGGGGAGGGCAGGGTATAAATTTTTTAAAAAAATTATCTGAGTGTCTGGAGGCGGTTGGAGGATGGATGGCAGCTAACGGATTGAGGTTGAATCCTGACAAGACAGAAGTACTGTTCTTGGGGGGCAGGGGCGGGCTGTTGAGGACGCCTCCCTGATCCTGAATGGGGTAACTGTGCCCCTGAAGGACCAGGTGTGCTGCCTGGGAGTCATTTTGGACTCACAGCTGTCCATGGAGGCGCAGGTTAATTCTGTGTCCAGGGCAGCTGTTTACCAGCTCCATCTGGTATGCAGGATGAGACCCTACCTGCCCACAGACTGTCTTGCCAGAGTGGTGCATGCTCTGGTTATCTCCCGCTTGGACTACTGCAATGTGCTCTACATGGGGCTACCTTTGAAGGTGACTCAGAAACTGCAATTAATCCAGAATGCAGCAGCTAGACTGGTGACTGGGAGTGGCCGCCGAGACCATATAACACCGGTCCTGAAAGACCTGCATTGGCTCCCAGTATGTTTCCGCGCACAATTCAAAGTGTTGGTGCTGACCTTTAAAGCCCTAAACGGCCTCAGTCCTGTATACTTGAAGGAGCACCTCTACCCCCCATCATCCAGCCCGGACACTGAGATCCAGCTCCGAGGGCCTTCTGGCAGTTCCCTCGCTGCGAGAAGTGAGGTTACAGGGAACCAAACAGAGGGCCTTCTCGGTAGTGGCGCCTGCCCTGTGGAACGCCCTCCCAGCAGATGTCAAGGCAATAAACAACTATTTTACTTTTAAAAGACAACTGAAGGTGGCCCTGTTTAGGGAAGTTTTTAATGTCTGATGCTGTATTGTTTTTAATATTCAGTTGGAAGCCACCCAGAGTGGATGGGGAAACCCAGCTAGATGGGCAGGGTATAAATTATTATTATTATTATTATTATTATTTATAACCGAGACCCTAAGAAGACAAGGGTCTATTTCAGCACCAAGGCAAGCATGACGAATGCCAGCACATAAGGGGACCAAACACTTCTTGCCCATGGGCAAAAGGTTTAGCCTGCTTTGGAGAGCTCCTCTTCCTCCATCACGTTAGAGTGGCTGGAGTCCTTTATGTAAGCGTTCCTGATGCCGATGAACTTTCAGCTGTGTACGTTCCATTGTCTGCACAACAAGGAGGCTTAAAAGCATTTTGTTCTGGGCCTGTATAGCTTCTTTTTTGCTTTGCGGGGTAGTGGGGAACAACAACTACAGCTGGTTCTGCTCACCTCAGTCAAGAGCCAGGGGTGATCTTGGATTAGCCGATCCCAGTCTGTATCAGGAGTCACTCTGGCATATCTGAAGCGGTTCTGGATGGCTGAGGACGTGCAGATGTATTTGTACAAGAATTCCTTTCCCGTCTGCTCCGAAATTGCTTTGGCGGACATGGCTACCTAATGCAAACGTTAAAAAAAAAGAAGAAGGATACACCTAGGTCAGTGATTTTATTTTATTTTTATTTTTTTAATTTTATTGGAATTTGATTTACAACATAACATAAACCCCCCACCCCCCCAATACACAAATCCACCCTCGTTAAACGTGAACATAACATACAATAAGCATAACATACAACAATACAAACAACCAAATAAAAGACTTCCTTTATCCTGTATCTGGTCTCCTTATTTGCTTCTTATAAACTGTTTCCTTTATGAATAATTATTAAGATTTTTTCTAACTATAACTTAAATATCCACAAAGTCTCCTGCAGACATTAATAGAAACAAGTCCAGGTATGTATTTTAGGGCACTGTTTTGTGAAGTAATTTCTGCATTTTCCCCATGCTTTTTGAAACTCTTGTCTAGTGTGATCTCTAAATTACATTCTAGGATTTACATTTTTCATCAGAACCTTT